>CM033694.1:46677663-47027345 GCA_019514585.1 Dendrobium officinale
TATATCTAGAAAATTCAATTAATCAGCACAAATCTTAAGATAATATTGAATGAAAAACATTCAAAGGCAAATTCAAGCCTATCAGAAATTTGTTTGCAAATGATCAAACTGAATGTCTCACCTAGACGAATCCATTGACACAAGTAAGCAAATGTAGGTTCAAATGAACCCAAATAAAGCACTTCAAACATATTTGGAAGCTTCATGATATAATTGAATGATCAAATAGCCTCCAAATCTTGCATGCTTACAATCAAATCGAGAGGCTCAATTAGTTGAATCCTACAAGCATAAGATTATTAAATTATAACATTACTAATGAACTACTCAATTGATAGATTAAAAATCTATGATTAGGGGACCAATATGATCAATTTGATGGAATGTTTTGGATTATATACAAATTTATTAAAAACGACATATCCAAAATGCTATAAATAGGGGCTCATTTTCCATGTGGAGGTTTGAGAGCAGAAAGAGTTTAAAAACTATCTTTCATTTTCTAGCGATCACCGCAAACAACTGCTATCAATATTCACAATCACCATCGCTATAATTCCATCATCTAATTGTTATCGCTTGACCATTAATATCTAAAATTGTGTTTTGGATTTTTGCTTTCCACTTGTCGACACTAGATTTCTATAATTCCAATTAGATGGATCAAATAATTATTTTCAAACATGTATAATCCTATCTTCTTCAATTATAAGGAGAGGAGATTTATTGTATCTTCCATTATTTGGTAATTATATTCAACTAGAATAGGGCCCTTAGTTTTTACCCTCTATAAGTTTTTCACTTAAAAAATTTAGTGTCTCTTATAAACTTCTATATATTCATGTTCGATATTTGTATAAAAATAATATATTAAATTTTCTATCACCATAAATTTTCTAATATGCAATAATTTAACTTCGTCTATGGCAATCATTCACAACATGCTATAAATATTTCTTGATCAGTGGCTGAAAATCAATCCCATAATAAAGGAATTCAAAAAATAGGTGATTAAGGCTCCTTTGGTCTCAATTTAAAGGTATATATATATATATATATATATATATATATATATATATATATATATATATATATATATATATATATAATAGGATGGTGAACTTCAAATTCAATTCTTCCAATGCTTAGAGGAGATTAGACATCAAAGAGCATTATCTTAGCATGATGAAGTTCTTCCACAAAATCAACAATAATTTAGGGTTGATCAATTTAATACCATTCAGGTAGTATCTCCTTATATTGCAACTACCCCTTCACCACAACCTCATCAAGTTCTCTCAAATAGTGTAAGTTCAACATATCATTCATGTATTGTTGGGCAAGCCTATAATCCCCAAACATCCATGCAAGATTTAAATCAATATCACCTTATTATGCACCTTGTAATGGTATAAGGGATGAGTTATGATGCAATATTTAGGAGGAATTTTATTTGAGGGAAAAAATGAAAATACCCCTCATCATAACTTTCAAGATTGGTTACCTTAACTAATGCAATTTTAGCTGAAAAAGCTTTAAAATCTTATTGGATTTTTTAGCGATCATCTCCTACGACCACTTTAAGTAATCACCTCAACCATCGTTAGATTATCATACATCATCTGACTATTACCACTTAATTATTAATATCTAACTCTATTATTAGCCTTTATTTCTCCACTTGTTTTTGAAACCCGATTTCTATATTCCTTACAACAGGAATAATATAATTAATTTCAACAGTGCATAATAACAACTTCTTTATCTGTAAGGAAGAGAGAACTTTTGTCTCTTACATTATTTATTTGATTAATTTATCAAATGGGCCAAACTTCATGATTTTTTCTTTTTTTTTTTTTACTTTCCATATAAAACATTCTAGTAACTCTTACAAACTTTTATCTGTGTATTAAATATTTGTATAAAACTAAAATATCAGACATTCTACCATTACAATTTTTAGCACGCAAAAGTTCTTGATTCGATACTTTTATTAGCACCTCATGCTAATAAAGAATTAGTCATTATTTCTAATTAATTATGAGTGAAATTTATCCATCAGATAATTATTAATATTTAAAAGTAAATGTAACAATCAAAGTTGATTTTAATTAGCAAATAGAGACCAAATTTTATTTTTATCTACAGATGTAATTATGGGTATCCGAAAGGATTCTGTTTATGGGGTTCGAATGTAAATAGTATAACCGCACTATCCCGTAGAACAAAATGATCATAGACCTTTACACTCGACTCAAGCAAGACAATGAAAGAGCAGATGGAGCTATACATACGATTAGACATGGAGGATAGCGTCATTCGCCTACACACATCGATGAATAATAATATGTATAACCCAAAATATCACGAGATTTTTCCCATTCAATATATCAGTTTGATGTGGTGATCGGTTTCCTACGGGCGTAAGCCCCCGTGATTAATTATATCTTAGAACTCGATCTAAGAAAACTCTCGATTAAGGATGTTAGATTATCTTCTCAAATTGGTTTAACGCAAAGGAGAAATTTTTAGGCTTTCCTAATCAAAAGGAAAGAGGGGCTCAATTTAGTTTAATTAATACACGCAGTTCAATATAAACATTCGGCCGATCTGAAGAAGAGGAAACTGGGGAAAAAAAGACAATGCACCTCAAGCATGCGTGAGAGAAAGAGGAAAGTGGTGTCATCTGTGTGATGCAGATGAGTAGGATTTATAGCCTCCGAAGAAATGAAAAACTTACCCATCGATAAGGCGTACAGTGGCACACTCGTATCACTAGCCGTAAATCCTAAATCTATAAGAGATGTAATATCGTACACACGATATTAAATCTACAACCTAACTAATGCAAATTGGACTTATACTTGCCTGAGAAAGGAAACCAGCTAAAACCACCTAATTAAAATTTTAGAATTTGGGGCTTAGGTTAGAAGTTGATTATTAGATTTGTTTTATTTGATTTAGGTGTATGTTTTAAGCTTATAATTTAATGATTAAATATGTTGATTATAATTTAATTAAGAATTAAGTATTTTTAATATATTTTAAGAGTTAGATTATGATTAATTGGTTGATTATTAATAAATTACGGGGCACTAAATTTAGGAAAATCAATCATTAAGTTTTTATTTTGATGTCTCTATCCTATAAGGAGCATGAAGCCCAAGTCTATATTATCTAAGACTCCGTCCTTAATTTTGGTCATAAGATATCACTAAAGTTATGGGACTAAAAAAAATTTTATTTCTAACCCTTAGGACGTTCGTACGTATGTCAATAGGTTTAGGGATCTAAAACAGAAGAAAATCAATCCTAATTATAAAATGAAGTTTTTACATGGTCCTAAAAAGTAGGGAGCGTACAACCATGAGGGGCCCCTAAAGATTTTCTAAGTTTAAGGAGACTTACAGCACCGGGGGCTATGACCCGGTGGTCCGCCTGTAGCGCCCCCAACAGACTGAAAGGGGGCAACTGATGCTTAGATCCGACTGTTTATGCTCCTCCACCTAGTGCTCCAGTGCTCCTTCCTTTCTTGTTCTCCAAAAGTAGTACCTCGCAAAACACAGAAGAGAGGTTGTATAGAGCACATTCTATATGATAAGCAAATAATAACAAAAATAAAAAGGTGATTAACTAAGAATGTACCTTTTTTTATGGTTTGCGTATCGGGCGAGTTGTTTTCCATTTGAATCTTTTTCATTTTTCGTGAACATTTAATCTTAAAACATAAGTAGAGAAGCGACAGAAAGACTAAAAGCAAGGAAAAAGACGACAAAATACAATAAAAAGAAAGGAATAAAAAAACAAAAATAAAAGGAATATAAGCATTTTTATCGTTGGGCATACCTATTTGGAGTCAACTATGCCTCTAAAACGTCCTTCACCCTAATTCAATATAATGTGAATAGTGAAGAAAGTGTTTTTTGATGTCATTTACTGTCTCTACGTTCCAAACAAAGCACTCGGATAATACCCGACTCAATTATATATATTATTTCCTAAACAAAACTCAAAGTTAGCGAAGGGGAAGGAAACTCCCAAAACTGAAATTCAAAACAAGCTTTCTTCAATATTCTTCCAAACCCAACTTTAAGAAGCAAACACTAAAGAAAGATAACTCATATACGAAAGATCACTTTGTTCCAAAAAGACACTAAAGAGCTTTCCAACACAAAGATATTTATAAAATTTTGATTCCCAAAATAACTTATGAAAAAAATTCTAAACAAAACAATCCAAAACTTTTTCTCACAAGAAACCCACAAAAGCTCTTTCCAACACAAAACGACCAAGTGTATTTTCTTATATTTTGCATGGGGTAAACTCGTGAAAAGTTTCTCAATGAGAAGGCATTGTGAAGCATTCTATCATGAAACATTCATAAGACACAGCACAAAATTCCTCAGCATAAAACAATTCGTGAAACTCATCATAAAAATTTTCAATGCAAAACAATTCACAAAGCTTTCGTAAAATTCCAATAATATAGCCATTCAAAAAAATCTTCCAACAAGCCATAAAATTCTCTAATATAAAAAGAATCATGAAGACTTTCCAACATAAACCATCGTTCACATGTATATAAAAAAAATGGGCTGCATGCAATTGATGTTAACCCTTATCATTTTATTAGTATGCAAAGAAACTATAAAATCAATGAAGATTGTAGAAAATTCGTCAAAGAGAAAGCTCGTCTCAGACACACTTTAATATCACTCAATTTGATGCAAGAAATTATATATCTCATTTGTCAAAATAAACATCAATTCTTTTCAACAAAAGTCTTAAAAGATTGTGCATGTAAAGACTACAAAGGGGCAAAGATCGACATAGTGATATATGCATAATTCAAGTAGCAAGATGTTCACCCAAGTAGATGAATTATTCCAAATATCCTCCACTTTGTTGCCTTATATAAAACAATGCATAAAGATATCTAATGCAACATGAATTAAAAGAAGAAAGTCTCCCAACATTTTTTTACTTCTTCTCTTTTGGAGAGAATAAGATCCATCCACAAGTATTGAACAAAAGAGACATGAATATACATTAAGAAAAATTCTCTAACAAGTTTTTCAACTTCAATCATCAAGTGTAAAACCATTACTTATGAATGATCTAAAATCAATATTATGATATTGTAAAGAAGTTGAACATGCATCTCAAATTCTCAAAAGCATTAAAGTAGAAATATAGTCTAAAGAAGAGCATCTCATTGTCATTTCTAATTGAAAGGAAGAAGGCAAATTTCAGAATTTTTATAAAACTTACTCACTTATGCATGAATCACTTTCTTATATAACCAAATCACCTCACATTAAACCCAAAGCATGCTCGATATTGGAATGAAAAGCACCATAAAAATTTTTCAACAAATATGCTAACATGAGCCTCATCTAAATTCAAACAAGTGAAGAAGAATCCAAATTCACAAAAGCATAGAGATGTTTCATCATATGTCAAACTTGTAACTAAGCATGCTTCCCATGATATAAGTCACACAACTATGAGACTTATGATTGCTTTCCAACCAACTTTAAAGTTAGATAACGGTAAGAGAAAGAATATTTTGATAAAAGCTAATTCTATCTCAAAAGAACTCAAGGTCTTCTAACATAAATTATGTGAAACTTATTTATGCTAGTAAGACAACCTTTTCAAATAAGTCTCAAACATGTGATATCGTATGAATATATTTTTCTAAAATATGATTTGAGCACCTTAACCCAAGTACAAAAACATATGCAACCTATGGTGATCATACATGCTACAAGAGATTGTTTAGCATATTTGATATTTGGCATACACTTCATCTTTCCACACATTGACATGACAAATAAGGAGAATAACATTCAATATAGTACTATCAATTTGCAACAAATGATTGCCTTACTAGTGGGAAAATATAGAAAGAGGACAATAGTAATGAGACAATCTAATCATCGAATCGTATGTGAAATCCCTCCAACTAATCATGAATCATGAGAGAATGAGATTATTTTAATTAAATAACATTCACTAGATACACAAAGCTATATGTGACTACTAACAAAGTATGCGCCATGAAGCTCCTTGATCTAGCTATGCATAAAATAGAACTTCATTCTTTGAGAACAAGCCAACATCACCATCTCATTATTGAATTCAATATACTTTCTTGTGGGTTTTACATAGAATTTCAAGTACAAGCATGCTTTCTTAAAAACAAATCCAATAACGAATCATACATTTGTAAAAGACATTTAAAACAAGAATACATCACTATGTTTGGATGCTCATTCAACATACAACTCCTACAATAATCCATAGACTCATATCACAATGAAAGGGGGGCAATACTTCCTTTGTTTTCCATCTCTTTCTTACTCAAAAGAGCTTAATATATCATGTTAAGCATTAACACAAACACTTTATATGCATGCTTTGATAGAAGATCAAAATGGCCCCTTATACATTTTATAGTTTACACCTAAGCTCAAAATCATGTGACATAAAGCAAATCTAAGTTCACATACTAATTGGCCATTCCAAAACAAGATAAATAAACATGTTGGATAGAAATATAAATCAACACATTGTGATGAAATCAACTACTATCATCACAAGCCATTATAGAATTTAGCATAATGAATGAATGCGTTCCATAGGAATAAGGTGATTATAGGTGTAATTACATATACACCATAGAGCTTGCATAGATCTTGTACTAATATGATCCTCTGCCAACTAAATCAGCCACATGATCTTAAATGAGAATAAGACACAAATGAAGCTAGGGAGGAAGAAGAAGAAGAAGAAGAAAAAAGGAGGAGAAGAAGGAGAAAGAAGAAAAAGAAAAGAGAAGAAGAAGAGGGAGAATACTCACCTTGCAAAGAGAAGGAGAGAGAGTAGGCGACTAGGGCTGGAGCCGACTCCGGTTCTGGCGTGCAAGGAGCGACGGAAGCAGGGGGAAGTCACGACCTGGGCTGCTTCGGATGGGAGCTCGTCGGCTTCGCTGGGTTTGCAAAAGAGAGAGACGGGAGTAGGGAAGGAGTTCCGCTTCCTTGCTTCTGCGAACCGAGAGTGGAGAGTGCTTCTCCTAGCATTCACGAACACACAGAGAGACCGAGAGCTTGAGCGGGAGGGGGGATCTCGGTCTGTACTCCTTCTGGGATTTTATGAAATGGAGAAGACCAGAGAGGGAGAGGGCGACGGGTGCGAATAGGGAAGCCGAAGGCCTTGAGCCTTCGTCTTGAGTAAAACGAATCCTTTGCCGAAAGAGGAAGCCCGCCTATTCCTATCCGTCGTTGCATCGGCCTTAACAAGTAAATAGGAGCTGCAGCCTGCAGACTTCCAACGTCCACAGAGGACATTAGGTAGCCTGCGAATTTGATTTTGGCCATTCGATCAAAATTCCGGATTTGAGATGAGATTCAAATTGATTAAAAAGCAACTTGGAATTTAATTAGGAATGTTCTAGACTGATTTGAGTTCAGTATGGATGTGAATTTGATCCAAATGGACTTAGATTTAAAATCAAGTTAGCTTCAATCAATTTAATCAAATAAATTGAACTCAAATTGAAATCGATTTGGATCAGATTGAACTCGTCGCAGTCAAAACAAATTATTCGGGCTTGATTGAACGCGGTCGAGTCTAATTTGAATCAATTCGGGCGAATTTGAGCTCGAATTGGGCTCGACGAGGCATAATTAAGTCGATCGAAGGCGTTCGAGAGTACTCGAATGAAAATCGAGGTCAACAATAATAACTATGATTAGGGATCAAAATACAAAGACTTCGTTTAGGACAACTTTTTTATTGATTTATTTTTCAGACTGCAACTATAATTTATTTTTGACCACATCTTTTTCATCATTTAAAAAAAATGTAATAGAAAGCTACTTTCAACAACAATTTCAAAAAGTTATTTTCTTTGTATCAGCTTTACAAAATAGCAAGGACCTTATCCCAAACAAAGCCTAAGTTGTAGAAATAAATATTCATTATTAGTGTAAAAAAAGATCGTTAATGTGAATAATTGTAGAGACCTATGCTATTGGCGGTTACTAGTTTATTAACTAAAAAAAATTGTCTGCTAAAAGGCAAGCTGATGAGGCTACTATTAGGGCAAGGAGGAGGCCCAAATCTTTTTCATCAGTATGTACTTCCGTGATCATAATCTTGTAGCAATCAATTTTGATGGTCAATACCTATGTTCGCTATCCTTCAGTTGAAGATATGATCGAAGGATACAAACTATCTTGTTAAGTAATCGTTGATATACATCTTGAAATGTGTTAGTTTTGTGTGGAATCAGATTATGTTGATCAACAGGACAGTGTTGTGGTGCTTAATACTCAAGCACTACGACACTGTAGTTTTGGTTAGAGACAATGAGCAAATTGAGCACTGTGGTGCTATAGGCTGTAGCGCCACGGGTAGACTCAAAGATAAAGAGTGGAGCGTTGCAGTACTCCACATCTTAGCACCGAGATGCTGCAGGTCGGGCTGAGTAGTTTTTTTCCTCTTTTTTCTTTGTTTCACTTGAAGGGTTGCGTCCTTTAGTGCACGTATTGAAAAGCAACTCTTTGTCAGTTTTGAGTGCAGAACAAAGGGAGAATTGGAAACCGAAAAAATGATAGAGTGTGAGAAGAGAGATCCATACAAATTCTTTCAATTTTCATAGTGAATTTCTTGATGCGGTGTGGCTGCGTGCATGAGTTTTTTTTCAGATTTTAAATTTTTTCACGTCAAATTCTGTTATTTTTTAATCTTTGCTGCACTTTTATTTTTCTTGTTTATTTTATTGCATATATTACATCCCAACAAGATTGCAATCTAAAGAATAACGTGTGTCCTGATCATCGATCTGGTAACAACAACCCATTAATTATATCCAAAAATCCTCTCTTTAGTCTCATACATCCAAATGTTCAAATATATTAGATGCCCTGTTCTGCAAGTCAGTCCGTATCTAAAATAGACAAACTCTCTCTCCCCGAATTTTGCTTGCTAAGCTGAATATGTTGAAGCTTTTGTTGAGATCTATTTCCCTTCTGTTCATGCTTTATGTTATAGCTGATGCTCATCGTAATTGCCATGATAGGTGTCCTGGTGGCTTTCCATCAATAGCAACAAAGGAAGGAGACCTGCAAGCAGCTATTCTGACTTCAATTATGCTGCTCTTTGTCATTATATTCAATTAGTGAACGATGAAGGAGATAACAGAAGCTGCGATGGGAAGAATTTCTCTTGCTCTTTCTTTTATGTTTTAATCTATATTAAACTGTATGTTTTCTGTGCGTGTTTAGATCCATATTTTTGCTTTGATTCCTCCAATTAAATTAAAAAAAAAAATCTAGCGGAGTTTATGATACATCTTATCGTCAATTTAATAATTTAGATAAATTTCCATGCCTTTGATCTGAGATGTTGTGCTTACAATAAGATCTTCTATGTTGGGTTCTTCTATGAACTATTTTTTTTTTTAAATAGAACTATATACTTTCGTTTTTGTTTTTGTTTTTATTGTTTGCATTTGAGCTATCAAGTCAGATTCACACACATAAGCTTCGAAGCCTTTAAATTAATAGATAAAGTCTTCAACTAAGAGACCAAGATGAGTTGCGTAAATACTTCGGTTTGATCAAAATCTTAAATTTTATTATTTTTGTTAATTGGTTCTTTATTATCTTAATTAATGGTGCTTTTTTAACGTGCAATTTCTGTTTATCCATATATATATATATATATATATATATATATATATATATATATATATATATATATATATATATATATATATATATATATATATATATACTATAGCGCATATCTTTCACAGCCAAGACAAAATATTCACTATGCTATATTATAACAACTTTCTCTCCTAAAACCTAGACTTATTGCTTCACACAATTAATGTCACACCTCAGATTTGGAAGACGATACACCCCGACAACATAGGACATGCATGATGAAGGGGTAGGAAGATATGTTTTGTATTCATAAATAGAAGCATACATTCTCAGAAAATATAAACATAATAAACTACTACAAAATAATAAATACCAAAAAATATATATTGTTGGTAACCCTACTCTTGAGGTGGTAGTCCACCAAACATGCTTGCAGGACCTACTGAAAAGACAACGGATGAGTTTGATAAATCAAACTCGGCAAGTAACTACTATCTATTAAAGTATAAATGACAAAGAAATTGGGCATGCAGTACGAACAACCAAAAGAGGCTAGTACTAACCTATAATCACTATATCAAAAAGTGTCATGAGATATACTACGTTTTCTACAACATATTCTAATATGCATTAATATATGCCAATTAGCTATTGATTTCAAATCACTTCAAATGTTACAATTTCACCACACTAGGTATCATTATAACTCCAAATGACATATTAGTCATTCATTACTTTCAATACATGTTGCTTATATTTTTATACATTTAAACATAGATATATCTATTATCGGTTTATCATATACTCATACCGAAAAGTAAACAACAACACAAGGAAATTCAATGAATTTCTACAGAGTTGTTACTCTTGGGGTACGTCGACCCTGGCTAGCCAAAACCAATAGGGTTGTACCAATATACATATAATCACACGATACAAGTGCTGTTATAAATAATCAACATGTATTATGAAACTCAACATAACAATTACAATTTATATAACAAATATGATTTACAATATGAGAATCATATATTGCATTAAATATAACTAATGTATATGAATTTAAACTTTTACATCATGATCCATTTTAAAAGCTAAAAGCTTATGCATCAACAAATCAACATAATTTTATTTCTATCACATGATATTCAATATGAGCCATAAATATGCTTCTTGACATAACACAATAAAAGTAAATATTGGGAATAGAACCAGTAACATAATATTCAAAAAACTATCAATAGAAACAAGATTATAAATCCCCTAACAAAGTCTGGCACAATTATCCCAAAATAAATAATAGGTACTTATCGTGGTCGCTACTAACTCTAACCTCAAAAGCGACTCGCTCTTCTCAACCAAGCGACAATCCCACAAGTAGCAAAACTAAAATAACATTAAGCACGTTCATCAAGGCATAATGAAGATTATTCCAATCAACCTTAGCCATCCATAAATATCAAAATTGATTATATAAAAAATGCAATCTAAAAATATGTAAATAACCCAGGGTTTGGTCAAATCGGACATCAACACGCATAAAGCTTCTTCCTAAAACAATCTAAACTAATAAAATAAAATAAAACTGAAATAAAATCTCCACTAAACTAAAACTAATTAAACGAGGGAAGGAAACCTGACTATACAACTTGATAAATCAAAGAAGATAATAAAAGAGAGGGAGGAGAAAAGAGAAGATGAAGAAGCTTACTTTTGAAAGAGAAATGGAAGATTGTGAAGAAGATGCTAAGTGATTTCATTTATCAATCAAATGGCAGTTGCAAGGGGGAGGAGGAGGGCCTTCGTGGCTTCTATGAGGAAGAAAAGATGAGAAAAATGATGCCCTAGAATCCAATTCGCCATAAATGGCCAGAGAGGCAACGGGGCTAGTGTAATATCAAAAATCTGCTCCAGGATCGTCCAGGACGATCTGGATCGTCCTGGGACGATCAGTGGAAAGTTTGCTCCAGATTTTGCCCAGTTTTGCTCCAGGTGATTTTCTGTACACATCGTCCAGGCCGATTTGGACATCGTCCAGGCCGATCGGCACTGTAGAAAATATCGGCCTGAGAATAGTTCTGGGAATCGTCCAGGACGGTCGGGACGATCGATTTTTGGTCTGATCGTCCCGGGACGATCTGGCGATCTGCCGGGCCGATCTGAAGATTATAAAGGTGATTTCAGTCGTTTTGAAGAGAGAGAAAAATCAAAATTAAAAATAAAAATATCTGAGGAGAGAGAAACTCGAGGACTTTTGGAGAAAAGTTGATTTTCGGACAACGCGGAGCCGTTTTCGTCCGAAGTGACTGTTCAGAATATTGCTGTACGTGAGGTAAGGCACATTCCGCCTTTCTCAATTTTCAGAACCGTCGAGTTTGACGGTATTTTCTGTCCGGATTTCGTTTTCGTTACTGTTTTTCATTCGTATCTTTTGATTGGTTCAGTTTTTACCGCGTAACTTTTCGTATATCGTTGACGTGCCGAGTGTGCACATTTTGGTTATTTTCCAAAGATTTTTGTCCGGGTATTTTTGATTCGGCGGCGTTTTTCGTAGACTACATTTTTCTGTGAAATTGTAAATTCTCTGTGCAGTAGAATAACTGTTCTGGAATGTGATTATCTATATTCTGTGCGAATTTGGTAAATTTTCTTTGTATGAAATTTTGTGTAAATTCCGTATACTGCCGTTGTGCTGCCCGATTTTTGTCTGATTTCGGATTTGCCCGGATTTCTTCTGAATTGAAATGCTATCTGTATGTGCTATAAAAAGGGAGTTATAAGGGGCCTGAATCCTATGAGATTCAGTAAGTGTCAGGGAAATCTGAAATGAGCTCAATCTGAAATCTGATATCTGTTCTGTTCCGGATACGATGAATTCTGTTCTGGTGCTATAAGCACATATGTTCTGGTGCCGTGAGCACAAAGGGAGGCATAAGGGGCCTGGATCCTATGAGATTCAGTCAGTGTCTGGGAAGGGAGGCATAAGGGGCCGGAATCCGTAGAGATTCCGTCAGTGTCAGGGCATTTAGCTATGAATTAAATATTTGATATCTGATATCTGATTTGATCTGATTCTGATTTCCGTATCTGTTCTATAAATAAATCTGATTCTGATTTCCGTACGATATAAATCTGATTCTGATCTGTATACTATGATTCTGATATGATTCTGATTTCTGTATCTGTTCTGTAAACCATTGTGATTCTGATACGATATGATCTGAATTTCTGATTTCTGTACGACTCTGACTCTGTTGATTTAATCCGTTCTGAATCTGATCTGTACGACTCTGATTCTGATTTGATATCTGTACGATTCTGTTTTGATCTCTGATCTGATTTCTGTCTGATGCGTTTGGTTTTAGATTCTGAGAGTTTTGATTGGAGGTTTGTTGCTTTGCTGAGCTGTTGAGCTCACTCTTGTTTTCTGGTGGTTTTCAGGTTCTGGGAAAGGGAAGAAAGTCCAGGAGTAGATTTCTGAGTTCTGATCAGTATAGGTATTATTTGTACCTTTTGATTTTTGTACAGTCATGGATTTTCTGTTCTGTCTTTCTTTCTGTTCAAAAGCCATGTACTGTATCTGTAGATGATTGTTTTGAGAAAAATGAAAATATAGATGTTGTTCCGCTGTGATTGATGATAAATAGTAGCTCTGTGTTTGTGTGTCTGTTGAGTTGGGTAATTTGGAAGTTTCAGTTCAGGAACCAAATTCCAAAGCCAGATCCTGGATAAGAAGGTTCTGTCGCGGTCCGGCTCGGGCGGGATCCGTCCCCGTCAGGTCGGGTCGTGACAAACTATAGTGGTATCAGAGCACTGGTTTTGGAAACTGGTTGGATTGTCAGACAGAGCTATAGGAAGTGATCAGTGAGTTTGTCTGGGGGTAGTTTTGGGTCGTTTGGCTTTTTATTGTGTTGTTTTTGTGTTGTTTTTGTGATAGTTTTCCGGATTTTGGATTTTCTGTATGGATCAGTCAGACCCAGACATGACAGACGGGCAGAGTGCTAGTCAGTCAGCACCAGTGGGGAGTACAGCCCCAGTGGCCGGTGCTGATACACTGTCCCAGTTTGCTACGCTTGTTGCTCAGATGATGAGCGAGACTCAGAGCAGGGCTTCTACTATCAGATCTGAGGACATTGATAGACATCTGCAGTTGTTTTTGAGGTTGAAACCTCCGAGATTTGAGGGCGCTGTTGAGCCCAGGGCAGCCGAGGAGTGGCTGAGGAGATTGGAAAAGACCTTCGACGGAATGCAGTGTCCGTCAGACAGGAAGGTTCCGTTGGCCGTTTTTCTGTTGGATGGAGAGGCTGAGCACTGGTGGGAAGGCCAGCAAGCAGCCAGATTTCAAGGTAGGCTGAACTCTTTGATCACTTGGGAAGAGTTCACTGAGGTGTTTTGAGATTGGTTTGTTTCCCCTTCTGCACGACAGCAGATGTAGGAGACTTTTCTGAGGCTGGTTCAGGGGAGCAAGACGGTGATGCAGTACGAGGCTGAGTTTACTGCATTAGCCAGGTATGCTCTGCAGCTGGTTAGCACTTCTGCTGAGAGGTGCTACAGATTTCTGAGGGGATTGCGAGACACGTTGAGGCAGCCCCTGATACCATTTCAGATCACTGACTTCTCTGAGCTTGTGGAGCGAGCTCGTCTGATAGAGAATGACATGACGGCTACTCAGCAGCGGTGGACTGCGAGTAGGAAGAGATTTGGAGGTGAGACTTCTGGTAGTGGTTCCTCTGGGAAGAGGAGATTTGTGGCTGGTTCTTGATCCGTTGACTCCAGGAGGAGCGGAGGGTCGTCTGGTACTGCTACCAGTACGACGAGTTCTGGATCTGTCAGTGGGGCACCTGTGTGCCAGAGTTGTGGACGGCGACACCATGGCCAGTGCTACAGGATGGCTGGTCTTTGTTTCAGATGTGGTCAGCCGGGACATAGGATTGCAGAGTGTCCACAGGCTGGATTTGATCGGCGTTCTGAGTTCCGATCTGAGGGTTCTGTCAGACCTGTTAGTTCAGCAGGAAGACCGAGGACTATTCCTCCTCGTCCTGAGGGATTTTTTGGTAGAGGTGGTAGTACTAGTTCTGGACCTCGGAGACCACCTACAGTTCAAAGAGAGCAGAGTAGTTCTGTTGCTTCAGCTCCTGCTCCAGTTCAGCCACGAGTTTACAGCCCGAGTCAGCAGGAGGCTCATGATGCTCCGGATGTTGTGACAGGTACGGTTTACATTTCTGATCAGCCCTGTCGTGTTTTGTTTGACTCTGGAGCGAGTCATTCTTTTCTGTCCGAGCGATGTTTTGAGACTTTACATTCGGATTCGATGGTTTTACCGGTTTCTTTGTCTGTGATTTTACCGGCTGGAAATCCTTTGATTGCTCGGAAATTTTGTTTGTGTGAGATTGATATTGCTGGCAAGAAGTGAAAATCTAATTTGATTTTGTTGCCGATTTCGTCTTATGACGTGATTTTGGGTATGGATTGGCTGAGTCTGTATGAGGCTCAGATTGACTGTCTGAAGAAGCAAGTGAGTTTGCTTGTGGCTGGAGAGAGAGTTGTATTTCAGGGATTATGAGGTGTTCTCTCCAGTCTGATTTCTGCGTTGGAGGTGAGCAGAATGTGGAGGAAAGGATGCCCAGTGTTTTTAGCTTTGGTGCGGGATCTGAACCTGGAGGTTGGTTCTGTTTCTGAGATCCCAGTGGTACGGGAGTTTGCTGATATTTTTCCTGAGAAGTTGGTTGGTTTACCTCCGGATAGAGAGGTGGAGTTCTCTATCGATGTTTTTCCGGGTACAGCTCCTATATCAAAAGCTCCGTACAGGATGGCACCGAAAGAACTTTCTGAGTTGAAAGTTCAGCTTCAGGAGTTGGTTGAAAGAGGTTTTGTCCGTCCTAGTGTTTCGCCCTGGGGAGCACCTGTTCTGTTTGTGAAGAAGAAGGACGGTACACTCCGTATGTGTATTGATTACAGAGATTTGAACAAGGTTACAATCAAGAATAAGTATCCTTTGCCTCGGATTGACGACTTGTTTGATCAGCTTTCCGGATCTTCAGTATTTTCGAAGATTGACTTGCGATCCGGATATTATCAGGTGAAGGTGAAGGAAGCGGATGTGGTGAAGACTGCTTTCAGTACTCGGTACGGGCACTACGAGTTCTTGGTTATGCCTTTTGGGGTAACCAATGCGCCCGCGATTTTTATGGATCTGATGAACTGAGTATTCAGGGAGTTTTTGGATCAGTTTGTGATCGTCTTTATCGACGATATTCTGGTATATTCTGCTTCTGAAGATGATCATGCCAGACATTTGAGGATTGTGTTGGAGACTCTGAGACGGCATCAGCTGTATGCCAAGTTCTCCAAGTGTAAGTTATGGCTGAAGAGCATTTCTTTTCTGGGGCATGTGGTGAGTGGAGAAGGTATTTCTGTGGATCCCCAGAAGATTCAGGCGGTTGCTGATTGGCCAAGGCCGACTACGGTATTTGAGGTACGTAGTTTCTTGGGCATGGTCGGATATTATAGGAAATTTGTGAAGGGATTTTCACAGATTTCGACCCCTCTGACGAGACTGACGCAGAAGTCAGTAGCTTTTGTTTGGACACCGGAGTGTAAAGCTAGTTTTCAGAAATTGAAGGATTGTTTGACTTCAGCTCCAGTGTTAGCACTTCCGTCAGGTACGGAAGGTTTTCAGGTGTTTAGTGATGCTTCACTGAAAGGACTGGGATGTGTCCTGATGCAGCATGGTCAGGTAATTGCTTATGCCTCTAGACAGTTGAAACCACATGAGAAGAATTACCCGACACATGATGTGGAGTTAGCCGCAGTTGTTTTTGCTTTGAAGATTTGGCGTCATTACATGTATGGCGTCATATGTGAGATTTTCACTGATCATAAGAGCCTGAAGTATATTTTCACTCAGAAGGATCTGAATCTGAGGCAGAGACGATGGCTCGAGTTGATCAAGGACTATGATTTGACCATTCAGTATCAGCCTGGGAAGGCGAATGTGGTAGCAGATGCTCTGAGCAGAAAGTCTTCTAGATTATCAGGTTTGCAGCTTACTTGTGATGACTTTCTGATTCGAGATATGGAGCGATTGCAGCTGGAGGTGATTTCCTCCAGTGATTTAGATGTGGCTCAGATAAGTATTCAGTCTACTTTGGAAGCACGGATTCAGGAAGCCCAGAAGTCAGATTCTGATTATTCGAAGTTGATTGCTCAGATTGGATCTGATAAGACTCCTGAACTTCGAATTTCTGATTCTGATGCTATTTTCTGTTGTGGACCTCCGAAAGAGCACCGCTCGTGGGGTACGAACGCAGAGGGTACGGCCGCACTATCCCGTGGGACAAAACGATCGTAGGCCTCTACACTCGACACGAATGGGTCGATGGAAGGGCAGATTGGATCGTGCATACGACTAACCATTGGGGATAGATGCTGTCTCCAGCACACCCTGATGGGTAGTAATATACACGACCTAGTCACGGGTTTCCCCCACCCGATACAAGAGATCGAGTGGGGTAAAGTAGATTGCGGGGCCAAGTTTCCCACGGGCGCAAGCCCCCGTGGTTAATTACATCCCGGGCCGGAGCCCGAGAAAACTCTCGATTAAGGATCATATATTATTTCTTCTTAAAATAGGATTGGCACGAGGGGATAGACTAGGAAATCCTACTCAAAAGGAAAGAAGTGTCTCAAAAGGGGTGAATCAAACATGCGTGGTCCATACCAGCATTCGGAGGCTCTAGGGCACTAAACAGAAACTGGAGAAAATAAATCAAGCACTCGATCACATGCATGAGAGAAGAGATGGAGGTGACGTCATCCTGTGACGCAGATAAGTAGGATTTAGGATCCCTGAAAAGGAGGGACCTACCTGCTATTTAAGGCATACTACGAGACCGAATGTAGTTGCCTCGAATCCTAAATCTAGTTTGGACTTAGTGTTCGACACACACTAAGACCAGTGTCTTAGCTAATGCTATGCAAAACCTGGACTTATCCCGGCCTGGATTGGGGGAGCCAGCTAACCACCTAATCGCTTTAAAACCATGCTGTCAAGTCATTTATGATAGATGGGTGGGTGGTACAGTTCTTTGGAAATAGGACCGACATCTAGAGAATTTCCTAAGTGGTCCTGGACTTATATGGGTTAGATGCTCCTAGCTAATGCAATTAAATTTTAATTAGTTGGTTACTAATGCAATGCATGCTAGTTGAAATGTCAGCTCATGAATGCTATAGAACTTTAAAAACAGGCTTATAGAAAATAATTTTTTTGAAAAGACTGGGTCTCCCTAGGTCCGGCACTTCATCCTCATAGGCCAGATTATCCGGACTCAACCCGCAGGCAGGGAGATGTCTTATAACAAGGAAAGAAAGATGCAGTAATATGCATGCGACCCCGGACGGCTCCGGCAATTCCCTAGGTTCGTTAAGTTTCTATATTATTTAGAACTTAAAATTTTAGGAATTAGTTATGAGTAGAAAAATTTTGTAGTCCTTAAAGAGCCTAACGAAAATCCAGGCGAAAACAAAATCGGCATGCAAGAAAAGAAACCTAAGAAAAGCAGGCAATTTCTACTGCGCAATCAGGTAAACATATCAATATAAATCAAACTAATCAAGTAAATGTCCCATAGGCCAACTGCCCTTTAATTACAAACCAGGGTATGCAGAAAAGTAAAGTGGCCGGGCACCACTGCCAACAACCCGGATTTCTAAGCCTATGACAGACGCCAACAACTTTGAGTGGGATATTGGGTCTTCAGGTCTTCAGTCTTCTTCGGATAACTCCTCCTTGGACTCCTTGGAACTCTCCTCCTTGGACTCCTTGGATCTCCTCCTTGGACTCCTTGGAAATCTTCTCCTTGGACTCCTTGGCTCCGTCGTGGCTTGAATATCCAAACGAAGAGACAATTCCCTTAGTATGGGGGTATTGCCTTTTCTCTTTGAATATCTAAAGCCATCCAACTCGATCTTCCAAATGGAAGAAGACTCTCCCCTTAGGGATGCCTTCTTCTTTTGGAATCCGAGTTGGATAAGAATATCCCAACTCAAAAGTTGTTTTCACAACTCTTAACAATTATTACAAATAAATTACATTAATTGAAAAGCAGTAAATTCTAAATCACCTGCAAGGTTATCCTAATAATCATCACAAGCAGTTTATATAAAAATAAAAGTGCTAACACCATTGACCCTGTGCCAAGCCATGCTCTTAATTCTGAGGGCTAAGCAGCTCCACCTGTGCAGTTATAATTATTAATTTAGCCCTCATTTTTATTTAGGGGGAGCTGAGCAAGCACCTGCATAAAACATTATTAGAAATAATTATAATGCTCCCCCCTTTTATCAGCATGAGCATGGCCACCTGCACGGAAGAACAATATATATATAGCGCTCCTAACCTATGGGTAAGTCTAACGCTCATCACATCACAGAGTATAGAAAAAGTAAGCAAACACACCAACAATTTCAAACAGCATGCAATGAAATCCACGGAAAGCTCCGGCACACAACAGAAAAGTAAATCCCAGCGGCCTAGCCTAGCTCTAGAAGTGGTGCCATAGCAAACAATTCTATGTGTGTGTAAGGCTAGTGTGGTTTGGATAGATCCTAAGTAGGATAGTTAGTTAAAGTTAGCTAGAGTTCAGGTTTGTTGGGGGTCTGAAAAGGAAATTTTGTTAAAATTCAAATATTAGTGAATTAGGGTCCATTTTAATTATTTCAGTTTGTTGATCAATTTTAAGGGGTTGGGATATGCATATTTGAAGTTCAAATTACATTAGCCAATTTTGGAAAGTTCTGGGTCCTCCTAGGAACTAGACTAAAGGTCCAAAAAGTCACTATGGGAAAAAGGCTAAGTCTAAGATTTCTAACATCTTAGGAAAATACTAGACCTTAATACGAGTAGTTAGACAGGTAGTAGGCTGAAATTGGAGTTTCCTATCCAAAGTTATGAATTTTCTAAGTTTCGGGCCCTATTCTATAGACTATGGTTGACCAAAAAGTTGACTTTCTAATCTAAGCCAGTTTCTGGAAACCTAAAATTTTTAATAAATACTAGGCCCTAATTGGAGTCTAATGCAAGTGAGTTTACCTAATTTGGAGTTTTCTACAATTAGTTATGGATTTCTAAAGGTCGGGGTATTTATCGGAATTTTCTAAATTTCCTACTAAATAGCCTTTTTTATTGTTTTGCTCCAAATCAGCTCCAAACTGATTGGAATCACTCCCAAAGGTCAGGGATGACCAGAAAAAGTGTTCCCAAGTGTTTGGAGAAGATTTGGGATTTTTATTAATTTTTAATGATTTATTAGGGCCAAAAGGGTAATTTCCACCTATGGTCAAATTAGGGGTCAACCTGAGGTCAAACTAGGGAGCCCTATTTTTCTAAGGTCCATGATCATATTCTGAACAATTCAAGGTATTACGGGTAATTTTCTGACCTAAGGTGTATTTATTGTATTTTCCGGAAGGTCTCGGGGCCTTAATTAGCAGGTTAATTATGGTTGGTTAGCTAAGGGCTCTAAAAGCTCCTAAAAATTCCTAGAAAATTCAGTGATGTTTTAGATGTCACTAAGTTTAAGTGTTGTAGTTTTCATGTCGTTCTGGGATCTATCCTAGCTCCTAGAAGACTTCTAAGTTCGCTAGACGGGTCCTTAATTATTGTCCTTAGGGTGTCACTACGTTATATGGGTTTAAAGTGATGTTTTAGCTAACTCTCAGGATAATAAATGCGTGGGAGTACAAAAATGAAATAAACACACCATGTCCTTAGATCTAGGAGAGCCTAGGCTAAGTGCTCGTGGTGCGGTCCTATACATGCATTCTACGAAAAAAAAAAAAAGACAGACACCTAAAGGAAGGATTAGTGAATGATTGGGACTCAACCATTCACTAACCCAATCCCCCATGATTGCTCTTCACACATAAGATCCATGTCTAAAATTTCATACGATAGCGGGTCTCCCAGAATTAGAATTTAGTTATAAGTAATTTTAAAATAGTTTTAAAATACTCATAAATATAAATATACAATTTTGAAAAATAAAATAATTAAAAATAATTCAATTCATAATACATAAGTATAGGGAGACCCACTGATCATCCAATCGAGGTTTCAAAATAATTTGAAAATAATTTTTAGTTTGAAAATAATTAATAGTTAATTTAAATAATATTAAAATAACCGAATCATAGGATAAAACAGAAAACAGTCAAGACAGCCAAAATCAAGGGCTGGAAATGGCTCCAAATTAAAATACCCACTTTTCTTAAAAGATCAAGGGGTTACACGTCAAAATCTGACTTAAAACGGCGAAGATATGAATTTCCGAAGTTAAAACACAATAAAAATATTATTTTAAAATAGCCCTATTTCACTGGTTTTAAAATAACAGAAAATACAGACATAATTTTTATCTGAAAATAATTTTAAAATGTGCAGAATTCAGAGTACATCCAAAACAAGGCGCTGTGCATCGACAGCGGACTTAAAGCGACAAAGTTATGTAATTTCAAAGTTTGGATACGATAACTAATTAATTTTAAAATATTGCTATTTGCTGTTTTGAAAATAACTGCACAGAGACCCAAAATTTTCAAATAAAACCAATTCCAGAATATGCAGAATCCAAAATACATTCAAAACAAGACGTTGTGCGCAAAAATCCGAATTGAAACAGGAAAGTTATCAATTTTGGAAGTTTTAAAGTAATAAAATAATATTAAAACGTTTAAAGTAACAAATACTTAAAATAATAGTAATAATTATAATAATAATAATAATTATTAAATAAACACGAAAGATAGATTCTAGAATCTCTGAGATTTTAAAAGTAATTTATAAATATATAATATTAAGAATATTTTTTAATAATTCAATTAATCAAAATAATTAAGATAATGTTTAAATATTAAAAAAAAAGATAATAGTTTTTTTTTATATATATATTTAAATAAATACAGTAATAGTAATAATAATAATAATAAGTAACAAAAATAATTTAAAGTAATATGTCTATTAATGTCATAATTAAAAAAAAATATAATATAATATTAATAAAATAATTAAAATAATGTACTTAAAATAATATTATTTTACTGTTTTTAAAATAATTTAAAATCTATAGGTCATTTTTATAAAAACGGAGGGCCTGGATTCGAGGTATTGTGCGTCAAAAACGGACGAAAAAAGGATTTTTGGCGAATTTTTGAAGTTTAAATAGCTTTTAAAATAAATTTTATATTAAAATAATCGGCCGGCGACACGTGGCTCCACGGGATAGGGTCCCGGGACCGCGGGCAATCATTGCGGCAATCGAAAACCGCGAAACGCGGTTTCTTTAACCACGTCAGCGGCGGCGCTCCGCCGTCCGATCCGCGCGATCTGAGCGGAGGGCCTGGATCGCGCCACGTGGCGCATGGAACCGCGGCACCGTCCGTGCGGCCAGCGCCGGACCGCTGGCGGACGAGATCTGGACCGCCGACCGCAGATCCGACGGCCAGGATCGCTCCAGAGTGCTGGAGCGTCCGATCCGAAACCCTAACCGATATTTTTGAGATTTCTCTCGATTGGATGGATCAAACGCAACAAAATTTTAAACACAGCTTCCAATAGTGAAGAGCATTCGTGGGGAATAATTTATTTTAATTAACATGCTCTAATGACTGCGCTAATTAACCCTAAGTGCTCTAACTAGGGTTGAAGATATACCTCAATCCACACGGTGGATTCGGGAGATCTTGGTCTTGTTGGACTCGTAGAATCGTCTAGAACAAGTTCCTAGTTGACGTCGAGATCCGAAGCTCGCTCGATCGACCGGGATTCGTCCTGGAACGCGAAAAGCCTCGGGTTCGCCGGAGGATCGCCGCCAGCGGGGTCTGGACGTCGGGACTCGGTTCGAAACAGTGGGGGGAAGTCGTGGGAGTGCTCTCGCAAAATCTCAGAGCCTGAGGTGGTCTCTAGATCGAGCAAGAGCAAAAAGATCCTTCAAAACCTAATTTTCTACCTATTTAAACTCCTAAACGACCAAGGGACGGCTAGGATCTAATCTAGATGAATTTAGGAGGGAAATTAGAGGGATTAGGCCGTGGTTTCAATTTCAAAACGGAGGGCTTTGATTAGAGCATTGAATGGGCCTTTAATTTTAATTAAATGAGCGATTAAGGCCCATTTAGAGCCATGGTTGACCAAGTCCACGTTTGACTTGGTCAAACCAGTCAAGGGGGTCCATGGGGATGAGGGATTGAGCCAAGCCAAGGTCCAAGTGCATCCAAACTTGATTTGGGCTCTAAAAGGGCTAAGTGGTCAACCTTGGTTGACTTGGTCAACCGGGTTGACCCCGGGTCCAAGCTCGGGCTCGACGGACTCGACTCGACCCACTGAACCCACTGGAGGGGGTCTCGGGGTCTGACTTGGTCAATTTGACCAAGTCAACCTTTTGACCAAGGTTCTGGGCAAACTCGAGGTCAACATCTGTAAGAACAGGTTGTGGGTACCTGTATTCGGAGATTTGAGGCAGGAGATTCTGTATGAATCTCATCATTCTGGCTACACTGTTCATCCAGGCAGTGGTAAGATGTATGCTGATATGAAGCTTTTGTTCTGGTGGCCTGGGATGAAGAAGGATGTGGCAGAGTTTGTGTCGAGATGCGAAGCCTGTCAGTTGGTGAAGGCAGAGCATCAGCGACCAGGTGGACTGTTGCAGTCGTTGCCTATCCCTGAGTGGAAGTGGGAGGAGGTGACGATGGACTTTGCGATGGGTTTTCCTCGATCACGGCAAGGACATGATGCCATTTGGGTAGTCGTAGATCGATTGACGAAGTCAGCCCATTTTCTTCCGATCAGACAGACCGATCCGGTGGATCATTTGACACAAATTTATGTGAAGAAAATAGTCAGATTGCATGGTGTGCCTCGAGTGATTGTGTCAGATCGAGATGGGCGGTTTACTTCCAGACCTTGGAAGGGCATTCAGCAAGGCTTGGGTACGAAACTGCATTTTAGTACAGCCTTTCATCCTCAGACCGATGGACAGTCTGAGAGGACCATTCAGGTGCTGGAAGATCTGTTGAGACTTTGTGTTCTGGACTTTGGCGGAAGCTGGGAGGATCATATTCCGCTGATTGAATTTGCTTATAACAACAGTTTTCAGTCCAGTATTGGTATGGCACCGTACGAGGCTCTGTATGGCAGGAAGTGCCATACTCCTTTGACTCTGACTGAGATCGGAGATAGACAGGCTTTGGGTGCCACTTTTGCTGATGAAACTGCACAGAAGATCAATTTGATAAAAGAAAGATTGAAAGCGGCTCAAGATCGACAACAGAAGTACTATAATCAGAAGCACAGGTTTGTTGAGTTTCAAGTTGGTGACTTTGTGTATGTCAAAGTCAGTCCGATGAAGGGTGTGAGCAGATTTGGTCAGGTGAGTAAGCTGAGTCCAAGGTACGTTGGACCGTTTGAGATTTTGGAAAGGATTGGAAAATCTGCTTACCGACTGTTGCTTTCTGATTCGATGCCTGATGTGCACAATGTGTTTCACGTATCCACTCTGAGGAAGTATGTTTCAGACTCTGGGAAGAAGCTATCAGCTGACGAGGTTGAGATTCAGGACAATCTGGTGTACAAGGAAGAGCCAGAGTTGATTTTAGCGTACGACGTCCGAAAGTTAAGAAATAAAGAGATTCTGATGGTTAAAGTCCAGTGGAAGCACCGGACTGCACGAGAAGCAACTTGGGAAAGGGAGTCTGACATGAGACGGTCGTACCCGTACTTGTTCTGACTGAGTTTGGATTGGATAATGTCGAGGACGACATTTTTTTGAAGTTGGGGAGATTGTAATATCAAAAATCTGCTCTAGGATCGTCCAGGACGATCTGGATCGTCCTGGGACGATCAGTGGAAAGTTTGCTCCAAATTTTGCCTAGTTTTGCTCCAGGTGATTTTCTGTACACATCGTCCAGGCCGATTTGGACATCGTCCAGGCCGATCGGCACTGTAGAAAATATCGGCCTGAGAATAGTTCTGGGAATCGTCCAGGACGGTCGGGACGATCGATTTTTGGTCTGATCGTCCCGGGACGATCTGGCGATCGGCCGGGCCGATCTGAAGATTATAAAGCTGATTTCAGTCGTTTTGAAGAGAGAGAAAAAACAAAATTAAAAATAAAAATATCTGAGGAGAGAGAAACTCGAGGACTTTTGGAGAAAAGTTGATTTTCGGACGATGCGGAGCCGTTTTCGTCTGAAGAGACTGTTCAGAATATTGTTGTACGCGAGGTAAGGCACATTCCGCCTTTCTCAATTTTCAGAACCATCGAGTTTGACGGTATTTTCTGTCCAGATTTCATTTTCGTTACTGTTTTTCGTTCGTACCTTTTGATTGGTTCAGTTTTTACCGCATAACTTTCCGTATATCGTTGACGTGCCGAGTGTGCACATTTTGGTTATTTTCCGAAGATTTTTGTCCGGGTATTTTTGATTCGGCGGTGTTTTTCGTGGACTACATTTTTCTATGAAATTGTAAATTCTCTGTGCAGTAGAATAACTGTTCTGGAATGTGATTATCTATATTCTGTGCGAATTTGGTAAATTTTCTTTGCAGGAAATTTTGTGTAAATTCCGTATACTGCCGTTGTGCTGCCCGATTTTTGTCTGATTTCGGTTTTGCCCGGATTTCTTCTGAATTGAAATGCTATCTGTATGTGCTATAAAAAGGGAGTTATAAGGGGCCTGAATCCTATGAGATTCAGTAAGTGTCAGGGAAATTTGAAATGAGCTCAATCTGAAATCTGATATCTGTTCTGTTCCGGATCCGATGAATTCTATTCTGGTGCTATAAGCACATCTGTTCTGGTGCCGTGAGCACAAAGGGAGGCATAAGGGGCCTGGATCCTATGAGATTCAGTCAATGTCTGGGAAGGGAGGCATAAGGGGCCGGAATCCGTAGAGATTCCGTCAGTGTCAGGGCATTTAGCTATGAATTAAATATTTGATATCTGATATCTGATTTGATCTGATTCTGATTTCCGTATCTGTTCTGTAAATAAATCTGATTCTGATTTCCGTACGATATAAATCTGATTCTGATTTGTATACTATGATTCTGATATGATTCTAATTTCTGTATCTGTTCTGTAAACAATTGTGATTCTGATACGATATGATCTGAATTTCTTATTTCTGTACGACTCTGACTCTGTTGATTTAATCCGTTCTGAATCTGATCTGTACGACTCTGATTCTGATTTGATATCTGTACGATTATGTTTTGATTTCTGATCTGATTTCTGTCTGATGTATTTGGTTTTAGATTCTGAGAGTTTTGATTGGAGGTTTGTTGCTTTGCTGAGCTGTTGAGCTCACTCTTATTTTCTGGTGGTTTTCAGGTTCTGGGAAAGGGAAGAAAGTCCAGGAGTAGATTTCTGAGTTCTGATCAGTATAGGTATTATTTGTACCTTTTGATTTTTGTACAGTCATGGCTTTTCTGTTCTGTCTTTCTTTCTGTTCAAAAGCCATGTACTGTATCTGTAGATGATTGTTTTGAGGAAAATGAAAATATAGATGTTGTTCCGCTGTGATTGATGATAAATAGTAGCTCTGTGTTTGTGTGTCTATTGAGTTGAGTAATTTGGAAGTTTCAGTTCAGGAACTAAATTCCAAAGCCAGATCCTGGATAAGAAGGTTCTGTCGCGGTCCGGCTCGGGCGGGATCCGTCCCCGTCAGGTCGGGTCGTGACAGCTAGAGAATCTGTCGAATATGGGAAAAAAACTAAGATTTGGAGGGAGAGACGGCGGACAAGGGAGGGTTGTGATTTGGGCAAAGGAAGAGTTGGGGCAGCTGCTTGTGTGAGCAGGAGAAATTAGATCAGTTCGAGTGCCTGATTCGGGTTATAACATACTACCCCCCTTAAATAAATTTGGTCCCCAAATTATTACCTTAGTTCTGAAACAATTGTGGGTAATTCGCAATCATCTCTTCTTCAATCTCCCAAGTGGCTTCCTGTTTTAATTAGATCTTACAAAGCACTCTGACAAATGGAATAGATCGATGACAAAACTGTCAAACTTCAAGTTCTGAAATGCACTATAGTACCCGTTCATAGCTCAAATTTTCTTGAATCAACAAAATGTCAAACTGAATAATTTGAGAACTGTCGTGCACGTAGCATCGAAGAAGTGAGACATGAAAATATATTACTCAGCAAGCGATACTTCAGGAGGCGCACACCACTCTGTATTCAATTCATGCACCCCGGGAGCACAAAAATGTATCAAGATCTTAAGAAGCCATTGTGGTGGCCTGGTATGAAGAATAATGTGGCAGAGTTTGTAGCCAAGTACTTGATGTGTCAATGTTCAAGGCAGAACATTAGAGACTTGGTGGTCTATTGCAACCTTCTCCAATTCTAGAATGGAAGTTGGAGAAGATTACTATGGACTTTGTAATTGGCTAGCCCAAATCAAAGGAAGGTCATGATGTAGTTTGTATCATAGTTGATTGACTCACCAAGACAACTAATTTTATAGATTAAGTATAACTACTAAGTAGAAAAGCTAGCAAGGATCTACGTGGCTGCTATGAAGGAGAAAAGAGGAGAAAAATGATTCCCTAGATTCCAATTCGTTTTAAATGATGAGAGAGAGGCAATGAGGCCGGATAATTTGTCGAATATAGGAAGAAATTGCGATTAGGAGGGAGAGATGACGGGCAAGGACAGTTCGCAATTCAGGTAAAGGAAAAGTCAGGGCGGCTACTTGCGTGTGTGGGAGAAATCGGACCAGTTTGGGTTATAATAGGTCATCTCTTGTTATCATCTTTTGAGAGTCTCAAATCAGGATTAATGCTAAAAGAAAAAATTAGGAGTAATTCATTTTTGGGGGATTTACATACATAGAAATTAAAACTATATAATTTATATTTTCACATCTAAATTTTACTATTTACACCATCTTTCACCCAAGGTAATGTTGTTAGTCAATCTTGTGAGATAAGCACTGAAGCTCATAGACGATGGCATCGGTGAGGCAGAGAGGTGCTCATGGGAATGATAGAGCTTGCAAGCACGGGCAATTGGAACAACGGCTCGTTCACTGCGTTATGGTTTTTTAATGAGGGAGGTGTTATTTTTTAGTTTATTTTGGTGTTTTTTAACCTACATATGTAAATAGTGAAATTTATGAGAGAAATACATAATTAGATAATTTTATGTGTTGTGTATGTGAAAATACCCAAACTTCACATGTATAAGGTGTAAAGATAATGAGCAAAACGAGTTGTATCATCAATGAAGATGACGTAATATCTTAAACCATTTACAGAGAGTACCGGAGAAGGACCCCAAACATCCGAGTGTATTAAAGTAAAAGGAGTAGTTACATGATAAGCGTTGCTAGGAAATTTAAGACGATGGCTTTTCGCCATGTTACAGGAATTACATTCAAAGTTAAAAGAGCAATGCTGAAGAGCAGAGATAGTTTTGGAGAGAACTGTCATCGCGCGGGGGTGAGCGTGACCCAGACGTGCGTGCCAGAGACGAGCGGAACTCGGAGTGGTATGAAGAGCAGAATTAGTTGCGGTGTTGGATGTTTGGAGAGGATAGATGCCGTTGTGATTAAGGCCATGATGGAGAGTTGTGTTGTCCCGAAGATCCTTAATAACGTAGCCACGGGGATCAAAGGAGACAGAACAGTGATTGTCAGTTACTAGCTGAGAGATTGAGAGAAGGTTGTGTGAGAGAGAGGGAACATGAAGAAGGTTAGAGAGTTTAAGCTTACGGTTGGTATCGGGTAGAGGGAGGAGACTAGATCGGGTGTGTTGGATAGGAAGAGACGATCCGCTTGCTGTTGATATGGTGTCTCCTCCGTGGTATGATGAGGGCTGCTGAACGTTGAGAATGTCGGGTGTAAGATGGGTGGACGCCCCGGAGTCCAGAATCCAATCAGCAGTATTAGTGGGCTGGGATTGAGCCATATACGCTCGAGAATTGGTAGCCGAGGACTCTGTATAGTTCGTATTGTATCTGTGCCAGCAGGATAAAGCAGAGTGCCCTGTTTTCCTGCATATCTGGCAGGAGGGGCGGGAGGAGGTACGATTCATGGGAGGAGGTGTTTTCGGGTTTGAGTTGATTGGACTTGAATTTCCTCCACGGCCACGATTGGATCTGGATGAAGAGCTTTTACCTCTTCCACGAGAGGAATACATTGCTTGAATGTTTCCAGTGGATGTTAGCTCTTGTTGGATCTCCGACTGAAGATTTATCTCCTCACTGCACAACAAGGAGTAGAGTGACTCGAGAGTAATGGTGTGGGGTGAGATGCGTATTGCAGCTTTGAAGGGATTGTAAGAGGGAGGCAATCCCTTTAGTGTGTAGAGGATAATGTCCTCTGTTTCAATGTGAGACCCGGCAGCTGCAATATTATCAACCAAAGACTTAATCTGAGCTAGATATTGGGAGATGGTTTGGTCACGCATCTGAACATTGTGAAGTTCATTTTTGAGCTGCAGTACTCTTGATCGGTTTGAAGGTTGTAGGCGATGCTCCAGTGTGATCCAGATATCATGACAAGTCTTGAGATGAAGGATATATGGTAGAACCGATGGGGAGATGGTGGAGAATAGGGCCGAAATGAGGTTTTGATCGATCAGTTTCCACAGTTTCTGATCGCTTGGAGAGGTGGGACAGACTTGTTCGCCGGTGATATATCCTTCAAAGCCATTTGCAGAGAAAGCTTGACGTATCTGTAGCCTCCAGATTGGATAGTCTCTATTGTAAGCTGGGTGTGAACAAGAAGTTTAAGATTGGACATCAAAAACTTGAGAGGTGGAGGAACCGTGAAATCGACCATGGACGCGGATAAGGTAGACGTGCTCATTGGCTGAGAAGCTGAGGTTTGAGTTTGCGAGGAAGCTCCCTGTTCCATCTCCTAGCTCGCCGATGTTGCGGTTAAGCTTCACAGCTCTGATACCATACAAGAAACATGAAATAACCTGCAAGAAAGGTTAGAAACCAGAGGTAGAAGATGAACAGTAATTCATGATGCAAAAAACGCGATTTCATTATGCTCTGAGATGGCTTTTATAAGCCAATGAGTAATCATGGTAAGCCGTTAGGGTCAGAGAAGTGGACCCGTACGGTGGACAGAGCAGAAAAAGACTGAGGGCGTTAGTGGCCTTAGCCACCTGTAATTTCGTTTTACTCATTATCTTTACATAAGGTCAATACCATTTTGTATTTTTTATTTATTATAAATTTGATTATTTTTTAAAATATACTCATATATAGATAATACATAAAAATAGATAAATATCTATTCAAACAAAAAATATTTTTTTTTTCTTTTGAGTCCTAAAAAAAAAAACAAACTGATCGAAAGAAAATTTTTTATTGTTTGAGATATAGGCCGGATATGATTATCTTCATGGTTGTGAAAATAGAACCGGACAACGAACGGAAAGAATGAGAGGTTCACGGTTCGACCGGTCGAATCGGGGTCGAACCGAATGACGTAATAAATAATAATATTATTATAAACAATTAAGAAATTTAACATAATAATGAAATTTAATAACCATATAATTTAATATAAATTATTTACATATTTAGATAAAAATTATATTAAAAACTCACTATAAAAATTAATTTTTTTAAATATATAATTAAATATAAAAATTTAAATAGATAAAAATAAAATATTATTGACTAAAAAAGTAAAATTTAAAAAAAAAAATACTATTCATATTATAAAGAATAAATTTTTATAATATATAATCAAATATATTATAAATAAAATTAAAAAAATAAAAAGTAAATATTATCATCTAAAAAAAATAAATATTATTTATATATAAAAAATAATTAAAAAAACATTAAAAAAAATATTTTGACTTAGTGTATACATGAAATCATAGACAATTTTTTTGCTTTGTATGATTTAGCCCCACATTACTTGTAATGTTTTATTTTGTATAGTTTATATAGCTTTTTTTCTTTTACTGATTATATTAGCTCATATGGAATAATGGGGCCATATGAGAATGTTGTAAGTAATATTTAATCAATGTCTTTAATATTTATTTAATACTTTAAATATATATTATTTATATTATTTGATTAAGTTTAATATTTATTTAATATTAAATAATTTAGTTAATTATTTAAATAAAAAAATTGAACCGACCGATTTTAGAAAATCGGAACTGGTTAAACCGACGGTTCTTATCGGTTTAGTGCACAACCGATTTTCAAGGCTGAACATGGCTGGCATTCAAACCAGTGGCGGAGCCAGAAAAATTTTTTAGAGGGGGCAAAAATTCTTTAAAAAAATTTTCCCTCAACTTTTTTGCATCCGGGCTTGGGACCGAAATAGACAGTTTTAAATTTTTTTTTAAAAGATCGAATACTAAAAATAAGATGCAAAATACTTACAATATATAGCATCTGCTCTTCATATTTTGAAAAAGATTGACAATTACATCATTTTCAATACAATCCAATATTTCCTTCTCAATATATGCGAGTAAAGTATCATTCATCCACTGATCTCCAATCCTATTTCACAGTCGAGTTTTAATGATAGCCATTGCAGAAAATACTCTTTCTACTCCTGTTGTTGCAACCGGTAAAACTAAAGCTAGTTTTAATAGCTTGAAAACAAGAGGATATAAACCATCTTTCTTGTTCTGTGATTTTCTCCAATTTCATCCTTTATAAAGTCTGTGATTGCAATCGAAATAGCTCTGGTGATATCCTTCTGAATTTCTGGTGTAGTTAACTTTAAATTTTCTGGAGCATTTTTTAGCACCACATTATTTATCTCATTGTTATGTTCAGCTAAAAAGTGCAACAGTTGAAGAAAATTTTCTTGATTTCTGGATGTGTCAGACTCGTCATGGGCTCTAAAAGCTAGCCCTTGCCTTAAAAGAAAACGCACACAATCAACCGATGCATTTAGACGAGTCCGATATGCAGTTGTGGCATAATATGTTTGCTTCTTAAACATAAAACCAATATGTTGACTTTGATTCATCAAGTCTTCACAGTTTCGTCGTGCAATATTGTGCGCACTATTATGACTCCCAACATGAAGTTCAAATCTATTTGATTTTTTCCAATTTGAAAATCCATTCTTATTGAATGCATCATCATCCTCATTTCCTCTTCCTACTGCTTTAAATAGATAACAATATAAACAGTAAGCCTTATCTTTGCATATGCTGTATTCTAACCAATTAGAATATTTATCAAACCATGCAACATTGAAACATCTATCCTTTGCCCCAAATTTGGTTTTAGGAAATTCATGAATGCGAGGTTGGAATGGTCCTCTTTGCAAGTAAGCTCGACGAACTTGATCTTGAATATTAGGAGAAAATTCATAGATAGGGATTCGCAAACCAGGATCAGATGGAAGGTTCTCTAAATCTACTTCTTGATTTCTTGATGATTCAATTTTCACGCAAATTCTTTTTGGACTTTGCTCCTCATCTTTTTTTCTTGTCTCATTTGAACTCTGTAAAATCTTCGACAAAAACCTAGTTATTATTTTGCAAGATCAATCGACAATCGGTTAAGAACTTAACAAATTATAAGACATTAAGACCTATGTTAATTAACACATAAGAGCCACACTCATAATATTGACATCCAACAAGAATGCAATGCAGCAATGGAAGAAAGAATCAAAGAATAACACATAAAATCGATCAAGAATGCAGTAGAATAAAACATAAACTTGTAGGAAATTTTCATTTTACCTAAAGCGGTCCGCAATCGAACGCTTCGTCGCTGGAATTCAATTCCGCTGGAGCACCGAGCAGTCGAGCACGCTGGAACGCGTCGTCGCTGGAAACCTGGAACGCGTCGACGGCGTCGTCGCTGGAAGCCTGGAACTCGTCGTCGCCGCGTCGCTGCCTCTTGCTCTCTCGCCGTCAACCGCAGTCGGGTTCGGGACTTAGGGCATTGGAAATTTTTATTTTTTTTTAAAGCAGGCGACCTTCTTTGCCAAAATTCTGAATCGAGGGGGGCACGTTCCCCCGTGCCCCCCCCCCCCCCCCCCCCCCCCCCCCCCCTCACTCCGCCACTGCTTCAAACCGGTTCACAATTGAACTGATCAGACCGGCCGGCCGGTCCAGTTCTATTTTTAAAATGTTGATTATCTTTAATTTTCAATACTGATGATGATAATGACTTGCAAATTTAATGCATTGATTTGTTCAAGTTATAAGTAATACATTTTTTTATGTAAGAACTCATCGCTCTCCTCCAAAGAATAAAACAATTTGTTCTAATCACAATAATAATAAAAAATAATATATTAATATGAAAATTGATTTATTCAAATAAATATTTTAAATATATTGAACAAATCAAAAAAAAAAAAAAAAAAAAAAAAAAAACATGAGCCTTTTTTTGCCTATAAAACTGCCCATTGACTCTCTCCTCTTGCATTCACCCTTCCAAACCTAGCTTCTTTGCGAAGATGAATATGGCAAGTTTTTCTGTGAGAACTTCTCTTCTTCTCTTTATGATTATTTCCCTAGTTGATGCGGAGAAATTAGGGTGTGGATTTATTCAATGTCCTGACGGATTTCCTTCATCATCAGCAAAAGAGAAAGGATTACAGACAATTATTTTAGCTTTCCTATTTTCACTCTTTTCTATGCTTTCTTTATGCATAACTGGCCGTTAATCTCATGTATGTCTATCTGTAATATTTTGCTTATGTTTTTATTTTAGTTAAAACTCATGTAAAGGCCTACGTTTTAATGAATAATAAAAATTATAAGTTTTTAAAAGGATCAAATAAGACAATCAATAAACAAAGACCAGACAACACCTGCACAGCCAATTCACTCCACCGAACTAGCAAGACCAATATAGGAGAAAAAATTACAAGAAAGTCAGCAGTTTTCAGTGGACGATTCGGTCGGAAAACAAGTAAAATCTGTTGCTAAATAAGATCTATGGCGGATTTACGACGGAATCTAATCCGACGCGAAAAGGCGTGTCAGGATTTAATTTGCGTAAAAAAACTCCGTATAAAATATTTTGTGGCGGATTTACAACGAATGTGGAATGGAGTTTAGGTTCCAGAAAATGGCATTTTCGTTAAAATTACAAGCCGAAAATTCTGTCATAAATAACGACGGGTTTGCAGCATAAATGCCCATTGTAAAGTACAATGGATATTGATGCCACAAAAATCGTCATAACTAAAGTGGCGTATCTGCATAAATTCTACCGTAAATTACGATAAAATTTTTGCCGCAATGTACGACAGACGTTTTCGCCTCAAATCACATTAAATTTCATAATATAGTACTTTATGATGAAAATTTAACCTCAAATCCGTTGCAAACTAGTACCATATACAAAATAGAAATAAAATCTCAGGTCACTTATTCAGCCTTAGAAGATTCATAGTCCAAATAGATTTTCTGTAATAGTTAAATATGCTAATATTTTAATGAATACTATTTACAGCATTGCTATAATAAACATATTGCGCAAATTATTCATAATTTTTCTACAATAATACACCACTACTATGATAAACATCATTCTTATACATTAAAAAAAAAATGCATAAAAAAGCAAAGGCAATCTAGTCTTAATTAATCTACATCCTCACTCTCTTGTTAGGCTGATACAGGCACAGACTGATTAACACGTGCTTATCCACTCGTGATTTTTAGACATGCTCTAACTTTATTGTCAGGGTAGCCACTTGTTGGCTATATAAACTCTCTTGCACTAAGGAAAATCACCTATTATCATCAGAATTTTCCGACATCTTTCCGGAGGTTTTTCGAAGGAAGACAATAAGACAGCTTTTCTGACGGAATTTTTCGACGATTTCTTTCCGGCATAAATTTCCAACAAATTTTCCAACGGCTTTTCCAGATTTGCTCTGTTTTCTTTTCCAAAGCTAATAGATAAACATTAGCATCCAAGACAATGGTTTAAAATCACGAATGGATAAGTAAATGAGCCTCACGGGCAATTAATAAAAAGAGACGAATTTCCTTTCTTATATTTCAACTTTTCAAATTAGGAATTAATCATGTTAATGACGGTTTCATCATCTACTTAAAGTTTTGATAATAGTTCTTATTTTCTATGGGCTCCGAAAATTCAGCCCCGGCCTCCGCCGGCTTTGTTTTTTGCTTTTTCTTTGGTGAGGGAGTTTTAATGGACTGAGTTCTATGATAAATTTTGGAAGGCAGATGAGTTTGTAGATAAGACACTACCCAGAGATTTCGCCTTCATTTTACGAGGACTTTATGATCTGAGTTCTGGTATCCTATGGGTGCAAGCCCCTATAGTTAATTACCACTCCCGATAACGAGAGAGAACATTTGATTAAGGCTAGTCGTCAATCAGATAGGTAGAAATACGTGTTATCTGGCATATAGTAGCAGCATAGGTTTGGATTTGGGAATTTGAAAAATTTGATATTTAAAATAGAAACTTCACCACCTTGCAGTTAAAGCGGGTGGTGGGGGAATGGATGATGGACCCGATCAAGATCCTATGGTTCCGTCATCCCGGGCCATCGTGGTCCCTGGTCTAATTTGTCAAAGGAAGTCGACCCAACCTGACAGAAGGATTCTTATCGGCAGCCATGGGTTCTTCGTCCAAGGGTACCTTATAGACATGGGGTGAATGTTTGTCTAAAGGGACAAATTTGAATCCACCTTAGCTAATAGAGGGCTTTGTGCTCTATCGATCATATCCTATTGATTCATATCTCAAGGATTTGATGTCATTAAGGAGCGTATTGGTGCTGACCATAATCGATATTTTGTGGTGCCATTTAGAGGCAAAAATACTCGATTCAGAGGGCCCCGGGTCATAACCGTTTATCCTACGGTGCCATTTGGCTGCAAAATCCCCACTTAGAGGACACGTACCACGTCCTTACTGGCAAGAGATTAATTAAGAGTGGATTCTAGTGATATTTTCGACTAGGCATTAACTCTATATGAGCTCAAGTATTTTTAATTTGTCCACCTCGGTAAATTGTTGCAGAGGTTGAATGTATTTTTCTTTAAGTTATTTGATAGTTAGATTTCAATTTTAAATATTTTTGAGATTTTGGGATTTTTTTTAAAATCTTTGTGGGTAATTGGATGGCATTTTGGATATTTGAAGTTGACCCCTCCGGTTGAGATTATCATTCAACAATGCCATCATCAGGGTGACCTTAAAGTCACTTGAAGATTAAATCTTATGTAAGTTTGAGGGCATTTAAAATGGTTTGAGTTAACCCCTCCGGTTGAGATCTACATTCAACACGATCATCATCGGGGTGTGATGGGTCATTTTTATTTAAAGCTTGAACCTTGTCGACCCTATCAACTTGCCGAAAGGGGATCGGATTTCGTAGGCTTTATGCATTTGTTAGTGAATTCTATTGATTATAGGCCTTAAATGTCTAATATGAATGTATTAAGTAAATATGCCGGTCGTCACAACTGTATATTTATTTGATGGTTCGAATCCTGTAACCTCCTATTGATCCGTATAGAATGATCATATTCGAACTTCAATTCACTTATTGACCCGCGCAGCATCCCTAAACGTCACATGTGTTCCCGCAACATGCTCGCCGGGGACCATGCGGGTGTTTGGGGGCATTTTATAGTTGTTTTGTTAAACCTTGTCGACTCATACTTACCTACTTAAGAGGATCGGATTCAAATTTATTCTAGTTAAAACTCATGTAAAGGCCTACATTTTAATTAATAATAAAAATTATAAGTTTTTAAAAGTATCAAATAAGACAACCGATAAACAAAGACCAGACAACACCTGCACAATTAACTCACTCCACCGAACTAGCAAGACCAATATAGGAGAAAAAAATACAAGAAAGTCAGCTGTTTTCAGTGGATAAATCCGTCGGAAAACAAGTAAAATCCGCCGCTAAATAAGATCTTTGGTGAATTTACGACGGAATCTAATCCAACTCGAAAAGCCGTGTTAGAATTTGATTTGTGTAAAAAAAAATCCGTCTAAAATATTTTGTGTTGGATTTACGACGAATTTACAATGGAGTTTAGGTTCCAGAAAATGACATTTTCATTAAAATTATTAGCCTAAAATTTTGTCGTAAATAACGACCGATTTGCAGCAAAAATGTCCATTGTAAAGTATGATGGATATTGATGCCACAAAAATCTTCATAACTTAGGGCAGCATATCTATCATAAATTCTGCCGTAAATTACGACAAAATTTTTGCCGCAATGTACAACAAACATTTTTGCCGCAAATCATATTAAATTTTGTCATATTGTACTTTAGGGCGAAAATTTCACCTTAAATCCATTGCAAACAAGTATCATATATAAAACAAAAATAACATCTCTGTTCACTTATTCAGCCTTACAAGAATCATAGTCCAAATATATTTTTTGTAATAGTTAAATATGCTAATATTTTAACAAATACTATTTACAACACTATTATAATAAACATATTGCACAAATTATTCATAATTTTTCTATAATAATACAACACTTCTATGATAAACATCATTCTTATACATTAAAAAAAATGCATAAAAAAGCAAAGATAATCTAGTCCTAATTAATCTACATCCTCACTCTCTTGTTCGGCTGATGCAAGCACAGGCTAATTAATACGTGCATGTCCACTCGTGATTTTTAGACATGCTCTAACTTTACTGTCTGGGTAGCCACTTGTTGGCTATATAAACTCTCTTGCACAAAGAAAAATCACCTATTACCAGCAGAAATTTTCGGTAGCTTTTCGACGGTTTTTCAAAGGAAGACAACGAATAAGTTTTCCGACGGAATTTTTCGACGGTTTCTTTCCGGCGTAAATTTCCGACAAATTTTTCAACAGCTTTTCCAGATTTGATATGTTTTCTTTTCCAAAGCTAATAGATAAACATTAGCATCCCAGACAATGGTTTAAAATCACGAATGGATAAGTAAATGAGCCTCATGGGCAATTAATATAAAGAGACGAATTACCTTTCTTATATTTCAACTTTCCAAATTAGGATTTAATCTTGCTAATGACGGTTTCATCATCTACTTGAAGTTTTGATAATAGTTCTTATTTTCATATATGTATACATAATTCATTGGAATTTTTACATTAAGGATTCCTGTAATTAAAAAAATTGGATTTTTACATACATAACACTTCAAACTATCAAAAATACATAACCTAAAGTATTATATTTACTAATATACCACTTAAAACCCTCTTTTTTCATCAATTCTAACCCTCCCTATAGGCTCCGTCAGAATTCCTATATCCGCCTTACATTCATTCATGTGAAAAATCGTCTTCCCCATCCAAACCCGTCGCCTGCTTCATCAGATTTCCCGTGCGAGGGCGAGCGACTGTCTTCCATTCGAGCTAGGACTGTCTTCCCCGTCTAAACCTCACGTGTTCGTTGCTCCAGTTTGAAGTGTTAATTTCATTAATTAAGCTTCACATGTCTTTTGATTTATATATTTATAAATTATATATATTACAACTTTCAATGTAAAATTATAAAGGTTTCCACTAGGCCAATTATATATTTTTTTTCTTTTTGAAAATTTTGATGTAAAAAATCTTACTCCCCTTTTGAAATATTTAGTCCATCTATTTATGTATGTTAAATTTTTATATTTTGCATTATCTGACTATGAAAAATACAAAATAAATATAAATCTTAGCCAGCATATTAAAATTTGTAGAAAACTTGGTCAATAAGATATCAATTTGAACCGGAACCACTTTGGACCGAGTCATTCTGCACGCCTACCATCTGAATTTCACCGCCGCGTAATAGAACGCAAGGAGACCGCAGATTTCTAGAAAGCCATCTAAATTTCCATGACAATTGTGTGATGGGGCCACCTTTGAGAAATGGGAGTTTTTTTTTTTTTCTACCGGATTAAGATGTCTAGATAAACGCGTTGGGGTTATGCACCAGCACTTTTGGCTATTGGCCCTAGGGATGTAAGTGAGCCGAGCCGGCTTGTGAGCCGAGCCGGCTTGTGAGCCGGCTCGAACTCGACTCGTTAACGAGCTCGCGAGCCGAGCTTATCGAGCTTCGAGCTCGAGCTCGAGCCTACAATCGAGCTCGAATGCTTAACGAGCTCAAGTTCAAGCTCAGCCTGACTCGACTCGAAAGCTTATCAAGCTACTCGATATAATTATATATATTATATTTATAATATTAATTATATATATAATAAAACCCATCACATGCGTTGGTAATTCTCAAACGAGCTCGATCTCGAGCTCGAGCTTTTCAAACGAGCTCGAGCTTTCGAGTCGAGCTCGAGCTTGATGTTTTCTAAACGAGTCGAGCTCGAGCCTACTAATCGAGCTCGATCTCGAGCTCGAGCTCGAGCTCGAGCTCATTAAGGACTAAACGAGCCAGGCTTGATAAGGCAAATACTCGACTCGACTCGACTCGTTTACATGAATTTTAGAGTGGGTTAACATTTTTTTATCTACATGAATTTTTTTATCATCATTGAGTCCACTTCATGTAAAACTCGATGTCTTATATTAGAGTGGGCTAACATTTTTACTATGTTTTTTATTCGTCAAAGCCTTTGCATGATCATAACATGAAAATACCCAAGAGGTTGGGTCATCCCAATACAATTGACACATCATTGTAAAATTTATCAAATCAAGCATAAATCTTGATGCGAATGTGTGAATGAGAAGCTTTCAGGATCGACTTTGACACAATTTGAATTCCATTTTTAACAAATTTAAAATCAAAATAAAAGTTGTTATGAAATAACAAAAAATTATGTTGATCCGAGCTCACATATGTCTGTGTTAAAGCTCATGAAGCAAAGTTATAATATTCATGACATTGCTTGTGGGGCTAAACAATAAATGGGTCTTATGTTCTTATAGTCAAAGCGAATGTCACAACAAGAGGAATCCAACAAGTTTCAAAACACTCAATTCCAATATTACTGACACGTAAGTGTATCATATATGATTTATAATAAAGTTTTTAAGATTTTAGCTAAAATAATCAAAACATCACTCAAATGATTGTATACATAGGCCCCCTTTTTCTCTCATGAAAATGGATTGAGTTAGAGAGAGTTTACATATCTTTTAAATTATATACACATATGTTAGCTCATAAAATGTCTGATAATCTCCAACACATTTTCATTTAATCATTATCATCCGACAGTTATTTTCAGACTGTCATACCCAAATGCCAATGTCCACAGTCACCCAATTGTCATATATCAATTCTAACATCCACCATCCGAAGAATACCTTCTCGATCTTGACATTAATGTTTGATGTCATCAATGCCAATGCCCAACAGCTTCGATAGATGTTGTTCACTAAAGACAATAAGATCGTCACCCGTTAGTGACACCAACACTTCCAAAGTCATTACCCGCTTTCAATGCTAACACTTACGCTTGTTGACACAAATAATTGCATCACCCAACATCGGTATCAAGTTTTGGTTTTGTCTTCTTGAAATTTGACCTCCCCACCTATAATGAGAACAATATAGCAAACAATCAATGGACTTCTATAGACAACTCTCATGCTTCAAGGCCCATTCTGTTTCCACCTTAGAAGCTATCTTCTATTTTTCATGTTTATTATGTTGAATCAAAATCCCCCACAACTATGAGAAAGAGTGTAAACATATGATCCATACTAGTGGAACCATTTCATTTGGGTCAAATCTCACTTTTTCTTTTATCAAATAAAAAATCTTATCTTTATGAATTGCTCTAAATATATCTCATACATGTGTGCTCGAGAGCTTCATATTGTGATAAGAAAGTCCCATGAATATTCTTGTATGAAATGAAATTCAATTCAAATATCATAATGAATAATATCTATTATAATACGGAAAATATAATATAATCTGTTGTACAAAATTAATGCTCTGTGGAAGAATGCATTAATTGACACTCAAATTCTACGAAATATTAGAGAAAATAGAATCCAAATGAACCCTTTTGAATCACTAGTTACATGGTAAAAAGAATTTATATAAAATACAAGTGAATCTATAGATGCAAGAAATATGTATGGTTCCTTCTTTTGTGCTCTTCAATCTCCTTACATTTCTTTACACTCCAAACAAAGCTGCTATAAGTATGTATCTATATGCAGAGAACCAATTGATTATGCTGAAGGAGGAGGAGCGACTTCATCGGCGATCGCACTGGCTGCTGCAACTGGACCAGAGGCAGCCCCAGAGCTCAGCAGCTCCACCATCGATCTGTGCGGGCTTGATCGACGAGCATGGCAGAGATCTGGAAGGAAAACACCTGTTCAAAGAATAAGAACGTTACTTTGGCATATCAATATATTTCACTATGTTAAGAATTGTATAGTTTAGCTAGCTAGTAGCTTACCTTCAGCTGCTGCAAGGTTGAAGTAAAGGTCTACAATATTGGGACAGCTCTCATGGCAAGTCGATGAGCAGAGCTTTCCAGTGAATTGTGAATCAAGGAGGGCATCAGAAGAGATTCCTTTGGCAGTTCGATCGACACCGCAAGCCCTCACACATTCGTCGGTCTCTATCCAATCCGACACCCTCTCCACCACCACATCCGACGTCTTGCACTGATTCTTTGTCTGCTCTCCGCCATCTTTTGCCCGATAGCTCTCCAGAATGCATCGATGTCCCGCCGATGATATCGAGAAAGCACATAGATCTAAGGGCAAGTCCTCACAAATAACCACAGCTGCATCAACAATAACGTTTGTTGTTAACTACCATATAATTAGCTAGCCGTTTTGGTATAATGATATATAGAGTAGTTTGAATGACTTACCAAGAGAAGAAGGGAGGAGGGAGAGGGAGAGGGAGAGAATAAGTGCTATTGGGATCATCTGAGAAGCCATTGTGCTCTGCTGCTTCTTTTTCTTTTTTTTCCTTGTTCTCCTTCTTTGTTCTTCTTTTGTTTGTTGAGCAATAAGAGGGAGGAGAGGAAGCTTAAATAGAGGAGGAAAACAATGGGAGAGAGGAAGGTAGACGGCAATTGTCCGAACACGTTTTAAGACAGCTAATCCCTTTTTCTTATTCAAAATAATCAGCGGAGGACTAAATAATTTTTTAAATAGAGTTGCTGATGGCTAATGCTTCGACGCGTTTCTGATTTTTTTCAAAAAATTATATATAATAAAAAGAAAAATGGGAAGAATGATGGAATCGAACCGAACACTTTACTTTAGGCTATTTACAGTTGATCTAATTGATTGATCAACTCCAACGCGGTTAGAACAAGTCATTAAGATTTAATGAAATTATATTAAGGAATTCAAAACAAAGGCAGTATAGAACGACGTGTTATAGTTTTGCATGCGTCAGGGCGGCATCTTCTTTCAACTATTTTTATATATACTAATTAAGGTCATATTAGTAGCTCATCGCTTTAAGAAAATGTTAGATATAGCGAAGGCTGGTATAATAGCCTATATTAATATAACTCATACATCATTAGAAATCAGATTGGTCAGATATTCTTTAAAAAATCTCAAAACTTACAAGCCTAGGAAGGCAAAGAATCTCCAAAACTTTTAAAAGGCATCTATTTCTTAATTTATCTAATAATCACAAAAGTTATGAGCATTAGAAATTACATTTACTTCAAAAAATACACATTTTTCAATCATCTAAAACGTCCGTCTAAGGATATTAGCCTTATAAGTTACACTCTCTTGAAATCATCTAAACATATATACGAATGACATAAATTGATTCATAAGGCCCATAGAGCACATAAGATATATTAGAGTTCCTATCAACTATGTTATTGATATGATTAAATTCTAACTGAGGGGTGATATCTTTTTGCCTACTCCAAGATTCAAGTATGACATTGGTTTTTTAGCAAAATTTGAATATTTCAAATACCTATCATTGATATGTAAATGACTTTTAAGTTCTATTTAGGATGATTTTCTTCATGTTTATTAAAGCAGCTTTATGGTACAAAAAGATAAATTTAATAAATCTATAATTCATGAATTTTTTTTCATATCAAACTATATATATATATATATATATATATATATATATATATATATATATATATATATATATAGGGAATTTATAAACAAATATGTTATATTAGTTTACAAAATATTTTAATGAAAATTTGATTTTAGAAATTCATTGAAGATATAATTATCACAATTTTAGTTTCTTGATATCTAAAAATCAAAATGTTCCCAAAAATTAAAACAGCTGAGTTTTGCAAAGCAAAATTGTATGAGAAACTTACAGTTGCATATGATTATGTAGTAAGAAAATCATATCAAAATTATGAAAAAAATTATAAAAATAAGAAAAAAAATTACCTTAAAATAGAGAAAAAATCAACATACCAAATAAATTTTTGATATTTTTGGGGAATCTCTTTCATCATCATCTTCATCATATTGTAACAGTACTAGCAACACTTTGTTATATAAACCATCATCTTATGTATAAGCTAAACATTTCAACAAGACAAATCCAATAACATAAAAAACAGTATGATCTTACTCCAAATAATCCCAAATAAAAAATGTGTAATATAATTAGAAACATCGTTATATTATTTAGATAACCAAAAGTATTTTTGTGTGCTTATGATCAAATAAGCATCTCTAGGAGAGGAATCCAAAAAGCATAAGATCACTAACTTCTAACGTCATTTAGGTAACTAAATACTGAAAAAAGTTCTATAAAAAAAGGAATCAATATGAAATGTTAAGTATTTTGAAAATTTGACTAAAATAATCAAAATACTACTAAAAAAGTTATATATATGTACCTACTTTCTTTGTATAAATGGGAGCTTGAACTTGACTTGAAATTGAAAAGTTTGGATATATGAAGAACTCTAGAGGCTAACCAAATATTCAACTCTAATGATCATTGCCAGCAACCAACTTGGCTTGACCACCGTCATTCAATCTTCATCGCCTGATTGTCATTTGTTCATCATTTTTTTATTGCTACCACCCATTCTTCATTGCATGTGTTGTTATCCAACCTACATCGCCCTTGCAACATTATCTATATTATTATCATCACCCTCCACTACTTCTATAATCACCACCAAAAACATAATAAATCAAACTACTATTCCCAATTTTGTAATCACATCTAGTTTATTTGAGGAGAAAAACTAAACCTATGAAATCCTACATATTTTTTTTTAGATAAAACCCACGTGCAGGGCCTACGCATTAAAACAAAGAAGAAATTATAATTCATTAGCGGATCAATAGTTCTCTGAAAATTCAGCATTTAAAAGAAAACCTATGAACCTTTGATTTGGTCTATTACAACCAACACACAGAAAAAGAAAGGCTGAAAATAAAAACAAAGGCAAAGAGACAAAAAATTCAACATAAGCAATCTAGAAAGTAGGAGGTATCAAACAGAACCAATCACTCAAGCAAGCACCAATCCCACGAAGAACAAGGACATGAACTAGAAAACAGTCTTTAAAATGACCAAGCAAACCAAGTAGGAGAAGGAACAATAAACTAGAGGCACCAAAATGATCAATAAGATCAGCAACCATAAGACAAAAAAGAGAAAGCAACACAACGACAAAGCTACCCGAAACCCAACAGCTCAAACATCAAAGAAACAAGCACCAAACTACCGAACCAAGGAGAAACCCACCAGACAATCTTAGAGGACAATCGAAAAAATCACCAAGACAAAGAGCAGATGAAGAAGACCAACAACAAACGAGAAGAAACCTAATTATTTCATTTCTGTAATCTTACATATAGTATTTTATTTCAACTGGATTATGGCGCCCTGATTTTTTTTTTTTTTTTGAAGTTTTCACATAAAATTTTTAGCATCTCTTGTAATTTTATTTTGTGTGTATATGTATTAAGATATTAAACTCTATCATTAAATTATCTTGAACTGTTTAACATGTAATAATTATTAATTACTATGAATATTCTAATACGTAATAATTATACTTCTAAGACTTTCTTGTTGCTTCCTAAAAAATTTGTGCTAAAAAATTGCTTTAAAAGCAATGATAAATTTGTCCCAAACGAAGTCTTAATTGAAATTCAATTCTTAGATTACTTTGTCATAATTAACCATTAGGACTGAGTCTTAATATCAAAATTTCACGATCAAAACGATTTTTTTTTTCTAACTGAATAAATATATTTTTTATTAAAAAATATTTATATATACGTGTAATGTTTAACTCACCAAATTCTTCTCAAATGTTTTGTTAATTTGGAATGATATGCTAGCTGTGTTGGAGTAATTGTGTGATTCCCACCATTATATGCTCTAAACAAATTAATTAATTAATTGAGCCACAACTAATTTGAACATGAGCTTAATTAATTAATTGAGCTTGAGCTTGAGCTTGAGATTTATTCTACGAGTTTTATTCAGGTTACGAGCTACCTTGTTTATTACAAAATAAAGAAATAATTATAATCCAAATAATTATTGATATATCATCAAAAAATTATCTTGATCGGGCATGAATCTTGAGGCAAAATCAAGCCGGAAATTTCAAAAATTAAATATGGGATCACCTGAACTCAGATTTCAGCGAACTTATAGTCAAACTGAGCGTCTCGGAAATACGAACCCAACAACACCAAATTCGACTCAATCCGAGCTCAAATGAGTCCAAATCAAGGACCCTAAGATCTATTGAAAAGTTTGAACCACAATTTGAGTTACCAAACGGTTTTCGAACATGACGTTCTTATAGTCGAATCGAGCAGCTAGATGAGACAAATCCAACGAACCCAAGATTGCTTAATTCCAACATTATTAAGACTTTCAAATGTCTGACGAACCGTACACAATCAAGGGATTCAATACTGGCCGTCCATCCAACCACTCCCAATTTTCCCCTGATCTCTCACCTATTTATAGGCCATGCCACTCCATAATATCTATAAATAGACCCCTCATTTTATTGAGAGGGGACCCAAGCAAGAAGAAGAAGAGAAGAAGAAGAGAAGGATTGGAGAGAAGAAACTCCTCCACGACCAATGTCGGAATTCTGCCCGACGCTCGAGTGACATCGGAATTCCGCCCAACGCATGAGTGACGTCGGAATTCTACCTGACCCCCGAGTGACACCAGAATTCTTCTCGACGCCCGACTAATGCCAGAATTCTTCTCGACGTTCAAGTGACACCAGAATTTCACCCGATCTCCAAGTGACGCGGAAACTCTGCCCGACATTTTGTGATTGGATTTCAATCTAAAAGTGATTCATTGTAATATGATCATCATAAATTTCAAGGACGAGTCTGCCTCTTGTATCTCAAAAAAATACTAGTGGAACTTTTTCAGCTGGACATGGCCCCATGGTTTTTTTTCCCTTTCTAGGGTTTTTTACGTAATAATCATGCTGTTATTTCATTTCATGTTTGTGTGCTGGATATCCGTACAACGCTGAGACGTAAACTTTCTAACTCTGTCGCTGCGTATATTCTAGCTGGCAACAGTTATTATAATGAAATGATGATAAATTAGAATAAAAATAATAAATAATTACACAATATAATAAAGTAAAATATTTTTTTTTAAAGTAAAATATAAAATATAAATATTTATAATAATATTGTATTTAAAATCATAAATGTTAATATATTTTAAGTGCATTTTATTCCAATATCTTTTAAACGAGCCTGCTTGTTTAAAAGAAATAGAGTCAAAGTTGGCTTAAGCTTGACTTGTTAGCTCATCAAGCTCGGATCATGAGCCATTTATCGAGTTGAGCCGGTACCGACTTAATTCACATTCTTAGTCCTATTAGAAATGATTGATCGGGTTAATTAGTGTCAATATATAGTCATTGAATCATTTTTCATATTGAATCCCATGTCTTCCATTTTTGTTTTTAATCCCATGTCTTCCATTAGATTTATCTATTACTATGTATAGGTGTTATGTCCTTTGGTATCTTTTCAAGACGATAACATGATTGATGTACTAATATATGATATCCAAAGAGATAGAGTTAGTGTACTAGAAATAACGACATGCAAACTCAAGTCGAAAGACCATAATGAATAATAGCTTCTATTAAAAAAAAAAAAAAAAACCATAATCTTGTTGTGTCCTGAAACATTCGCAACAATAGAGAGACAAAGATCATAACATTTTAGCTTTGAATGAAGATCTATCACAGATTCACACATACATATAAAGAGTGAGAGGTGTAAGAGTAATATGAGATACCAAGATTTATACATAGAAAATCCTGAAAAGAGAAAAACCATGAGGCCTAACCTAGTTAAAAAGAATCCACTAGTGATTACAATTGATTATAAATGAGAGGCACTTTTTCGAGGAAATGTTATGGCTCAATGTAGAAAATATACATCATATAAAGCATAATACATTATTGAAGTTGGAAGAATCTAGTGACATGATAGTTGTTCTCAAGAGAGTATTGGCCTGTTTGTTTGGTCGGCAAGACCGTAGTCAAGCGACGGTGGCCAGAGGGATTGTAGTTGGTGGGTGATAGAGGTCATAGGGACCATAGTCAACGCGCGATGGAGGTCGAAAGAACTGTAGTTTGTGAGCGACGGTGGTCGAGAGATCATAGTTGGCAAGCCATAGAGGTCGGAGGGACCGTAGTCGATGGGAGATCAAGTCCGGAGTGACCGTAGTAGGAGGGCGACAGAGATCGAAGGGACCATAGTCGGCAGGCGAAGGACGATGGAGAGATTGTAGTCTACGTGCGATGGTGGTTGTAGGGATCATAAATGATTGGCTATGGTGGTGGTCAAAGGGACCACAATTGTTGTGTGACGGTGGTTGGAGGTACCGTATTCTGTGGGCGATGGAGGCCAGAGAGATTGTAGTCAGCGAGCAACGGAGGTCGGAGTGGACTGTAGTCGGTAAGTGATAGTGGTCAGAGGGACCATTGGCGATTATAGTCGGTGGACAATAGAGGTTGAATGGACCGTAGTTGGTTGGTTGCGGCCAACAACGGTAGGGTGGTGGTATGACGACAGTCAATAGAAGTTTGCAGACAGTGGTGCTTGGGTGGAGCTCTAAATCTATGAAGCATTAGAGCTCTCTTCAATTAATCTCCAGCAAATGGTCCAAGCCCTCCTTTCATGTGTGAAGTGAATGTCTATTTATAGATTGTTGAGAGTGATATGCCCTGTAAATATGGAGAAGATTTGGGGCAATTAAATTTGGAGTGCTCCATCAAATAGCTTATATTGATCACTTTAATCATATAATATTTGTCAAGTATTTATATACCCAAATGATGTCAGAATTAACTGATCTTGGACTCCCTAGATTTGTTTCATCAAGCCACTCGATTCGATTTTAAGTATGCTATAGTTGGATATCATGTGATCATCCAATTTATGATTTGAACCTTTCAAATATGTTTTTGTCCTTTGATTTGGACTCATTTAGGCTCGAATTGGATCAATTTTGGCATTATTGAGTTTGTCTCTTCGAAACATTTAGTTTGACTATAAGTTTGCTGAAATCAAAATTTGGATGGTCCAAAATTTAATTTTGGAAGTTCCTAATTTGAATGTCTTTAGATTCGTGCTGTATCAAGACAAATTTTGATGATGTATCAAGTCTATTGTACCTAATTAATGCAAAGTGAAAGAAAACATTAATTAACACTCAAAACTCAGGGAAATATTGGAGAAAATATAATCCAAATGAATCCTTTTGAGTCAACAATTACTTGACAAAATATAATTCTTATATAAAAAATTATTTTAAAAAGATATAACAAAATTGTCGCAAACAAAATCTTAATTATGAATATAACCACAGAGGAATAATACAAGATTTACATGGATCCAAATTCAAAGGCAATCGAGGTACAACTGTCACTTCAACTATGAATCAATTGTGCTTAAATAAATTTCAACGGTAACTTGGCCAATAAGTTTTCAATTTGAACAGGAGCCGATTTGGACCGATTCGTCCTATTTATTCAAACGGGCTTATATCGCGTGGGAGGAAGGAACCCCTTTCTTTCCAGAAAGCCGGCCTCAGCTCCATGCGTCCTATTTAAATATTCATACCAATTATTATGAGTAAATTATAAGAATTTAAAAAATTTTATTAAAATTAAAATATATTGAATTGAAAGTAAGGACATTAAGGAAAATTTTTTTATACAAATTTAAGCGTTCAAAAGAACAAGTCATAGAGTTAATTTAATATGCTGGCAAAAGATTGAATAGAATTATTTACCACCGTCTCTATAGTTAATTTGCAATGCTGGCGATAAAGATTTGCGTTAGATTAATTGACCCTTTTAATTTGATTTGTTCTCATATTGATTATTTTTCATTCCATACAAAATTTATAATTATACTTAATATTATATTGTAATACCTGTAAGAAAACGTGTGGTCAATCTATCGATCACTTTGAACTGTTCCTTTATTTCATACAATAACAAAAATGTAATTAATAAACAAATGATATAATTATTAAAAAAATTAAAAATAAATAATAAAAATCAAATAATAATTCGACGTATTAAGAAAAAGTCAAATAAATTGGTATATTCTTAAGAAAATATAAAAAATATTAGGATATATATATATTTAATAAATATAAAATCTTTTAGAATACAGTTAGGTCTTTGCTGGATTATGAGGTTTGGATGCCGGACACAAATTATGTTTGGTATTCATAGTACTGTGAAGTACTGAACTCAGTACTGTGAAGTACCGAGTACCGAGCAGTATCGAGCTCAATACCGAGTAGGAGGTGATGTGACGAATTTTCATTTGGCTCCGAACATGTCCGGTGTCCGAACCCAATAATTTTGCCCATGCGGTGGTGGGTGTTCAACAATTCCAAGAAATGACTCAGATTTATAATTGAATATTTAAATATTTAAAAAGATATTGTATTATATATTTATTATAAATTTTAATAATAATATTATAAATTTCAACATTTTTAAATTTATAAAAATATATTCATTATTGTTTTATGATAATAATAAAATGTTAAAAGCTATAAAATTTTTTGTATGAATAAAAAATTTATAAATACAACTTATTTAATATTTATTTAATAATATATATTCATATTAAATATAAAAAATGATTAAATTATTATTAAATATTATATCAAAATAATTAAATATTTAAATATATAGTTGATATATCTCTAAAAAATTATCTTGATCGGGTAAGAATCTTGAGGCAAATTTAAATTTGAAATTTTCAAAATTAAATTCGAAGTCATCAACTCTGATTTCAGCAAACTTAAACTTAAATTAAACACATAAAAGAGCCGAACTCAATGACAATAAATTCAATGCAACCTAATTGAGTCCAAATGGAGGACTCGAAGCACATTTAGAAGGTTCAATTAAAAATAATTGGATGACCAAATGATATTCAAATAATTGGATGACCAAATGATATTCCACTAATAGAATTCTGTTGAACCATCATCATTCACACAAAATCAACCCACTACATGAACTATTATAATCTAACCATCCTTAAGTTTAGGGACGATCTTTATAAACAATTACTAATGAAATCATTTCGCTTATGCGTAGCCCTGTGGTTTTTTTTTTCTTTTCTTTTTTATAGTTTTCCATATAAAAATACTGGTGTGTTTAAGTTCTCTGATTGTGTACTGGATATTCGTGCAATGCTAAGACAAATTTTTTTAACTTTATCACCATGAATATTCTAACTTGACGTCATCTATGGGAACACAATCCCACTATTCTAAATACAACTGAATCATTTATAACGGTCAATAGGCGCAGCAATCACAATTTTGGAGCATCCTACTCCAACTCACACTAATCAAGGAATATATCAATGATTCAAAGATGTCAGACATTTGTCTCTTTTTATCTCGATAAGCAAAACCTGATTGACAAGGGACATTAGGATCCTCCCTATAATACCGCATCCAAAAAATGAAATAATCTCAAAATGATATCTTTCATGTTTTACGAGGGATTAGACAACAAATATTGGCACAACGAAGATTCATCTCCTCAAAATCCACCATTAAAACGGGACATCCAACCTGAATATCTTCAAATCGTGCATCCTCTCCATCAGTCAAGGAATCATCCACCATCACATTGAGATAATGACCTTAACACATCAAGTTCTACACATCCCTCTTGCGTAGGACGCCAACCTGCATTCCTCCGATCACTATTGAGGGATTAGTCCAACCTCGCATTATGAAATCCAACACAATATTCTATGAGATGAATTGCGACAATTAGTCAGGGAAGAGTTTTCCAACACAATACTCTATGAGATGAATTGCGACAATTAGTCAGGGAAGAGTTTCCTTTGGAGGATGAAGGCAAACATCTCCTTTAATCGAAGAAATCTTTAAAAATCCTATCCTTATTAGTTTCAAGTTATCGAGCAGAGATGTTAGGGGTGTTAAAATGGATTTTAGACTCGGGTCCAAATGGTTGACATGAACCCAACTTGATTTTGCAAACATGTCAGAAATTCAGATCCGGACCTGACTCGTGCGCGTTGCCGGGTTGACCCGAGTGTACCTGCGAACCCAAAACACAGCGGACACGAGTGAGTTCAACGGGTAATAGTATGGTGAAAAAAGGGAGTAAACATGTGTAGAGTTGAGCACTCGATGCGGTTGCGATGGGTCGAGCACTGGCCTAGGCATGCGAGGGGTGTGCACGTGTGAGGCAGGGAAAGGGTGTCGGGTGCTGGAAGTTGGAGGCAAGGTGAGTATGCTACGGGGCAGTTCAGGCAAACTCATGATGTTGGACTAATGGGTGCAATCGAGCGGACACAGACGAGTCTAGCCACAGGTTTCGAGCTAGGCGATGAGCGCAGGGACCGTAGAATCGAGCCATGAGTGCGGGCTATAGTGGTAGAGGCATCGAGCGGGGGGGGGGGGGGGGGTGCTGGATGCTCATACACGAGAACACAAGTGTGGGATGCTTGTTAGTTCTTGGTCAGCTTCGGGTTTTCGAGTCAACCCGAGCCTAACCTGGTTTTGAAAACGGTAAGAATCTCGAACCCAAACGCGTCTACGATAGCAAACGAGTTGACCCGAACCCAAAATTATCTTGGTCAGGTTAAATATTGACATCCCTAATAGATGCTTATAATGGATTTTCGTATCCTTATGAGTATATCGATCACTATAGAAGTATTTTCAAAGATTTTTATTTGATGCTCGATAAAATTCATGGGTAGATACCAAGTTATTAAGAAGATTTTTTCTTGGAGGACTTCGTCTTGATCCCTTTTAATATTTTTAAAATTTTAAAATGCTTAATGAATTAGTGTTTTCTTAAGAAAATATCAATTATTTGATATTTTTTGCTCCTTTTTAATAATAAATACGCTCATTTTATTAAGTAAATTTTAAGCATGCTTCTTTTTAAAATTCCTCCATTTATGTCATCTTAGTTTGAAATTTGAGGGTAAGACATATTCTATGTTTCGAGCAATGTGTCATGAAACTTCTTCATATGTGCCAAAGAATAATAGCTTTAGTTGTATATGTAGAAAAAAAAATCAATACTAAAAAATGATATTTTTCGCTGTATTTAATAGCGATATTTCAAGAGCAATGTATTATGTACGTGTCACAAAATATTAGCATGATTTTAAATCTGTTGTCAGTGTATTCTAATATAAAACACACTAGAACAGATTTTAAATTTTTTTTAATTTGTATTAAGATTAATGCTTTTATTGTCATGCCCCAAGTCGAGAAAAAGTGAAGAGTTATATTAGATATTTAAAAATCAACATAAAACTTATCAAATAATAATGACATGAGTTCTTTAATATATTTTATTAATTAATAAATAATATATATATATATATATATATATATATATATATATATATATATATATATATATATATATGGAAAAAAATGTTTAAACTAGGTATTATTAAAATTTTAATAATGTAATTAATTATTGAAAAAAATAAATTTAAAAGTAGGCAACGTCGGCCATCAAACAGGCTTATGCTGACTCAGACTTGCTAAGTCATGTTCCAGTCGCCGAAATGATATGCAAGTTATTTAAGAAAAAAAATTACTATTGTAAGTTGCCCGTTAAACGGGCGACTTGCTATAGTAAATTCTGACAAATAATTTAAAAATAAAATAAGTGAAAAATATATTAAATAAATATACTAGAAAAATAATTAAAAATAAAAATAAAGACAAAAAATGTAAAGTTATGATATTTACTTTAGCTTGTGTTTAAGGAAAACTTTGAATCATTAATTTTTTTTTTGTCACTTTACTTTTCGGTATAACGCCTATCCATTAAAAATACAAATTGCAATTTTAATACTGTCAAAATAAATAAATTTGTTATCAAATTTTGATGAATATATATTTTAAAAGTATTAACTTCTATTAAAATATATAAATTATAGTTTACATTAACATTATATTTTTTTTTGTTTTTCCTCTATTTTTATTTTTAATTATTTTTTAAGTATATTTATTTAATATATTTTTCGGTTAATTTAATGTAGCAAGTCGCCCGTTTAAGAGACAACTTACAATAATAACATTTTTTTAAATAAGTCATATATTAGTTCGGCGATTGAGACATTACTCAGCAAGTCTGAGTCAGCATAAGTCGCCCATTTGATGGACGACTTTGCCTATTCTTAAATTTAATTTTTTCGATACTTAATTAAATTTAATAATAATAATCTTTATTGTTAATCTAAAAATTTGAACTTCATTTTAATAAAGTTGTTGCGTCCTGGAGTATTCGTGACAGTAAAGAAATATGGAATTAACGTCTTAACTTTCTACGAAAATTCGACACAATCAAATATGAATCCACTAGTATTGCAGTTGATTACAAATGAGGCCCTTCCTTGGGGGAAGGCCTTAACTTGATGTACATCTTATAAAATACATTACATGATGAGAATACAAAGAATCATTGCTGATATGTTTATTTGGTCTGAAAGACTGTAGTTGGAAGGACCGTAGTCGGCGGGCTACGGAGGTCGGAAGGACTGTAGTCGGTGGGCGACATAAGTCAGAAGGACCGTAGTCGGCGGGCAACGAACGGGCGACGTAGGTCGGAAGGACTGTAGTCGGTGGGCGACATAAGTTAGAAGGACCGTAGTCGGCGGGCAATGGAGGTCGGAAGGACTGTAGTCGGTGAGCAACGTAAGTCAGAAAGACCGTAGTCGGTAGACGACGGAGGTCGAAAGGACTGTTGTTTGACGACAAAGGTCAGAAGGATGGTGTCAGGTAGAAGTCCAACAATGGACAGAAATCCATCATCGGATAGATGTCCAGCGAAAGTCCGATAACTGATAGAATTCAGCGTCGGGTAGAAATCTGGTGATGAACGGAGATCCGGCGTCGGATAGAAGTCCGACGTTAGTCGGCGGCTGGGTAGAACTCCAGCGTTAGATGGTATTCAAGCAAAACTCCGGCGTCACTTGGAGGTCGGTCTGAATTCCGGCGTCACTTGGAGGTCGGATGGAATTCCGGCGCCACTTGGGGGTTGGGCAGAATTCCGACGTCTTGTGGAAGTCGGGCAGAATTCTGACGTCATTTGGGCAGAATTCTGGCGGCGGTGGTCGAGGAGGAGTTTCTTCCCTCCTATCCTTCTTCTCTTCTCTTCTTGCTTCCTTCTTGCTTTGGTCCCCTCTCAAGAGAAATGAGAGGTCTATTTATAGATTTCTAGAGTGACATGGCCCGTAAATAGATGAGAGATCAGAGGTAAATCAGGAGTAGTTGGATGGACGGCCGATATGAATCCCTTGATCATGGACCGTTTGTCGTACGTTTGAAGGTCTTAATGATGTCGGAATTCGGCGATCTTGGGCTCGTTGGATTTATCTCATCGAGTCGCTCAATTAGACTATAAGCATGTTATGTTTGGAAACCGTTTGGTAACTCAAATTGTGGTTCGAACTGTTCAACAACGCTTCGGGTCCTTGATTTGGACTCATTTGGGCTCAGATTGAGTCGAATTTGGTGTCGTTGGGTTCGTATTTCCGATACTATCAGTTCGACTGTAAGTTTGTAGAAATCGGAGTTCAGATAATCCCAAATTTAATTTTTGAAGTTTCCAACTTGATTTGTGCCTTGAGATTCGTGCCTGATCAAGATAAATAATTTTTTGATGACATATAATAAGTGTATATGATAATATCTTAATAGAATTTTTTTTTCTCAAAATAACCAACCCACTCGCCTTGATATAATATTTGTACTTCAAATATTATTAAATGCGGTTCTATTTTGATATTTCTTAAGTCAATATTTAAAAGAAATTAAAGCACGAATAATTTTCAGCTATAATAAAAATTAAAACCACTCCTCGATTCTCCTCCTTACCTTCAGTCCTTTTAAATCTAAGTAACTTCCTCAAAGTCATTATGATGGCTAAAGCGTATGCGTTTAGAGATCAATAATCACACGCCACATCACCTAAAACTCGATATTGAGGACTCCATATGACTCGGTATAAATTCGGATATATTCAGATTTCATCGTAATAATTACTCCACCATTAATCCTCCGCTTTCATCAGCAACAAAGAAAGGAGAAACTATTTTAGCTTCTCTAATTTCTTTCTTTGTTGTATTTGCAAACGACCCATTTTAATTATGTATCTCTCACCACTATTATGCTTCGATCGATCAGTATTGTTCCCAATTAATAATCGCCTACTTATATATGTTGAATCAATTAACATGTTTATTGTACTTCAGTTAAACTATGCAACTCATAAATAAAATATTATTTTTTATTTAATTTGTATGTTGACACTATCAACTTCTTAGAATTCATTACAGGTATGATCTTATTTGGCCCCCTTTGCTCGGCTTGTTAATTTATGTATACGGGTGGTTTATGAGATTTAATAACTAAAATTTTGTCAAAAGGAGCGTAGTGGACGGGCGACAAAGGTCATAAAGGCCGTTGTCTGTTGACTGAGGTTGGAAGGACTGTAGTCGGTAGACGGCGGAGGTCGGAAAGACCGTTATTGGGTGGAAGTCCAACAAGAATTGGAAGCCGGGTGGAAGTCCGACATCAGTCGACGGTCTGGAGGAAGTTTTGTGTCAGTCGGCGGTCGGGCGGAACTCTGACGTTAGTTGGTGGCCGAGCAGAAGTCTGGCAGTGGTCGAGGAGAAATCTGGTGGTAAGAGAACTCTCTTCCTTTTCTTCTTTCTTGAGTCCCCTTCCATGAGAATTCATGGGTCTATTTATAGTTTTTTTAGAATGACATGGCCAGTAAATAAGGAGAAGATCATGGACATATCGAGAGTGATTTGAATGAACGGTCGATGTTGATTCCCTTGATTGTGGACCGTTTACTGGGCATTTGAATGTCTTAGTTATATCAGCATTTTCCAATATTGAGCTCGTTGGATTCGTCTCGTCGAGCCGCTCGATTCGAATATAAGCATGTCACGTTTGAAACCATTTGGTAATCCAAATTATGGTGTGAACATTCCAAATGTGCTTCGGGTCTTTGATTTGGACTCATTTGGGCTTGGATTGAGTCGAATTTGGTGTCATTGGGTTTGTATTTTTGAGATGTTTAGTTTTGACTATAAGTTTGCTGAGTTAGGAGTTTAGATGGTCCCTAATTTAATTTTTGAAGTTTCCATCTTGATTTTGATGTCGAGATTCGTCCCCGATCAAGATAATTTTTTTGAAGATATATCGCCTAACAAATTAAAACATGATTTAAATTTAAGAAATCTTATTTTCTAATAATCTCCGACTTTTGAGAACTTATTATTTCTAAAATAGTTATATCACAAAAACTTTAGGTCGCTTGCATCTATATACTATTTATCCTTAAGTTCATCCTAAAAAAACATATGATACCCCTTCTATCTTAGTAATAGAATAACCACAACTTTTATCACAATATATTTGTGACTAGATCACGATCGTCGTCATACTAATACACTCGATGGCAAACCATAGCTTTTATCTTAACATATTAGTGACTAAATCATGATAGTCACCATATTAATACAATCGATGACTATGGTTGAGGGGTCATAGTCGGGCAATGAAGGTCCGTAGTCGAGTGGCGAAAATAGGAGGACCATAATCGGGAGACAAATGTCAACAGTTCATAGTCGGGTGATGGATAGACTATAGTAGTCTAGTGACAAGGTCAAACGATCGTAGTCGGGCGATAAATGCCACATAATCATAATCGTGCAACAGTGATCAAAGGACTATAATTGGACAATGGCTATCATAGGAACATACTTGAGTGTGGAGGTCAACATCCTATAGCCAGACGATAGTGGTGGAGGATTGTAGTCATGGGGACATTGGTTAGAGAACTATAGTCGGGTGATGGAGAACTATAGTCGGGCAATGGAGGTTAACAATCAATAGTCGAACAACAATGGTCGAAGGACCGTAGCCAAGAGACGTTGGTTGTTGGTTCGTAAATGGATTACTGGCAATGGCGCTCAAGGGGCAATAGCTGGGCAACATACGACTATGTTTAAGGGATCTTAGTCAATCAACAGTAGTCAAAGGACCTTCATTAGACACTGTTGGTCAAATGACCAATGTCAGACAATGATAGTTAGAGGACTATAGTTGAATTCCAAAGGCGAAGATCGGTTAGTGTTCTAGCAACGATCAGATAATTGTTTAATAGCGACAGTTAGCTGGTGGTCCAACAACAATGGTGGATAGTGACCCAACAGTGGTGATTTGGGATCCTTAGAGTTCTCTTGAATCTTAAGTCAAAGTCCAAACTTCAAAGTCCTTGTTAGACATCAATATATTTAATTAGATCCTAAAATTATAAAAACAAATTATGTAGAATGGGCTACCAACATGATGAAGCAACCGACAACCATGAAAGTCTATCAAAGAAGAAGAAAAACTCCAAAACATTCATTATTTTGAAATATAAAGTTAGCTTACAAATATGTAATAAGCACTAGTTTATTTTTATTCTATTATATTTAAGATAGATCCAATCTACCTATTATATTTTAAGCTAATGTTCGGTATACAATGTACCTGTTATAAACTTGGTCCAACTTAGTAGTGTAAATAACCTCATATTGAAAGAAAAAGGATCATGAATGAATAATTTCTGATTTTCTCTCTTCCTCTCTATCTCTTCTATTTCTTTTGGGAGTTTATACTTGCTCTAAAGGTGTCAAATCTTCTTTGATCACCCAGAGGCAGGGGGTAAATGAGCCAAGTCGAGTCGAGAATATACATAATCGAGTTGAGCTCGTTTTGCTCTCATTGAGATCGAACTCAAGCTCATTTATTGAGCTCGAGCCAGCTCTTTTAAAATTCTTAAATCCTATTATTAAACAAACATCCAAATCCTGTTATTAATTATTTCATGAATTTAAATTAATGGCTTACTGTCACTACAAATATAACAAACATTTAAACTTATGCATGCTGCATGCATATACAATATCAAGCTTCTAGCAGTTACATACAACTTGGACAGGTATTGATAAATTTCTACTCACTTGAAAAATAAAAAATAAAAAGAGAAAACATCTTTAACTTCGAATCCACATAATAGAAAATTCTTGATCTCGATTAAACACATCAAACATGTAAAAAAAATTTGAAATACATACTCCAACTTTCTTGAATTCCCAGACTTGCCATGACATAATCATAACCATCCAACTAGTAATACTGTTCTCTTTTGTTAGCATTTGTAAGAAGTAGGGGTGTAAATGAGCCGAGCCGTCTCGAGCTCGATTTTTTAACAAGCTCGTGAGCCAAGCTTTTCAAGCCATGAGCTCGATTGAGCTCTAATTTGAGCTCGTTTAATAAACGAGCTCGAGCTCGAGTTTGAGTTTGATGAGCCTAAGCTCGTGAGCTTGCGAGCATGCTCGAATCACAATTATTATTTTTGAAATAATTTTTATTTATTTATCAAATTTAAAACTATCGCGTACACTATTAAAAATCCCGCATGTGGTTTTGAAATTCTTGCTTGTGAATTCACAGAATGAGACGGACCGTGCGCATGTAAACTTATTGGAGCTCAAAACTCGGAAGGTGGACGACCAAGCGGAGGGCGGCCCGAACCTCCGGAGGCTCGCAAGTGGCTCGAGCTTGTTTATTGCGGGACGAGTAGAGTAAGAAGATTTGCATTCTCGTTTCTGTGCTTAAAAATTATTTAAAAAAAAAACGTGGACTACTTTGCTGCTTTGTGTTAATGGTCTATGAATAGTAGATGCTACAGTTCTTAAGTTTTAAACCATTATTTTAGACACCAAAACATGTTTCCTGAACGTCAGAAATGGAAGTACAATATAAGTTATCAATCCTTATCTTCACAATAAGGCTTCGCAGGGGTTGAAGAGAACTGATCCTCCTCTAATATATCTATTCAATATTTGTAGTTATTTAATTGAAGGAAATTTTGATTTTGATTTTTTTTTTGTCTGCGCTTGATAGGGTTATAGCTTCTAAACAATCCGAATATACTGAAATCTTGTATAAAATTCTTATATCTCTATGCATAATGATTTAGTTTTTCTGCCTTTTCAACATCTGAATTGGTTTAAGCTTCACCTATTTCCAAACAATTTCAGCTTTAACACACAATACAATCAAGAAATCCACAAGCTAGAGAAGCCCACAACACATTGAAAATTGAATTTCAAGAGGAAATCTGTAATCCCTTTTCAACATTTTTTTCACTTTTTTGTGAAATTGGCTGCAGGCAAAATAAGAAAGAAACGAACAGGCTGCCATGTTTCGATTCAATTCAAACAGAACTAGAAAACACAAGTGAAGCGGCACTGCGGAAGAAGCAGAGAAGGAAAAACTACAAGCAATAGAACAGCGAAATATTTCTGGAAAAAATAGCAGCTATCTCATTCTTTAGCAAATATGCCTATATATGGCTTGGGCATTTGCAGCCACCCGAGCCACTACAACCTAAAGGACAAAACGTCCACAAACAAAAAGGTGCTAACGGCATTGAAAATGCGACATGGAATAAAAAGATGCTGACTAATAAGCTGAAATGGGAAATAAAAGAAATAGTAATAGGTAGGATAAGCTCAAGGCAACTTATACTTAAGATGCTCCGCATTAGGTCTCCCCTGTCGAGGAAGAGCTTTGCTCCAGCAGTGTTGCCATAGTTGGTGTGTTATATGGGTGATGGTAAGGTTTGATATCTGCCACATAGAAGGTAGAAGACGTATTGTACTCGACGGGCAAATCAACAATGTATGCATTGTCATTTATCTTTATCATTATAGGAATTGGACAAACCATGCGACGACTGAGCTTAGAATACGATCCGGGTGCAAACCGTTCACGATGGAGACGAACCATTACCAAATCTCCCGGCGAAAATACTTGTTGTCGTCTGTGTTGATCTGCTGCTGGCTTATATTTGCTGTTAGAACCAATTATTTTTCTCTGGACATCTTGTAGAGTATGTGCAAACTGATTGGCTAACGAAGCAGCAGCAGAACTTTTGCATTTTGGAAGCATGGCAATGTCTACAGTATGATTTGGAAGTTTAGTATATACTATGCTAAAAGTATACTTCCCTGTAGAACGATTAGGCATGGAATTATAAAGCGAACTCCGCTTGTGGCAAAATATCATCCCAATAATGCGATTTTTCTTGCACCAAACAACGGAGCATATTGCCCAAAGTACAGTTGACGACTTCGATTTGCCCATCTGATTGAGGATAGTATGCGGAGCTCAATCTAATGTCCGTTTGTAAATGTTTTCACAGTTCTCGTCAAAAATGACTAATGAACTTAATATCACGATTAGACGTCAAGCTCTTCGGAATTCCATGAAGCCGCACGATTTCTCTTAAAAACAGTTTGGCAATGTTAAGAGCATCAAAGGTTTTCTCTTACACGAGATAAAATCCGCCATTTTTGAAAACCTGTCGACTACCACCATAATAGAATCATTGCCTCTTTTGGTTCTCGGTAGTCCAAGTACAAAGTCCAAACTCAAGTCTTCCCAAATAGTGTCCAGAACTTGTAATGGAAGATATAATCCCGTATTGTGGCTGCCCCCTTTACACGTTTGATAAATACTACACCGTTCGACAAAACGAGTAGCATCCCTACGTACCTGAGGCCAAAAACAAACGAGTTTGTAGTTGATCAATGATATTATTCCGACCAACGTGCCTAGCTAGACCGCCCCCGTGAATCTCTTGAATCAGCTGATGGCGATAGAATCGGGAATACATAACAAATTATTTTTAAATAGATAGCCATGCCTAATTGAAAATTCACCCGCCACATTACCTTGGACACAAGTTTGCCACATCTGCTTGAAATCCTTGTCATCTGGATATAAATCCTTGAGGTTTTCCAATCCAGTTAGTTCTGTTTGGAGCTGTATAATAAGAGCATGGCAACGACTCAAAGCATCGGCCACTCTATTGTCTACGCCCGTTTTGTGTTTGAGCACAAAGGTAAAACATTGCAAATATAAAATCCAACGTGTGTGCATACGGTTTACCGTTTTTTGACTGTTGACATACTGCAACACCTTATGATCACTCCATAGAACAAAATTTTGATGGAGTAGATAATGTTCCCAATGTTGCAGTGCACGCACCACTGCATATAGATCATGTTCATACACAGTTCAATTTCTTCTGGCGTCGCATAATTTTTCACTGAAGAAGTCAATGGGACAACCTTCTTGGTCTAAAACAGCTCCAATCCCTATCGCCGAGGCATCAGTGTGCACATGAAATGTTTTGCTAAAATCTGGAATGGCTAAAACAGATCAGTTGTAAGCATTTCTTTGACAGCATCAAAACTTCGTTGTTGTTCATCTGTCCACTGAAAATGCTTGTGTTTTAGGCAGTCTATAATCGGTGCCAATATCACGCTGAAACCTTTTATAAATCTGCGATAAAAGTTAGCTAAACCATGAAAACTTCTAATATCAAAAAAACATTTGGGTACCGGCAAATTGGTGACAGTTGCAACTTTTTGAGGATCCGCCTGAACACCTTCTGCCAATACTATGAAGCCCAAGAATGAGACAGTTGGGACTGCAAAGTTGCATTTGGCACGGTTCAAATAAAGTTGATTTTGTTTCAATATCTCAAAGATGGATGTCAAATGCTGAATATGATCTTCCATTGTTGAACTGTAGACTAGGATATCATCAAAGTAAGCGACCCAGATTTTGCTGAGGAAAGGCTTCAGGAATTCATTCATCAACCGCTTGAAGGTGGACGGCGCATTGCACAAGCCAAATGGAAGTACTTTCCATTCAAATAGTCCTTGTCACGTTTTAAACGTAATTTTCTATTCATCCCAGGGCTTAATTCGGATTTGGTGATATCCATTGCGAAGATCAAGTTTTGAAAAAATTGTGGAACCCACCAATTTTTCCAACAGCTCGTCCACCCTTGGCACCGGAAATCTAAACTTTACAGTAATCTTATTGATTGCCCTGCTGTCCATGGACAATCGCCACTTTCCATCCTTCTTTGGCACAAGTAATGCCGACACCGCGCAAGGGGTCAAACTTGGTTGAATCAAATGCTTTTCTAGCTAAATCAACCATCTGCTGCATTATAGTTTGCTCCGTGGGATTCATTCTGTAATGGGGTAGATTTGGCAATACCGAATTAGGAATGAAATCAATTTGATGTTGCAAAGCCCTCAATGGTGGTAAAATGGATGGTAACTGTCTCAAATAAAATTTCCTGATAACGTTGGAGTAAATGATGTACTGCTTCAGGAACTTTTTTTGAGCTGAAATTCTCATTTGGTTCTGCTACTACCAAGGCCAACATTGTAGATGACTCCTTTCAAGCATTCAAAAGTGCTGAGCCCGTGACAAGTTGCAATGCTGATTTCTCCTTAGAATCCCAAGAGTTGTCAGATGGTTGCGATAAAAGCCTCAACTTCTTACCCTTCCATTCCAACGAATAAGTATTAGCCCTTCCATCATAAATAGCACCGACATCAAATTGCCATGGCCTCCCCAATATCAATTGGCACACATCCATGTCTACGACATCACATAACACCTCGCATATCTAATGCTGCCCAATCAAGAAGGATAGACGACACATTTCGGTGACTACAATGTCTATTCCTTTTTTTTACCCAACTTATCTTGTAAGGATGGGGATTCTTGGTAGTCTTTAACTGTAAAGTTTGAACCATAGATCGAGACACCACATTTTTTGTGCACCCATTGTCAATCAACAATTGGCATACCTTGCCTTTCACGGTGCACTTGGTTCTAAATATGGCATTTCGCTAAGAGTTAGTTGGTTGTCGAGGCGCTCTCAGTAATTTTTCAATGGCACAAACAAGCTGTTCTCCTTCATCTCCCATTAGATCTTCTTGTTCCAATTCTTTGTCATTTTCAAAATTCTCCTCTCCTTCCTCTGCCTCATCCTCCAGTAACTGTATTTGTGGCCGTCTTGGGCACTCATTAGATTTATGGCCATGCTGGAGGCAGCGAAAACATTTGATAACAGTTGGCTTAACATAATGATCTTCTATAACTGGAGCGTTGAGTTTTTGAGGCTGCCCCTTGGGCTCTGCGGCTACCGGAGTGCGAGTGGTGGCCGTATGAGATGCTTGGATGGTTTTGGAACTATTAAGAGTTCTATAATTGTCAACAGATTGTTCTGCATATGATCGGCGAACCTACTGGGTGCAAGGTTTCCTAGCCAACTGAATTTCAGCTTTGAGCACAAAATTTATGGCCTGAGACAGAGTCCATATGGAATTAACCTTCAACTTATCTTGAATTGAGTCCCTTAATCCCCCAATATAATGAGCTACCAACTGATTAACTGGTTTGCATTCAACATATGTTTATTTCTTAAATTAAGGCTTCATTTGGTATGGTTTCCTTTGATATGCAAGCTAACATATCAAATTGTAATTATGCTTCCACTACATCTGTACAGCAGAGCACTTCATCTAATTCTGCTTCACAACCGTTCATCTCTAACAACCTAATCTACACCGTATAAGTCTATTTCTATATACTGGTTTATGTATTGTTGTAGAAGAAAATTGTAACACATTATAATGAAATTAAAAAAAGCTTTATGCACCGATTCTTCTCCTTTCTCTGTTTTCTGCATGTGCTTGCCTTCATTTGGTGATGAAGATGGAAAAGTTAAAGCATTTCTTCATTCTTATTGTTTTCTAAAGTACATAACTTTCTAGTACAAATAATTTTTAAAAGCTATAAAAGAATAGTGAAAAAAAAAATGTCCTAAATGTAGCCTAAATATTTACATGCTTCTTACTGTTAATTTATATCAAATTGTTATGTGCCATGCTTTCAATTAAAAATTATTTAAAATAGGGCATGTGTTTTCCTTTTATGAAAAACCATCCAAGGCAAATAGTCTTGGGCCTAAGGAGAATAGGTCAAAACTTGAAAATTGAATGTTGAATTTCAAGTGAAAATATGTAATCCCCTTTCAAAAAATTTCACTTTTTTTTTGTGAAATTGGATGCAGGCTAAATAAAAACGAAATGAACAGGCTGCCATGTTCCTATTCAGCTCACACAGAACTAGAAAACACAAGGAAGAAACTTGGAAAGGCTTAGCAAGAAAGAATAGAAATGAAAAGTTAGTCCCGTTCATTATGATCCGACCAAACCACATAGGTTATACCGTGCCCAATCGTGACAAGAAGCTGAGATTGTCGCCAAGATCTAGTTGCATAAATATTGTGAAACCCTAAATCATATACAATGCAGAGCCGCTAGTGAATATAAATATAAAGTGGAAGACTACTAAATCTCATAAATATTTTTTCTATATATTATTCAAAAATATTAATAGAATATGAGGTCTCTCTACAACAGCGTTTGACAAAAGAAAATATTAATATTATTTCCTAACAATTAATTTATAGAAAATTTCATTTCCTAGCAATTAATTTATAGAAAATATTAATATTATTTCCTAACAATTAATTCAAAATATAAAACATGGCCACTTATATAGTAAGATAGATTTTAAAATTTGTAATAAATTTCTTCTTAATTCATAAAATGAGCACTAAGATAAGTTAAAAATTAGTTATATTTTCTTATATAATATTTACATATTTACGGAGATAACTCTACGCCAACTTTTTAATCCATCCTGCCAATATTTTTTTTTTCATCACCTTTAATTTCTCTCTAAAAAAAAACGACCAAATTAGCTATAAGTATTATTACATAACGGATAATTTATAGAAAATATCATTTCCTAACAAAATGAAACATGAATGGAATTTGCTTGATGCAGAAAATCTGATTTCCTTAAGTTGGAATTGATTCCAACTTAAGATATCTAATTTCTTAATAAAGGCACTCATCAAAGCCATTTGTGAAGATGTTCTATTCTAGCGCCATTTCAAAGATGATTATCCACATATTTGAAGAATTCAAATCATGCATTATTTTATGATTCCATTGGTGTAGACTCTCTTTTAGGAACTTTTATTTGGTCCGGTGAACATACGCAACTTTACGTTCGGCCGCCAGTAGAACTGCGCCACGCATTTTTATTATTTACAGCGGGCCCCGACAACCCGATTCGGAACGGACCCAAAATTGCTCGGTATTACTAGATATTGATCGATTTTTAAAGAATTCATGCCAATTGCTGCTCTCAAAGAAAATATAGTTTGATATGGATTATAGTTCGATGTATTTATATATTCCATGTTTTCATCATTAATTTCAAAAGCTGGTGAAAAAGATTTGTAATTATTTAATCCATTGATTCCTTTGATGAAGTCTAAATGTCTAATGATACCTTTCCTACAATCCATATTATAACTGTCGGCCTGTAATGAAAAGGTTTGAAATTTGAAGCTTTCTACAATACAGAAGATAGACGATAACAGTTCTTTATGTCTTATCAAATTTTATCATTGGTTTATTGTTCTGCTCTATCTTATTCTATTTTATTTTATTATTTGTTCTCATCATAATGATTTATTATTATTATAATAATAATAATAAATATTATTATCATTATCATTATCATTATTAAATTTGAAAGAAGTTTTAAATGTTTAATAGATAAAAATATGTTTTGCTGCATGTGTCCTAAAAAATTCACATTGATAGAGAGATATAGAGTTTAACATTATAGCTTTATACGAAGATCTAGTACATAGACAAATAAGAGAGAGGGGTGCAACGTTCAGAAGAGACACTCGAATTTTTATGTGGAAAATACTAAAAAGGGGAAAAATCACGGGATCTAATTCAGTTTAAATGAATCCACTAGTATTTGTAATTGATTACAAATGATGTCTTTTCTTGAGGGAAAGAGTTGGGTCAATATAGCACATATTTAAATGAATAGAAGAATTCAATGACATGAGAATTATTCTCGAGAGAGTGATGAAAATTCGTGCCGGATCAAGCCACTTTTTGGTGATGCATCACAGCACATCCAAATTAATTGAGCGAGCTATTTTTCATGTATAAAAAGAACCCCTCGGCTCCTCTTTTCTTCACTCCGATCAAATCTTGGCCTTCAAAATGTATGGGCTTAAACTTTTGCTGAGTACTTCTCTTCTCCTCTTTCTCTTTATGCTCAAGGTTATGGCTCAGCAAGATTCTCCATGTCGCTTGGGCATTTGCGATCCACCAGAGTTTTCATCAGCAACAAAGAAAGGAGATCTGATGGTTGCTGTAGCTGCAACATTTTCATTCTTTGTTCTATTTGCAAAAATATTTGTTTAAAAATCATCATATACGTATGATTTCTTAGCGTCATGCTCCTTGTACTTCACTGTCCCATGCCAAAGATCAATAAGAAACTATGATTTATGTTTACGTGCCTTATTATGTTCTTCTAATCCAATACAGATATCTTATAAATTATGGAGTTACTAATAAATATGCATTGCTCATGACAAACAAGCAAGTTGAGTTTGATTTTTTTTTTTTTTTTTAATTTTTCTTTCTGGCTTAGTAATAGGAGTGTGAAAAAGAAGTACAACATTTACAAATAGTTTGTTTTTTATTTATAAGAAAAAAATTTGCCCAATATAGCATACATCGATGCAAATTTACAAACAACAAAGCTGGATCACTCTGTATCTTTCAATATTAAGAGGATTGGTTTGCATTAAACATATGATTTTTCTTAAACTAAGTTTTCATTTGGGATGGTTTCCTTTGATAAGCAATCTAACATATCAAATTGTAATTATGCTTCCACTACATCGGTACAACATAGCACTTTATCTGATTTTGCATCACAACCGTTCTTCTCTAATCACCTAATCTACACCGTATAATTATATTTCTATATACTGGTTTATGTATTCTTGTAGAAGAAAATAGTAACACAATAGAATGAAATTAGAAAAAGCTTTATGCACCGATTCTTCTCCTTTCTCTGTTTTCCGCCTGTGCTTGCCTTCGTTTGGTTTAGGTACACAAATTAGGTGACGAAGATGAAAAAGTTATAGTTCTTCGTTCTTATTGTTTTCTAAAGTACATAACTTTCTTGTACAAATAATTTTTGAAAGTTGTAAAAGAATAGTGATAAAAAACTATCACAAATAAAGCCTAAATATTCACATGCTTCTTATTGTTAATTTATATATTTATATCAAATTGTAATGTGCATGCTTTAGGGCATGTGTTTTCCTTTTATGAAAAATCATCCAAGCCAAATAGGCTTCGGCCTAAGGAGATTATGTCAAAACTTGAGTTGGTCAAAACTTATAATCACACCAATACCTTATTTTATTAAAAATCATATAAATGAATGCTTAATTTTTTCTCTCTTTAATTTATTAATTAGAAATAAAAATTTAAATTTTACCTAAATATAAATTTTGATTGAATTAAAATATTACATCTCCCATCAAAGAATTAATAAGCATTTATCATAACTATATGTATATAGTTATTATTATTGAAATCAAATTTGTCATTGGTGATTTTACTTCTAAGACTTCATGGATAAAAAAAAAAGTGAAAGAGATTAGAAGGATTTTAATTTTGAATCTAAGTGCTCTCAAATGTCTTACTCCTCTAAAATTGCCCTATGACATTTTGTTAATGGGATTCTTGGGCTAAAAGAAAAGTTACATAAATAAACATAACCATTTACAGAAGATGGGCCAAGCGATGAGTGGCAAGTGGCGAGTCAAGAGGTTAAGAAAATATAAAAATATAGGCGCAACTGCACATTGATAATCGCTAGTCAAGGGCCCATAGCGATTAGTACAACTGATTGGTGGCCAGTGGACCCACGAGTCATGAGTGCACCGACCAAGTGACAAGTGGAGAGTGAGATCATGTGACGCCCCAGGCATCCATAGTGAAAGGATTCGTCTGACATTCTGATCGAACTCCATTCCAGTTGCCTTGCTCGGACCTGAAATTGTTAACCACATATAATGAGCTTACAAAGCCCAGCAGGTCACCAAAGCCTACAACTGAAATCAAAGCACGGCGATGCTATCAATATGCATGTCAATCTATCAATCTGAATCAGTCAATGGTCAATGAGTCTATGTAGTACGAAAATTCAATAGTCAATAAAGCCAGTCAATGCAGCAGCAAGCGAATCGATAAATCAACTCAATAAATCCATGTCAATCTCAAAGAAATCCGTACGCAATAGGAAATCAATCAATCCGCCAAATCAATCGCTATGAAATCAAATCAATACGGTCTAATCAATATTATTTATTCAATGAAATCAAACGAGGAAAGCAGTACGATAAATCTCAATTTAGTCTAACAATGAATCCATGCAGCAGTCAATACGGTGCAGAAACAGTAACAACAGTGAATCTCAAGATCAATAAATCCATAGGCAGTAGTAACAATAAATCTATAAGCAGAAATCAATGAATCTATAGGCAACAGTGTCAATAATTCTATACTATTCATGTTCATGCTATCAATACAATATATATATATCCATCCATTTCTATATCAATGCTCAATGTCGATGCACAGCAATCGATCAGTGAAATCAATGAAATCGTACGATCTAGTAAATCCAATCAAAGTCGATAAAGCAGGAATCTATAAAACAATAAATCCATAAATCAATGCAGTAAACATGCAATTCAATACTATATACTGGACAAGTACAATCAACTGGCTATGTTGCTGTTGTAGAATCCATATTGCTGTTGTAGATATCCATACATTGGTTCTATCAATAAGAGTCGTCACTCTATTGCCCGTCGGCCGCCCGTCGGCATATAATCTCCTTATGACTCCCAATCGTTATATCAATGATCAATGGTTTAAAGGAAAGCCCGTCGGCCCACCATCCTGTACAGGTCAATATCAATCTTCAACCAATGTTCAACCAGGCTATACGTGTTTCCCAGTATCAATAATCAATTCAATAATCAATATTAATGCAATCTATAACAATCATATCAATAATCATAAGCACATCAATCTAATCTATCAATTCCAAGCGAATCAGAAAATCTACGAAAATCGGGCAGCGTAACGGCAGTTGGTCAAATTTACACAAAAATCCTGCAAAAAGACACAATTTCCAAATCTCACCAAATTACAGTAGAATATCTATAACATCAATACAAGACTATTATCCTATAGAAACCAAATCAAATCAAGTCCTGATATTTTTCTATTCAATTAAAATCGCGTAGAATCAATTCCGACCGGTAAAATCATCGCAGAAAATACTCAAATCGTGTACAATAATCATATCTATAACATACTAAAAGTTGTGCGGTGAAAGTCGTGTCAATACAAAATCAGGTCAAAAGTTCGACTACGAAAACACAAAACAGTGCACAACTCGGTCAAAATACAAAATCTTCGAAAACAGAAATAGGGTTCGGAGTCCTTACCGCGAGACAAACAAATCTTCTAACAGCGTCGTCGGACGAAAAGCGCTCCACGGGCTCCAAAACCAAGCTTCCTTCTTCTCTTCCTTCTCTTTCTCTCTCTTGCCTTCTCCTTCTCTCTCTTCGAAATGAATCCAAAATATCTCAAATCCGATATTTATTAACACTGATCGTCCTGGACGATCCAAATTTCGTCCTGGTACGATGGGTTATCTGGGCAAATTTCGTACAGACGAAATCCAAATTCGTCTCGGGCGACATGCTCTTTGGACAGATTTCGTACAGACGGATCGTCCCGACTGCTCCAGGTTCGTACAGACGAAAATGGCAGATTTCTTCACAAATTTCTTCAGTTCGTCCAGTACTAAAGTCAGATCGTACGGGACTAACAGCACAAAAAAAATCAGCTTTTTAAGGATTTTACAATCTACCCACCTAAAAAAAAAATGTCGTCCTCGACATTTCCCTTAAGGGATCGAATGCAAAATCGATACAAAGCAAATCCGTCCAATCAAAACTCAAATCAAAATCAAATCGAATTAAAATCAAAATCAAAACTCGTCGGAATCCATACAAATCACACAATCCAGTCAATCACATGTCATTCAATAGTATGCAAAATGGTGCACGTGAAACAATCCATTCTACCAAACTATCAATCAAATCCTTTCACTAACCTGGCTCTGATACCAACTGTGACGCCCCAGGCATCCATAGTGAAAGGATTCGTCTGACATTCTGATCGAACTCCATTCCAGTTGCCTTGCTCGGACCTGAAATTGTTAACCACATATAATGAGCTTACAAAGCCCAGTAGGTCACCAAAGCCTACAACTGAAATCAAAGCACGGCGATGCTATCAATATGCATGTCAATCTATCAATCTGAATCAGTCAATGGTCAATGAGTCTATGTAGTACGAAAATTCAATAGTCAATAAAGCCAGTCAATGCAGCAGCAAGCGAATCGATAAATCAACTCAATAAATCCATGTCAATCTCAAAGAAATCCGTACGCAATAGGAAATCAATCAATCCGCCAAATCAATCGCTATGAAATCAAATCAATACGGTCTAATCAATATTATTTATTCAATGAAATCAAACGAGGAAAGCAGTACGATAAATCTCAATTTAGTCTAACAATGAATCCATGCAGCAGTCAATACGGTGCAGAAACAGTAACAACAGTGAATCTCAAGATCAATAAATCCATAGGCAGTAGTAACAATAAATCTATAAGCAGAAATCAATGAATCTATAGGCAACAGTGTCAATAATTCTATACTATTCATGTCCATGCTATCAATACAATATATATATCCATCCATTTCTATATCAATGCTCAATGTCGATGCACAGCAATCGATCAGTGAAATCAATGAAATCGTACGATCTAGTAAATCCAATCAAAGTCGATAAAGCAGGAATCTATAAAACAATGAATCCATAAATCAATGCAGTAAACATGCAATTCAATACTATATACTGGACAAGTACAATCAACTGGCTATGTTGCTGTTGTAGAATCCATATTGCTGTTGTAGATATCCATACATTGGTTCTATCAATAAGAGTCGTCACTCTATTGCCCGTCGGCCGCCCGTCGGCATATAATCTCCTTATGACTCCCAATCGTTATATCAATGATCAATGGTTTAAAGGAAAGCCCGTCGGCCCACCATCCTGTACAGGTCAATATCAATCTTCAACCAATGTTCAACCAGGCTATACGTGTTTCCCAGTATCAATAATCAATTCAATAATCAATATTAATGCAATCTATAACAATTATATCAATAATCATAAGCACATCAATCTAATCTATCAATTCCAAGCGAATCAGAAAATCTACGAAAATCGGGCAGCGTAACGGCAGTTGGTCAAATTTACACAAAAATCCTGCAAAAAGGCACAATTTCCAAATCTCACCAAATTACAGTAGAATATCTATAACATCAATACAAGACTATTATCCTATAGAAACCAAATCAAATCAAGTCCTGATATTTTTCTATTCAATTAAAATCGCGTAGAATCAATTCCGACCGGTAAAATCATCGCAGAAAATACTCAAATCGTGTACAATAATCATATCTATAACATACTAAAAGTTGTGCGGTGAAAGTCGTGTCAATACAAAATCAGGTCAAAAGTTCGACTACGAAAACACAAAACAGTGCACAACTTGGTCAAAATACAAAATCTTCGAAAACAGAAATAGGGTTCGGAGTCCTTACCGCGAGACAAACAAATCTTCTAACAGCGTCGTCGGACGAAAAGCGCTCCACGGGCTCCAAAACCAAGCTTCCTTCTTCTCTTCCTTCTCTTTCTCTCTCTTGCCTTCTCCTTCTCTCTCTTCGAAATGAATCCAAAATATCTCAAATCCGATATTTATTAACACTGATCGTCCTGGACGATCCAAATTTCGTCCTGGTACGATGGGTTATCTGGGCAAATTTCGTACAGACGAAATCCAAATTCGTCCCGGGCGACATGCTCTCTGGACAGATTTCGTACAGACGGATCGTCCCGACTGCTCCAGGTTCGTACAGACGAAAATGGCAGATTTCTTCACAAATTTCTTCAGTTCGTCCAGTACTAAAGTCAGATCGTACGGGACTAACAGCACAAAAAAAAATCAGCTTTTTAAGGATTTTACAGATCATGAGTCTAGCGAGTTCACTAGGAACCTAATGAGTTCATTGTTAACTTGGAGAGTTCCTAAAGAGTTGTTGGATTCCACATATATAGAATCCCTAAAGAATAACCATGGCCTTTGAGTAGCGACTCTTGACCCTTTAGCAAGTGCACCATAGTCTTTGACGAGTGCATATTTATATTTTCTCACCTTAAGGTAGATTTATCTAAATTAACCCAAGTCACAAGCACATTCAAATATATAGTTAGTTCCGCAATCTTTTATATCATTGGAGAGTGGCTTGAAAAAATTAAAAGAATTAATATAATGAAGCAAAAATACATCAAATAGAAAATGTCGAAATAGCTTTCTAGTTTGAAGAATATTACAATTATTATTTAAATTTTTATCATTTTTATCTTTGGACTTAATCAAAACCTAAGATGGGCCTTCTGAATGGGTTTGATGTGTGAGCCATTGAGTGATGAGAGGAGAGTAGGCTTACAAATTGAGTAGGATTGTTCTTTGAGTGATTTATTATTATGCTCATTTAGATTTATAAGACATATCTTTCCCTTTGAGGGAAATAATAATTATGTTGAGCACATACTAATTGTCCACTTGGGCCTCAGCCCTTCTACAAGTTTTTTACTTGAGCTGGGGGCTTTAACTCTCCTCCAATGTGTCTCATAGCTATTAAGCTTGACCTTAAGTTGATATCATGGTACTCCCTAAATCCTAATTAATATCAGATACTATTCAACTCACTCCTTACTTTTTCTTTGGCCAAAAAATGGAAGGAAAAGCACAAGTGTGTTAACATAACACTACAATAGCCTAAAATATGAATTAATAACTCAAATCAAAAGAGCTAAAATTGCTAAAATAATAAACTGAAGTATTATACAAAAAGTTGAAACCAATATAGGCATTGATATTGAATTGAAATAAGTATGTAAATAAACAAGTGAAATTGTATAAAAGTGATTAAAATATAAACAAATACCTCATAGCAAATATTGGAATGACCCATAGGCCCCAACTTCCAATACATAACAAACAACAGAATTCCTTCTCATTGAAAATAGATTCCCTTCTTAGTAAATATAAGGATAGCTCTTAGGCTCCAAAAGTTACTCAATGAGGGAGACGCCAAGAGGCTGCTAGATTTTTTATTGACATTATGTGAAATAATACCATTCGATTTATAAATAAAATTGAAATCTATTTATTCCCCTTCAACAGATTTTTCAATAATATCTAATATCTTCATATTATATGTAAGTTATATTATGGATATTAGAAATCAAATAAATTGGATGTATAATTGATTGTCGTAAGGACGAAGACATTAACAGATGAGTTCATTAATGGAGTGAACTTTTTCTTTCATATAGCGAAACAAAGTGAACTTTTTTTCATATAGCGAAGCAACTATCCAGCTTCATCTCAAATACAAAGCTTCGTGTACCTAAGATCATATGACGTAATTGTTAATCTATATCGCAGAGGGTTCTTGCCATAATATCTCATGGTGAGTATGAGTCATATTTTGATTCTCAATATGACCTGTCTACAAGTTCTAACATAGCTGGTTAGGAAGAAAATAACCGAGTAGATCTTAAGGACTTAATTTATGATGCAACTAGAGCACATTTTGAATAATATACAGAATACTTACCAAATAAGAAGGTATAAATTTTTTATGATTTGTTACATGCTGCCCAATAACCCATATGAAAGTGGTGTATCACTTACTCAGAGTTATCCGTTGCTATGAAGATATTAAGCATCAAAGTAGAATATAATATAATGTCTCTCATGTATGTTTTAATCAATTTGTTGGGCTGCTTAAAGAAACCAGCCTGGTAGATAACATAATTGCTACAGATTTATATTAGAAAAAAAAGTTGATTTTCAAACTTGATTTGGCATACACAAAAATAGAATGATGTGTCAATAGATGTATGTTATACTTGAAAGATGATTAATCAGAAATGGTATGTCATTATTGTAATGCACCAAGATTTAATCAAAAGTTTGGAACGAAAAGAAAGCTGAAGGAAGTATATATTAGTAGTATATTTTACTTACCCATATTCATATACTACAATGTTTATATGCATCCATGAAATCTATTGCACATATGAGATTACATAATGAACACATTTTATAAGAAAGCATTATTACACATTTGTTAAAAGTAGAGGCTTGGAAGCACTTTGATTGTACACATCCCACCTTCGTCATACAACCAAGAAATGTAAGATTAGGTTTATCCATTATATGTCCCTCCATACTATCTCCCACCGCCCTCTTAGCTCGCTACAGGTGGACCTTCGACCCCAGCTGCAAAAGAATAGATGATAGAAGGCCGCATGTTGATTGAATATGATGATGACACATACGTACTAATTATATTATTAACCAGCAACTAAAATTGAATAATATTTTTTCTCATCTAGCATTTTTGTTGTAGGCATCACTCGTCAATACAACTGATGCATAAAATACGGGATATAATATGTAGCATGTATGATGCTCCTTATGTTTCTTTGAAGAAAGTCACGAAAGAAGTGTGGGACATGTCGTTTAGAGAGTTTGGGATTAGATATTATACAAATATATTTTGTATTATATCTTTTTACTTAAGCTAATAAAAATATATATTACATATTGTATGTATTTAAATGTATAAAAATTTTTATTTGCTGCCCCAACAAAATAATAAAATCAGAAAGAATCTTAAAAAATGTGGATCGACTCAAATATGAGATATGTTTACAGGCATTAGAAAGTTAGGCGAGTGACCACTCTAGAATGGTGAGAGTGTATAAACTGAGTTGATAAGTGCTTGGGATAGCCTCGAGTACAGCAGAAGGATGGACCAAAATAGACAGAATAAAGCTTTTGATGTTGGGGGGGGGGTAGTTCCCTTCATACTGGGTGGGCTAAGTTCCACATACTGAGCATCGACGAAGTTTGGTAAGTAATTTTAAAATAATTTACTTTAATATGAATACTAATATAAGTATTTACATAAAGAGGTGATGGGTAGAGAACCAACCCTTATTGAATTGCATAGTCATACCCACAAGCGATAGGAGGACCAGCAATGAGTTGATGAGTGAGCAAAGAAAGCCTATGTAAGTATGCGAGCTTAATATTTTTGATGTCATGTATAAATTACTTAAATTTTTATTAACTTTTATGTGATGAGTATAGACGGCTTTGAGGGAGCTAGGCTACAACAGAATATTCTAACTACCGCATTTAGACACAAGCATGGGAGGATTTTAAGAAGCAATAAAAAAGCAGTCACAAACAAAGCCTAGATTACTTCATTTCTACTTATTAAATAGCTAAATTTTATCTAATTCATTAGGGATTATATGTAGGGGTGTCAATATTTGACACGACACGAAAACCCGACCCGGACCCGACCCGGAAAATCCGGGTTGAACCCGACCCGATTTCAAAACGGGTCAGGTTCGGGTTCCAGAAATCGACCCGTTTCAAAAACGGGTCGGGTTCGGGTTGACCCGGAAACCCGCCGGGTCGGGTCCGGGTTCGGTTTTTCGACCCGTTTCTCTCGCCGGGTCGGGTTAGGGTCGACCCGTTTCGCACCCGGGTCAGTTCAGGTTTGACCCGAACCCGACCCGTGACCCGAAATTGACACCCCTAATTATATGTTACCCAATAGAGGATATGTGATTTCCTAACAATTAATTTATAGAAAATATCATTTCATAACAAAATGAAACAAGATTGGAATTTATGCAGAAAATCTGATTTCCTAACAAATTGATTTAAATTTAAGATGTTTAATTTATTAATAATGTCTAACTCTTATTTTCAACATAATTAGATCATAAAATTTGTTAGGCTGAACAACTGACTTTTATCTCAATATATTTGTAATTGAATCATGATCATCATCATACTAATACTATTAAATCATGCATTTTTTTGTTTTTTTTTTTTTTTTTTGATTCCTTTGGTGTAGACTCTCTTATAGGCTTTCTAATCCTATCATTCTATCAAGACAGGGTTAAGAGAAATTTTTAAGGAATTCATATCAATTACTGCTCTCAAAGAAAATATAAGTTGAAAATATGTTTTGAATTATAATTTGATGTATTTATATTCCATGTTTTCTTTATTAATTTCTAGTGCTGGTGAAAAAGACTTGAAATTATTTAATCCATTGATTCATTTGATCAAGTATAATGATACTTTTCCTACAACATCTGTATTATGACAGGCATGTAATGATAAGGTTTGAAATTAGAAGCATTCTATCTTACAGATGCAAGACTGGAACAGTTCTTAAAGTCTATCAAATTTCATCCTTAGTTTTTTGTTCTGCTCCATCTTATTTTATTTAATTATTATTATTATTATTATTATTATTATCATCATCATCTTTATTAAATTTGAAAGAATTTTTAAATGTTTAATAGATAAAAAATATGTATTGTTGTGTCCTGAAAAATTCACGGTTGTAGAGAGATATAGAGTTTAGGATTCTAGGTTTATACGAAGATCTAGTACATAGACAAATAAGAAAGAGGGGTGCAGCGTTTAGAAGATACCGAAATTTTTATATGGAAAATCCTAAAAATAGGAAAAGCCACAGGGTCTGATCCAGCTTAAATGAATACACTAGCATTTGCAATTGATTACAAATGATGCATTTTCTTGAGGGAAAGAGATGGGTCAATATAGCACATATATATTATATATAACATTTTTTTATGAATGGAAGAATCCAATGACATGAGAACTGTTCTCAAGAGAGTGATTCAAATTCGTGCCAGATCAAGGCACCTTTTGGTGATGCATCAGATATGTTTATCACATCCAAATTAATTGAGCGAGTTGTTTTTCATCTATAAAAAGAACCCCTCGACTCCTCTTTTCTTCACTCCGATCAAATCTTCGCCTTCAAAATGTATGTGCTTAAGCTTTTGCTGAGTACTTCTCTTCTCCTCTTTCTCTTTATGCTCATGGTTATGGCTCAGCAAGATACTCCATGTCGCTTGGGCAAGTGCGATCCATCTGATCAGTTTTCATCAGCAACAAAGAAAGGAGATCTGATGGTTACTGTAGCTTCCACATTTTCCTTCTTTGTTCTATTTGCAAAAATATTTGTTTAAAAATCATCATATACGTATGATTTCTTAGTGTCATGCTCATTGTACTTCACTTTCCCATGCAAAAGATCAATAAGAAACTATGCTTTATGTTTTTGTGCCTTATTATGTTCTTATAATCCAATACATATATCTTATAAATTATGGTGTTACTAAATATGCTTCGATGCAAATTTACAAACAACAAGGTTAATACAAACCCTTTTATTTGGGTCAACTTGACCGATAGTAATTCACCCGAGCAACGCACTCTATATCTTTCAAGATTAAGAGGACTGATTTTCATTCAGTATATGATTTGAGATGAGTTTCTTACAATTTTCTAAGGTACATGACCTTTTTAATACAAATAATTTTTTAAAACTGAACAAAATAGTAATAAAAAATTGTTCCAAATTAAAACTAAATATTCGCATGCTTCTTATTGTTAGTTTATATCAATTTTTATGCGTCATGCTTTCAAATAAAAATTATTTAAAATAGGGCATGCGTTTTCCCAAGCCAAATAGGCTTGGGAATGGTTTTAGAACTTAATTTGTTACACGCATAAAAGTAGATGGGGCATTGCACAACCCAAAAGACATCAAAATATGCATAACGCCAACCTCCTCTATCATCCCTATTCCACATCCCACTAGTCATTCCTCATAATTAATTTAAAATTAAATAAATCTAATAAATTTCCAAGACTAGTTTTAAATTGTCTTTCTTATTTTTGTGAGTAGAGAGAAAGCTAAAGCATACATACAATTGGAATATATTTTTAATGTTCATTGGATAAAAGCATATCCCTCACAAAAAAAAAAGAAAAATTATTGTTTGTGGGCGTCGGACGGATCCGGAGACCAAACATAACACGCCACGTCATTTTTTGCTCAATATATGTGCTAATTACCACTGTGTACAGGATGATGTGGCGTGTTCCGATTATTCTCCGAACCGTGCGGTGTCCTTTTAGAATAATTTCTCCATAAAAAAAAACCTATATCCTCCAAAGCAATGTTTTAAAAACTTGACCGAACAGGCCAGTTCGACCGTGAATCAGTCATAAGACAAGTCTGGTTCAGTCTTAAAACCGCTTCTACAACAAACCGGACTTGTTGACCCATACACATAAAGCCATGTGAAAAGAGGCAAAAAAGATGATTTAGGCAATGTGTGCTTTGATAAAATGCATCATTTAAAGGTTCAAATGACCTTCGAATGCCGAATGGATGGTATCATTGTGATCAGGACACTGAACTCTGCTGGGTCGAGGCCCATCGCAATTAAATAGGATGAGATCGGACAAAAGGAACGACCGACACTCGAAATTAAAGTGCAAGACTGATCAAACGATCCCGGATCGAAGAACAGACTTCATCATTACATCGGGAATGTTGCCAACCCATGAAAATTTCATTTTGTTTATTCCATTTGAAGTATCTAGATTGATAGCACAAATCCCAATGTAATGCAAAGATGCGCATATCGAGGAAACGAGGCCTCGAAGATGCTCGGACGACGTCCGATCGATAAACGGACAGCGCCATTGCATCCAGAACATCGTTGACATTCAAGATAAATATTTTATTTAATAAATTTGGATCATCCAAGATTGTGACGAATTTCTAGGCGATGCAAATATGATATAAAGGCCTGCGTTCCGATGAAAATGAGGCCTCGACGATATTCGAATGATGTCCGATTGACAAACGGACATCGTCATTGCGTCCGGAACGTCGTCGACATTCAGGATATACATTTTATTTAATAAATTTGGACTATCTGAGATGGTGGCGAATTTATAGGCGAGCAAATATGATATTAAAGCCTGCGTTACGACGGAAATGAGACATCGACGATACTCGAACGACGCCCGATTGACAAACGAATAGTGCCATTGCGTCCGGAACGTCGTAAGCATTAGGAATATATATTTTATGTGATTAAATTTGATCGTTTGAGGTGGTGTCGCAATTTTCAAAGGCGATTCAAATATATTGCGAAGGCATGCATTACAAGAGAAATTAGCCTCGACGATGGCAAAATGATGTCGGATTGACAAAAGGATAGCGCCATTGCGTTTGGAGCGTCGCCGACATTCAGTGTATATATTTTATTCAATTAATTTGGATCATCTGAGGTGTTAAAAAAAATCTCGACGAGATTTAAATATGATGTTAAGACACGCATCTCGAGGAAATTTACCTCTACGGAGACGACATGATGTCTGATCACAAAACGGACAGTGCCATTACGTTCGGAGTGTCGTCGACATTTAGAATACGTATCTTATTTAATCAAATTAGATCTTCTGAGATGGTGGCGAATTTATTCCAAGGCGATTCAAATATGAATAAAGACACGCATTACGAGGAAAATGAGGCATCTACGATGCTAAAATGACCTCCGATCGCAAAACGGACAGCGCCGTTGCAACCGGGACATCGTCAAAACCTGAAATACACTATCAATTTGTCTAATGTCTTAGTTCGACAAATTAGACATGCATCCCGAGGCAAAAATACATGCAAATCAAGACATCTCTTTTCGAATTTAACACATGTGATCATAATATTAATGATATTAAATTATCATTAATTTATATATATAGTTCAAAAAAAATTTCAAATCGCATTAAAAGTCTTACCTAGTATCCTCTAAATGAATCCTGCGCAAATCTCCGATGAATCCCGGATTTCTCGCCGAACTCGCGATCAATTCCTGCAAATCCTCCGACGTCTCGAACGAGGCTCCCTCTTCTCGTCGTTAAAACAAAGCTGAAACGAATAGGAATTCCTCTTCGCGACTTTCCCACTCAGGCGCCTCCAACAAAGCTCTCAGTTTTACTAAGCCCACACAACAGCAGCCACTCTCTTCCAATTCCTCCAACTTATCAGATTTCTCTCTTCGAGTCCTCAGCACACTAGCTTCACTGAAACCTGCATTCCGATCCCGCCAAGCTTCCGTCTATGCCAACAGAAGAGCTTCGCTCCAGCTCTCACGCTCAAATCGAACTCCTCCCCTTTGCACCAAGGCGTCCGCAACTACAACGCCACGCCACCGGATTCGCAACTCCTATGCAAGCGGACAAAAGACGTCCACAATTACTTTCAAAGTACCCCCGCATGTGCACCGTGGTTTGTATACACATAGGTATACCAAGGGGTAAATATAATCAAAACCCGCATGGGCCCCGACGAGCATGTTATTGGTACACACGTGACGTCTAGGGATGCTACGTGGGTTTTCAAATTTGAACCCTATCTTTCTTAATAGATAAAAGGAGTTGACAGGGTTCAATTATAAAATGCCCCCAAACAGCCGCATGGGTCCCGACGAGCGTGTTATTGGTACACACGTGACGTCTAGGGATGCTATGCGGGTTGACAAGTGAATTCAAGTTCGAAATCGATCATTCTATACGGGTCAATAGAAGTCGACAGGGTTCGAACCAATAAACAAATATACGGTTGTGAAGACCGTCATATTTGTCTTAATACATTCATATTAGGCCTTCAAGGCCTATAACAATGAGAATTCACTATCAATGACATAAAGCCTACGAAACCCGATCCTCGATCAATAGCTTGGTCGAGTTGACAGGGTTCAATCAACAGAAGAGAAATGACCCCAAACACCCCGATGATGGCCGTGTTGAATGCAAATCTCAACCGAAGGGGTTAATTTCAAGCATTTTCAAATGCCTCCCAAAAGTCCATTCAAAATCCAAAACTCTCAAAAATCCAAAATTCTAGAATTCCCAAAATCTAAAATATTTAAAAATGGAAATCAATCCGTCAAATCACTTAAAGAAAAACTCCATCCACCCTCCGCAATAGTTTGCCGGGGTGGACAAATTGAAATAAACTCTAGCTCACAAAGAGCCAAATGCCTAGTCGAAAATATCACTAGGATCCATTCTCAAACAATCTCCTGCCAGTAAGGACGTGGTACGTGTCCTCTAACCGGTGGTTCGACGCCAAATGGCACCGCAGGATAAACGGTTATTACCCAGGGCCCTCTGAACCGAGTGGTTTTGCCGCCAAATGGTACCACGAAATACCGGTTATGTCCAAAGCCAATACGCTCCTTAATGACATCAAATCCTTGAGATATGAATCAATATGATATGATCGATAGGGCACAAAGCCCTCTGTTAGCTAAGGTGGATTCAAATTTGTCCCCTTAGACAAACATCCACCCTAGGTCTACAAGGTCCCCTTGGACGAAGCAATCTATGGTTGCCGACAAGGATCCTTCTGTCAGGTTGGGTCGACTACCTCCTCTGACTAAGTAGACCAGGGACCATGATGGCCCGGGACGACGGAACCATGGGATCTTGATCGGGTCTATCATTCATTCCCCTACCATCCGCTTTAAGTACAAGATTGTGCAATTTCTATTTTAAATATCTCAAATTTTTCAAAATCTTCCCAACCAAATTCCAAATCCAAACCCATGCTGCTACTATATGCCAGATACACGTATTCTCTACGTATCTGATTGACGACTAGCCTTAATCGAAAGTTCTCTCTCGTTATCGGGAGGGGTAATTAACTATAGGGGCTTGCGCCTATAGGAAACCAGAACTCAGATCATAAAGTCCTCGCAAAATGAGGGCGAAATCTCTTGGTAGTGTCTTATCTACAAACCCATCTGCCTTCCAAAATTTACCTCGGAACTTATTCAGTTAAAACTCCCTCGCCGAATAAAAAAAAAAAGCGCGCGAGCGGAGGCCGGGGCCGAATTTTCGGAGCCCACATGACTGAACCAATCAGAATCACTGATTCAACCGGCCCAGGTTATTTTGAACCGGCCGGTTCAAATTCCACAATTTTTAAATATTTTTTTTAAATAAATTAATTAATATATTTTTAAAATATTTGATTTAAATAATAATATATTTTTTATTATAAGCATGTCCCCTCAAACCATCATGAAACACCTTCACATAACTCCACCATTCCATGTGAGCTCTTAATACAAGTAAACTCAAAAGTCTATATAAACAATAGCAATAAAGTGTCTCCAAGTGATGTGAGACTAAAGGAAAGAGTTGATGTATGTATGAGTTCATAACATATATAATGTATATAAAATCTATTTTTAAATAGACTTTTTAATTAATTTTTTTTTATGTGAATGATAATTATTTATTAGTTAATAATAAAAAAAAAATTTATTTATACACTATAAAAAATAATTTATCAGTAATAATTTTATCTATTTATTAATGATTTTATATATAAATTTATAAAGTAAATTTGATACATAATACATAAACATGTAAAATATATTTAATCATATAATATAAAATGAGAATAATTTATACTAAATTTATAAACTTATGTTAGAATTAAATTTATATTAAATATGTAACATAAACTAATAATAATTTATATTAAGTTATATGATTATATGTAAATTAAATTTAAATTAAAAATCAAATTTAAAATTTGAAAAATATATAAATTTAAAATTATCATATTTTTATGAATGTAAATTCTTATAATTATGAAATTTAAATTTTTTTTATGTGAAATATTAAAATAATTCTTTTTCTTAATTATATAAGTTTTATATTCCATAGTTTTTTTAGATTAATTTTTTGTCTCATACTTTGAATGATAACATGATTATTATGTTAATTTTATTAAATTTTAATAATATTTATTATTTATTAAGTCATCAAATTCGACCCCGATTAGATCGGTTAAACCCTAAATCTCTCCTTGTCCCTATTTGTTGTAAGATCCAATTTTCAGAAACTTGCTCTAAAGTGTATTTCGAGTACCCACATGTTTTTTATCTTTTCTCTGACATTCAGGTTCAGCAAAAACGAAAGAAAAAAAAAAAACGAGCTCTCATGATAGAAGAAGAAAAAGGAAGCTCTCTCCCAGGTAAAGGGATCCCACGTATTAGACCACACAAAATAAATACTTATGTAATTGTATTTTCTCTGTTTGGATGACATGGCATTAGAATATTGGACACATTGTATACCGTCACTTTCTCCATCTATATATACGTCTTGTACTTTGTTTAATACATCAAGATTCATATTATTTCCTTTTCACCACTTCTGTTCAAAAACTGCTTTCTTCTTTCTACATGATATCAAATGCAGCCTAATCGATCCTCTTCCATGGCGCATTCCTCCTCTTCTCGTCTAGACGAACAAATCGATTCCGCTCCTTCCGCTGAAACATCCACTCCATCGCAATTCAAGTGTTGTATCCAACCTTAAAAACTTTGTCAATGTTCTTCTTGCCACGGACAATTATGTTCTCTAGCGTTCCCTTATCATGAAAATTTTCAGAGCTAATGGCTTTCATAAATTTCTAGATGTTACCTTTAATCTTCCTTCTTGTCGTCTGCAACAATCCGATGGATCCTCTCTGCCTAATCCTCTCTACGATCAATGGATCTTCACCGACCTAACTCTTGCAGCGGCAATGTGTTCCACCATTTCCGCAACTGTTTTGCCCTATGTGATAAATCTTGAATCCACTGTCGAAATTTGGCTCACTCTTGAAACTCAGTTTCAATCAATGAATCGCTCCAAGGTCATTCAACTCAAGAATGAACTTCACAATGTATCTCTCAAGAACTCTACGATGACACAATATCTATCTGAAATCAAATCGCTAGTTGATCAAATTGTTGCAGCGGGCTCGTCCGTGGACACAGAAGACATAATATTGTATATTCTCAAAGTTTTACCAAGTTCTTATCAATCCTTCAAGATTGCAATTCGCACAATGCTCATGCCAATATCCCTCGATCAACTATATCCTCTTTTGTTGAGCGAAGAAATAAACATCGCTTCAGATGTCGTGGTCACTCCTTCAACAGATCTGAATACTGCTCTTGTTCATACAGAGGACGAGGACATCGTACCAAAGGTCACAACTATGCTAACCAAACACCAGGCGCTCATCCACCGGTTCAACCGATTATCTGTCAAATTTGCTATAAGAAGGGGCATCCACTCAAGCCTGCTGGCACAGACTAAATCCGTAATACATCCCCTCGTCCAAGAACAACCAGAACGTTGCCTTGATCGCTAACTCAGACAATTCCCCTACAAATTGGTACTTGGACTCAGGATTATCGTCACATCTCACAAACTCTCTCAAAAACTTATATGCATCAGCTCCTTATCATGGATCAGACTCTGTCACCATAGGGGATGGTCGTGTTGTCAACATATCGCTTTCGGGATAGGGGTTGTTACCAACCCCATCTCGTAAGCTCTACTTATCGTAAATTCTTCACGCATCATCTCTCAAATATAATTTATTATCTATTTATAAACTTACCAATGATAACGACATTTGTGTGATCTTTGATCCATCTGGTTTTATGTTTAAGGATATGAAGATGTAGGAAGTACTTCTTCGAGGACCCTGTAGTGGTGGACTCTACCCCATTCAGCCTACTAGCTTCCCTACTTTTCAGACTGCTCTTGCGGCTACAACTACATCCTGCTCCATGGCATCATAGACTTGGCCATCCGCATACTAAAACTCTTGATCTTATATCTCACTGCAATCCCAACTTGCATATAGACAAACCATTTCTTTTTTTGCAAATCTTGTAAAGAGGCTAAAGGCCATAAACTTCCTTTTGTTCTATCTGAAAATTGCCGGAAAACTCTTCTAGCTTTAGTTCATTCTGATGTTTGGGGTCCTGCCCCGTTCATGTCTGCTCAAGGTTTTATGTATTATGTTATATTTGTCGACCATTTCTCGCGCTTTACTGGGCTTTTTCCTATGCGTCATAAATCTGAAGTTACTAACATTTTCATTCATTTCAAAACTTATATCAAAAAATATACCTCTTATCATATTAAAACACATCACACTGATGGCGGTAAGGAATATGATAATAAATTGCTAAATCAGTTTCTTATCACTCATGGTATATCGCACCAAGTTTCTTGTCCTTATACCCCTGAGCAAAACGGTGTTGCCGAAAGAAAACACCGGCACATTATCGAAATTACTAGAACCTTGCTTTTAACTGCCTCTGTCCCATATAAATATTGGTCGGATGCTGTTTTGACTTCTGTCTACCTTATCAACAGACTACCCTCACCAACCACAAATAATCTCTCTCCATTTAAACTCCACAATGGCACAAAACATGATTATAAATATCTTCGTACATTCGGTTGCGAATGTTTTCCTTTGACTCTGTCGCACTCTCGACAGAAGTTTCATCACAAGGCCAAATCTTGCGTCTTTTTTGGCTATTTCAACGCTCACAAATGATATAAATGTCTTTATCGTCACACCGATAAAATCTTCATATCTCGAAATACATCCTTTGTTGAACACTCTTTTCCATTTTCTAATGATTCTTTACCCACTCCTACTCTATCTACCTACATTCTGCCTACTCTATTAACTCTTTTATCTAACATATTTGTCTATAAACATCCTACTCATTCCACTACCAGCAACTATGATCACAGTGATTCCGTTCCTTCTTCAAACTCTCCTCATACCACTATCTCGTCGCCTATACCCATTCAATCCTAGTCACAGAAATTACAATCTCAGACCATCCAATCGTCTCATCCTATGGTTACTAGGTTTAAGACTTGTAAAACCTACCATCAAATTAAATCTCTTTCACACTCAAACCCCTCAAGAGTTACCTCACGCTTCTACTTCGTACACAGAGGCTGTCAAACACTCTGAATGGCACCAAGCAATGACAACTGAATTTCTTGCTCTCCAAAAACATAGGACATGGAGTCTTGTTAAACCCCTTATGACTCCACTGTTTTAGGTCGCATGTGGACCTATCGCACCAAAGTTCATACAGATGGATCGGTTGCTACTCATAAAGCTCGTATAGTTGCACATGAAAACCATCAAGAACATGGCATTGACTACTTTGAAACGTTTAGCCCAGTTGCTAAGCTACCTACAATCAGTATATTATTGGTAATTTCACTCAACGACTGGCCAGTACATAGTTAGATGTTTCAAATGCATTTTTACATGGACCACTCTCTGAGACGGTATATATGACTCAACCGCGTGGGTTCGAAGACTCCTTACATCCTGATTACGTATGTCGTTTCCACAAAGCAATCTACAGACTTAAGCAGACTTCTAGAATATGGTTCAACATGTTTACTTCGTACATGGCTTCTTTGGGATTCTCTCACAGCAAATCTGATCAATCGCTTCTAATTTTTCATCAGTCTAGTATTCAAATATTTTTACCAATGTACGTTGATGACATACTCATAACAGGCAATGATCAAGAAGCTATTACAAAAATTTTGGATCAACTCAACAAGCAATTCAAAATGAAACATCTTGGGGCGGCCAACGAATTTATTGGAATAAAGATATCTCACATCAATCAACAATATTTTCAATCTCAAAGAAAATATGCTCAATCTATTCTTCAACAAACCAATCTCACAAATTGCAACTCCCTGTCCAACCCAATGTGTACCAAGCTTCCGGTCATTTTCAAGGAAGACTCCATCCTTAGCGATCCTACCATATACCGAAGGCTTACTGGATCTCTCCAATTAGGGTTGCAAGCAAACCAAACATTGATAAACAAGCTTGAACACTAATGTGTTCGGTTCATTTATGTTCACAAACAACATCATTTGAAGCTCGTGAACAAACTCGATATTAAACTCGATAAGAAGCTCGATAAAAATATATTCATATAAATTAATCATATTTTCATTTTAAATAGACATATGCTTTTATTATAAATGAATTTTATTTTATTTTATACCTTCAATAGAATGAATTTGTTCATGAACAAATGACATTTTACATTTATCCAAGTTTGCTAGATTGTTTGTTTAAGATGTTCGTGAACAAATTTAATGTTTGTTTGTTCAATATATTGTTTGCAAAATATGTTCATGAACATAGCTCATTAAGGTTTGTTTGTTTAAAGCTCGATAAACACTAAACGAACCGATCATGAACCAAACATGAACACCTATAAATTAAACAAACCAAACATGAACACAAATAATAAAGCTTGAATCAAACATGAGTTGAACTTGAACAAGGTAATAATAAACAAACTCAAAAATGAACACTCACATACTCGGCTCGGCTCGATTCGTTTGCAGTCCTATCTCCAATATCTAACTCTCACCCGTCTAGATATGGCTTATAGTGTCAACTTACTATCTCATCACATGCATAACCCTCTACCTAAACATACCTATCTTCTCAAATGAATGCTACAATATATCAAAGGTACAATTGACTATGGTATACCCATCACCAAAACTAACCTTATTCTTACTTCTTTCTCAGATGCTGATTGGACTGGTGATCCTGTATCTCGGAAGTCAACATCGAGCTTTTGCACCTTTCTTGGAGAAACGCTCACCTCATGGACCATCAAGAAGCAACATATTGTGTCAAGATTGTCCACGAAATCAGAATATCGTGCGCTTCCAGCTCTAACATCGGACAATATTTGATTAGAATATTTCTTACAGATTTTAGTATAACTCAACAATCTCCTACATATATGTACTATAACAACACCTCAGCGATTGTCTTAGCCAATAATCTCGTATTTCATGCTCGTACAAAACACATCGAAATCGATCAGAAATTTATAAGGGATCACATACAAACCCAAAGTATTCGTCTACTTCCCATCAGCACAATAGATCAAGTGGCGTATATCTTCCCCAAATCACTCTCTACACCAAGGTTTCATAATCTACGACTCAAACTGACGGTCATCGGTCATTCCTCCACCATAAGCTTGTGGGGGCATATTAGACCACACAAAATAAATACTTATGCAATTGTATTTTCTCTGTTTGGATGATGTGGCATTAGAATATTGGTCACATTGTATACCGCCACTCTCTCCATCTATATCTACGTCTTGTACTCATTTTAATAATACACCAAGATTCATATTATTTCCTTTTCACTTCTTCTGTTCAAGAACTGCTTTCTTCTTTCTACACCACGCAAGGAGTTCTGCACTGGTGCCGACCTCTCCTTCTCCCCTTCATTCAAGGGCCCGCCTCCTCCCTTCGGCTCTCACACACATAGCCGAAGTCTTCTCCCTTCCTCCCTCACAGGTACCAGATGAAACTAGCCACCCTCTCCCTCGTCCCCACGCAAAGACCCCCTTCCCTCGGATCTCTGCTCTCACACGTTCGTAGCAGCCGCACGACACGAAGCCGATCGAAGCTGGCTCATAGAAGGCCAAACAGAAGAAGAATAGCTCCTGTGTGAGATTCTTCTATTTTTCTTTGTTCTGATTTCTAAAAAAAATTGGGAAGAGCGCGGAATGACTTCAATCATTCATATTAACTTTTTTTTAATTTTATTTTGTCATATGTATATGAACAGATTTCCTTTTTTTTTTTTTAAACCTCTTTCATAATCTTATTTTAAAGGAATGGACATGAATGTACGTTGCCATTAAACTCACAGAACAAATCTATATTGTCTGATTTGTACGAATTCCTGTGACTCCATTGATTGGGGTATATTGAGAGCTCTTGTAGTAATAATCAAATTTAGATTTGAAGCAGATTTTGTGAATACCACAATTTTGAACATTGTCGCCATCGATATCAGTTTTTTTTATTTTTTATTTTTTTATGAACATTTATTATCTGAAATGCACGTTTAGAATCATTCGTTTTTATATCGAATAAGATGTAGCATGAATTATATGCAGTTTTTTTTATCAATGAGATAGTATATAAAATTTATTTATGGATGTAAGTTTTTATATATTCAATTTCAGCGGTAGTTGCACTGATTCTTGGTAGTAGGATAGCTTTCATGTGAAATGCATCGTGATCCACTGATCCAAACTTTAATGGCGGGAAGAACATAGTTGTGCCTCACATGACTCTGAGTTCATTTTTATGAATATTACTATAAATTTCATAAGCATGTGTATTTCTTTTTGCATCTCTAAACTTGTGAATTTATTTCTATATGTATATATACATACAAAGATTGCCTCATGTAGTAAAGCCCTTAGAAATGCAATCGCTTAAAATTAGTTTTTCTCTACATTATTTGATTCTTAATACAAGTTAGAAGATCATATGTCCATGAATGAAATTTTCAGTTTAGTTTTATGTTGTTTGTTAGCTACTGTGAGAGCTCGTTCTTTTGTTTGTTCCTTTCTGAATCTGATTTTCCTCCCAGGATCGTCCGGGACGATATTGAGATCGTCCAGGACGATCAGTGCAGTGAAACAGCTAATTTTCTGGAGTAGGATCGTCCGGGCCAATTTTGGATCGTCCTGGGACGATCAGTGCATGACAAAAGTCAGTGAGCAAGGGTTTTTATCGTCCTAGAAAAATTAATTATTGTCCTGAGAAATCGTCCTAGACGATTGGATTTTGTTCATATCGTCCTGGACGATATGGCGATCGGCCGGGCCGATCAGCTTTGTTTTATAAGGAAATCAGCTCGTTTTTTAGGAGAGAGAAAATATTTTTATAAATCAAAATAACTGAGGTGAGAGAAAGAGAAGGAAAGCAAAGGAAAAGCTGGTTTCCGGAGGCCACGGAGCGCTTTTCGTCCGTCGCCGCTGTTGAGAGATTTGTTTGTCTCGCTGTAAGGACTCCGAATCCTATTTCTGTTTTCGAAGATGTTGAGTTTTGGTCGTTTTGTGCACAGAATTGTGTTTTCGTTACCGATAAACGCGTCGTATTTTGTATTGACGAAACTTTCACCGCACAACTTTTGATATGTTATTGATATGATTTTTCTACACGTTTTGAGTATTTTCTGTAACGATTCTACCGATTATTTTGGGTTCTGTGCGATTTTGATCGAATAGATAAATATCAGGTTGTTGATTGATGTTGCTTCAGTAGAATAGAAGTCTTATAATGTTGTCGTGCACGTTCTGTATTAATTTGGTAAATTGTGATTTTTAGAAATTTTTTTGTAAATTCTGTATACTGCCGTTATGCCGCTGGATTTTCGTACGATTTCCGATTTTCTGAAATTGATGATTTGAATTGATATGCATACGAATGTGACTATCTGATTATTGTTACTGAAAGACAAGTGGAACCTGGTTGAACCGTTGGTTGGAGATTGACTTGACCTGTACAGGATGGTGGGCCGACGGGCTTTCCTTTAAACTATTGATCATTGATATAACGATTGGGAGTCATAAGGAGATTACTATGCCGACGGGCACAGAGTGACGACTCTTATTGAACCAATGTATGGATTTCTACAACAGCACTATGGATTTCTACAACAGCACTATGGATTATCGAATAGTCAGTGATCTTACTTGTTCAGTAAGACTATTGTATTGAAATGCATGTGTGCGGCATTGACTCGTGATGGATTTATTGCTTTATTGATTTGGATTTACTGACAGATTTACGGATTTACTGTTATCGTACGATTCCATTGATATTTATATTCTGTCACTGCGCATTGCTACTGTTATAGATATTGTATGGATATGGATACTGTAATTGATTCATTGATACTATTGCTTCTACACTGTATTGAACTACTGCATTTGATTCATTGCTAGTATAGACTGGGCTTTATTGTATTGATTTTATGATTTCATACCGATCGATTTAATTGACCAGATAGTATTGTTTTGATTGATTCGATTTGATACGATTGATTTAACTGATCGACTGATTTCCTACTGTTTATTGATTCTTCTACCGCTGCATTGACTACTGATTTGATTTTCGTATTTGCATGGATTCATTGATCATGTGAAATAGACTGTTATGGATTTGATTGACTGACATGCATATTGATTCCAGTACCGTGCTTTGATTTCAGTTATAGGCTTAGGTGATCTGCTGAGCTTTTTGAAGCTCATTATATGTGGTTAATATTTTCAGGTCAGTGCAAGGGAGCAGGAGATTGAGGTTGATCAGGAATCTCCAGGTTTTTGTTATTTTAGTTATAGATATTCTTTTGTACTCAGGACAGGATAGATTTCAGTTCATAGTGTAGTTCATGAGTATTGTATATGATCTTTTGAGGTATGAATAGAATTGTACATTGATGTTTTAAATGTTATAGATTTTTGCTAGACTGTTTGATTGAAGTTATAGATAGCTCTGGTAAATTGTTAATGGATTGCTTGAAATTCTTTCAAAGTTAGATCTTGGGGCGTTACAGCTACATATAAGATATTGAATTATAAGCTTAAAAGTTTGAAAACTTTATTCATGTTCCTTTGTATTCAATTGATTTAGTTAAAAGAGAAGCAATATACTCTCCTATCATGTAATTTTGATGCGCAAAATAATTATGCTTCAACAAAGAGGTATGATAATCCCAGAACCCTCAAGTCATGTCACTACTAATAAATAAGGCTTTCACTGTACTTTTTAGGACATACTGCAGCGGTTTAAACACCTATTAATTTATTTGCATCTATTTAGGAACTGCTACAAGTCCGTTGTATTTGGGTTTGCTGAAAAAGCTTTAGTAGCGGTTTTATGAGTGCTACTGTAGGAAGGATTTAGCAGCGCTTTTAGTAGGTGTTAAAATTGCTGCCATATGGTAAGATAAATTAAAAATATACATACAACAACAACAACATCAAGCCTTTATCCCACTACATGGGGTCGGCTACATAAATCCTTTTTCTCTATTGTGTCCTATTAAAAGTTAAATTCTCGTTTAAATCTAATAGATAAATATCATTTCTAATATTTTCTAACCAAGTTTTTTTAGGTCCGCCTCTACCTTTCTTAACATAAGTCAAATCTAATACCTCTACTTTCCTAACCGAGCCATCAAAAGGCCGCCGTTTTACGTGACCAAACCATCTAAGGCGACTCTCTCTAATCTTATCTTCTACTAGAGATACTCCAACCTTTTCACGCATATGTTCATTTCGTATCATATCTCTAAGGGTAAAAGCCACTCATTCACCTGAGCATCATCATCTCTACCACACTTAACTTTACTTAGTATTATGCTTCTCTTTTATTGACCAACATTCGACACCATAAAGTATTGCAGGCCTCACCACCATCTCATAGAATTTTCCCTTAAGTTTGAGAGATACTTTTTTATCACACAACAAGCCCGATGCATTCCTCCACTTCAACCATCCAACTTGAATTCTGCTGATAATATCCTCATCTATTTCATCATCACTCTGAACAATAGATCCAAGATATCTAAAACATGTACTCTTATTAATGACTTGATCGCCCAAAGTCACAATCCCTTCACTAGATCTATTACTTCTAAAATTACACTTCATATATTCTATTTTAGATCTACTCAAGCGAAAACCTTTAAATTCTAAGGTTGACCTCCATAATTCAAGTTTACCTTCAACTCTCTCTAGAGTCTTATCAACAAGAAGAATATCATCAGCAAAAAAAAAATACACCAAGGTACATCCTCTTGCAAATGTCTAGTGAAAACATCCATGACTAAAGCAAAAAGATATGGGCTTAAAGTTGAATTTTGATGTAACCCAATCAAAATAGGGAAATACTTGGTCAAACCACCTTATAATGCCAAAAAATCAAATTTTGTGATCAAATTACAAATATCAATAAAATACTATACAAATATAAATTGAGTGAATATATATGAAGTTTCTGGATAAATTTAATGCTTACAGTGGTTTGGTTTTCAGTAGAGAGAAGAGTATTTTTATTGGTGCTAATTCTATAAATCAGAATAGAATTCAAGAGATTCAAAGGGTTTGTGGTTTTAAAGCTAAAAATCTTCCGATTAAGTATTTGGGAACTCCTATCTATAAAGGTAAAAAGAAGAACTTTCTTTTTGAAGATATTTTCACTATTATTCAAAAAAAACTTGCGAATTGGTCGTCTAACTTTCTGTCTTTTGGTGGTCGTTTGATTCTTATTAAGTATGTTCTTAATTCTGTTCCTATATATATGTTCCATACTTTAATGCCTTATGCCGCCATTTGTACTAGATTAGAAAGATTGTCTTTGGTTTCTCTTTGCTGCTACTTCCTCTTTCTTATTTGCAGAGCCGCGGGATACCTGGGTTCTACTGTCATTTCCTTGGGCTTATTCATATCCAGGTTTTTCTAAGCTTGACTTTCTTTTTGTTAGGTTTTTTGTTGTTTCTTTTTTGCAGGATGTTCTTACTCTTAGTAGATTTTTTGGAATAAGGCTTATGCTGAATGTGAGATCTCTAGCTTTCTTTTGTAATTTTTTGGGCGTTGTCTGGGTGCCACTTTAGAATATTTCTAGGAAATTTTGTACTGATTAGCGGGGGACTTTCTGCTCTTTAGTTTTTTTCTTTTCTTTTTATGCATTGTAGCTCTTCGAGCATTAGCGAGTGGATCGTCCCCTTTAAGGACTATGTAATTTTTCCTTAAATCAACGCGTAGGCCCCTTTGGTGGATTTCCCCTAAAAAAAAAAAAAAAAACTAAGTATGCATATTGATTCTTCTAGCCTCGTGTTAAAAGCTTTAGTGAGTTTGATTTACTGCTAGACTTTTTTATCATCATTTTTCTTATCAAACACATAGATATAACACTTGAAAGGAATATCATAAGTGTATATATATTTTCAAACAAATCATGAACTTTCTAAAAACTTTATGTAATTAATGAATTATATAAAGATTTCCATTAGTACTTTGCTCACATCAAATACTGTTGAGGTTCAAAATATGCAAACCAATTGGCTTTATTTACCCATCTTGATTTACAATACAAAAAAAAAAGTGCACGTACAACTTGTAGTTATTACAGTTAATAAAGCTTGTAGTTATTACAGTTAATTTACAGTGGTATTGAATTGAATAATAAGAATAAAATATAGAGGAGGTCACGGCAAACATGCCATGCATTTCAAATTTATAATTGATACATCATCATAAAGTTATCTTGACCGGGCACGCATCTCGATGCAAAATCAAGTTGGAAACTTCCGAAATTAAAATTGAGACAATCCAAATTTCGATTTTAGCAAACTTACAGTCAAATTGAACTTCTCGGAAATACAAACCCAACGACATCAAATTCGTCTCAATCCGAGCCCATATGAGTCTAAATCAAGAGTCCAAAGAGATGTTGGAGGGTTCAAACCACAATTTGGATTACCAAATGGTTTTCAAATATGACGTACTTATAGTCGAATCGAGCGGCTCGACGAGACGAATCGAACGAACCCAAGATAGCCGAATTACGACATCATTAAGACATTTAAATGCCCATCAAACGGTCCATGATAAAGGGGTTTAACATCGGCCGTCCATCCAACCACTCCTCATTTAGGCATTTACCCATGATCTCTCAGCTATTTACGGGCCATACGACTCTAAAAATCTATAAATAAACCCCTCATTCCTCTTGGGAAAGGAGGACTGAAGCAAGAAGAGAAGAAAGAAAAAGAGAAGGAATAGAAGGAAGAAGCTCCTCCTCGACCACCGCTGGACTTCTGCCGGGCCACCACTTGAGGCCCTCACCTCTGCCATACCACCTCCTGGCATCGTTGGTCCGCCGGACCACCACTTGAGGCTCTCACCTCTAGCGGACCATCGCCTAACGTTGTTGCTCGGCCGGATCATCACTTGAGGCCCTCACCTCCGCCGGATCACTGTCTGACGTCATTACTCGATCTGCCTAATGAAATATTTGTTTTTTTATATGCGACAAAAGGATTAAAAGATCGAAGGCCTGAATGGACGAAAATGTTAAAAAGTTACATCATGGATTATAATTAAATGTTGACGACCGAGCCATTTCTTCGGTCCTTGTAGCTATTACAATTAATTTACCATGATATTGAATTGAATGATAAGAATAAAAATATAAAATATAGAGCAGGCCACAGCAAACCGCCTTGCATTTCAAATTTATAATTATTATATTTGATTCATGCCAAGTGTCAGGAACCATGGTTTAATTTCAACTATAATAATAGTACACAACTCTCCTTGGTCTATTGGTTGAGAGCTTTGACTTTCAACTAAGAGGTTCAGGGTTCGAGTCTATGTGTTTGCGTTGAGTGTGTGTTTGCCTTAAATGGCCTAAATGTCCCAAAAAAAAAAAAAAAAATAATAGTTTCTGCAGTTTCTATAACTCGATATCTTATGAAAATTTGATTTGCTCGATGTGCCAAAAGGATTAAAAATTCAAATGAATGATTCTAACTTAAAGAAAATAAAGAAAGATTACATCATGGATTATAATTAATTATTGACAACCGAGCCATTCTCCATCCATAAAATCACCTCTCGGCTCCTCTTTCCTTCACTCCTTCCAGGTCTTTATTGGCAATTAAAATGTACAAGCTTCAGCACTTTTTGCAGAGTTATTCTCTTCTCCTTTTCTTAATGTTTGTTGCAATAGCAGAGGCTCCCCTTGGGTGTAAAAAAGACTTATGTTTTGATACTCCTCCTTCATCAGCAACGAAGGAAGGAGATATAGCAGTTATTATAGTTTCAGTGCTTTCTATCTTTGCTATATTTGTGACTATGTTAATTTAACGGCCTGTAATGGATCACTTTCTTGTTTTTATTCTTCAGCTTGAGATTTTGTTTGGAACAGCTTTCATATTGCCTCTTAAAGCAGCTTTTTAACAGAAAAATTATAATTTTTGTACTATAAAACTGTTTTAAGAAGCATTAAGAAAACAATCACAAACTAAGCCTTAATTGTTCCGAGTAATCGCCTACTTGTATCGAATTAATATATACAAGCAACGTATATGTTTATTGTACTTCTGTGACAGCAGCGTGTTCAAGTGATTAAAAGGATTCTATGTTTTATTTTGTTTGAAACAAGCCATATTTCATGACGGATAGAAGAGAAGAAATGTGAGCTGACTAGTTCATCAGCTATGAATATTGTTATTTACTTCTTATGAGAAATGATAATAGCCAGAGTAGTATGGCCTGCATGGCTCTATAAGGAGTAAGGAGATCGGTTTGGGTTTTTGTTTGCAATGTTCTCTTATGAATTGATATCTTCTACTTTCGGCTGTGTTTCTTTATATTTCCTCTATTTCAAATCTTTCAAACTAAACAGAGCCTTAGTCTGCGGATTCAATAGTAGCTAGTCGGGCTAGGATTTCATTTTTTTTAAATTTTCTTGGTAAATTTTGGTTGAAGAGAACTTTTCTCCTATTTCTTACAATTGTCCATCCTTATAATGTATTGTTGCTTTGATTCTATGAAATCTTTGGAATTTTATTTTTAAGAATTTAATGATTGATTTAGGGTGAATAAGACACATCAGTTTAGTGTTTTTATGCTTTGTTAGATTACCTGTTTGGATTATGGGAAATTGTTGTAACGTTCTTGGTAATATTGGTCTTATAAAATTAAATTCCTATGAAACGAGCTTAACTGTTTAAACTATTCAAATATAAAAATGAAGAAAGAAAATAAAATTATAGCTAGCATTTAAGTGTATGTATCTCATCTACAAAATCTATTAAAATAAGCATAGCATAGCTTTTTAGTCAAGTTTAAGTTCAAGTTTCTATTGTATTAATACTTATTTGTTATGATGTAAATATTTTGATTTACGGTTGCTTTTCTTTGTAATAATTTTCATTCTAGGGTTAAATAATGGAGCGTTATTTAAAGAGGAAAGAGCGAATAGAAATTGATATTAATAATCTCCCAGCAGATCTAGGACTCCGACTTCCTATTTGAAGTTATGATGTAAATGATAGAGAGATGATCCGGAGATCATAGTTACTGAAGGGACCTCATCAACCGATAAGTCATCAATTTCCTCTAACTTTATATAGAAATATTGCATGTAGGTTCAATGCGAAATGGTTAGATGAATACTCTGATTGGTTAGAGTACATTGTGCAAAAAGATGCTATTTTTTGCCTTTACTGCTATCTATTTAAACCTCAAGATCAGCATATTATTAAAGGTCAAGATGGTGGAGATTCATTTTTTGGAGAAAGTTTCAAAAACTGGAAGAAGAATGCATGTATCCTCTAGTTTACAGACTTATTATTTTAGCATTAATTTTACCAGTTGCTACTGCTATAGTTGAGAGAGCATTTTCAACAATGAAAATTATCAAACATCGATTGCACAGTAGGATAGGTGGTGATTGGCTCAACAATTGTCTTGTGCCTTACATTGAAAAAGATGTATTTGATTTGATTCCCAATGAAAATGTAATCCAATATTATCCAAAAATACAAAATAGATTGATAAAATTATAATGATTTTCAATTTTCCTATCATATTGGAATACAAGATTTCACTTTGAATTATGTCCTCATTTTATTTTTTTTATATTTATATATATATAAGAATTGTATAGAACCTAAATAATGTACATGATTTTTTTGGGAAATGAATATAAATGTATATATTAATATTTAATTCGATAATTTTTTATTGCTATTTATATTGATAAAAAAATTAGATAGTTCTAGTTGCATAAATTAAAAAATAAATTAATTAAATTTTGGGGCATTACAATTTATATGTATGGAAAAATTATTAGGTGCGGAGTGTGCACCGTTCGCAAAAGCACCCAATGCTTGTTGCGGACGGTTCTCCCTGTTCACACTTCGCATCTAATAATCTCTCCTATGTATGATAACAAAATATGATCTAACGTCTCTTACCTTATCAACATGTACATAAAATAACAAGAAATTTTCTCTCTTCCTCAAGGTGGAGCTATAGTGGGGGCTGCTGGCATGGGCCCCCACTAGAAGTTAAACACCTAGCCCATTAACATATACATGTAGTAGTTAAAGCCACCGGCCAACCATTAACACATACATATTGCAGTTAAAGCACCCAACCCATTAATATATATATATATATATATATATATATATATATATATATATATATATATATATATATATATATATATATATATATATATATATATATATATATATTAATGGGTCACTTAGGAATTTCATTGAGCACAAGATAAATTTTTGAACTCCTATCTTTGATTTTAATTCCAACATTTCTATAAAAATATATAAATTAAAATGTGTACTTAAATGTTTTTATGATTGATACGACATCGCAAAATCATCTTGATCGGGCACAAATCTCGAGGCAAAACCTAGTTGGAAACTTCAAAAATTAATTTCGGAAGCATATGAACTCCGATTTCAGCGAGCTTACAGTCAAACTGAGCGTCTCAGAAATACAAACCCAACGACACCAAGATCAACCCAATCCGAGCCCAAATGAGTCCGAATCAAAGGTTCGAAGCGCTGTTGGGAGGTTCAAACCGCAATTTGAGTTACCAAACGGTCTCCGATTTTGACGAGCTTATACTCGAATCGAACGGCTCGACGAGACGAATCCAACGAGCCCAAGATCATCAAATTCCGAAATCATTAAGGCCTTCAAATGTCCAACGAACGGTGCATGATCGAAGGATTCGATATCGGCCGTCCATTCGGATCACTCCCAATTCGCCCTTGATCTCACGCTTATTTACGGGCTGTGCCACTCCAGAAAAAACTATAAATAGAGCCCTCATTCTACACCAAGGGGACTCAAGTGAAGAGAGAGAGGAAGAAGAGAAGGAGAAGGAGAAAGGGGAATAGAAGATTCCTCACCTCCTCGACCACCGCCGCCGGAGTTCTTCCTGCCGCTTGAAGACGCCGGAACTCTGCCGAATTTTCAGGAAACTCAGGGAATCCGCAGGATTTTGTGAATTTCGTGGAAAAGACAAGTTGTATTTGGATTATCCCGACTTGTGGGAAGAAATCCGCCATTTGTAATCTACGAAGACACTAGTGGAAATTTGCAACTGGGCGAGGCCCCGTGGTTTTTCCCATTTTTGGGTTTTCCACGTAAAAACTCTTGGTGTTCATTCCTTTTTCCTGTTTGTGTGTTAAACTTACGTACAACGTTCAGACGCGAATTTACAAACTCTACCGCCGCGTATTTTCCAACACGCAACAGTTTTGGCGCCGTCTGTGGGAACATAATACCTACTACTTCGAGTACTGCTACGATGGTGAATAGGCGCAGCAGTCGTTTGGTTGGAGCTTCTCGCTCCAACTCTCATCAGTCCAGAAATCCGTCTATTAACCATAGACGACCAATGTCAGCATCTTTTCACCCTGGGGGGCAGAATGCTGCCGGAGAAGGGACTTTGGGACCTTCTTTAGAAGATAGAATCCGGAAGATGGAAGAATCGCAAAACGAGATCCTCCAACTCCTACGAGATGATCGACAGCCGACATTGGAGGAGATCCTTCTCCCTCGGGATCCACCAAGAGTTGAAGATGTTCAATTCGAGCATCTTCAAGAAGGGATTCACCTTTCTCCACCTAGGAGACATCCTCAATCACAACAGGAAGATGAACTTGCCGATACAGCGAGTTCAACACATCCTCGCATTTTTTCAGAACTCCCAGAAGGCTCTCCCCAACCACACATTGCGGGACTCCCTCACAATGTCCTACGTTGTGAACTGCGAAAATTGGTACGGGAAGAGTTCCCCCGAGGAGATGTGAGGCATGCTCTCCGACAGAAGAACTTCGAGAAGTCATCACCTCTAACTGAAGCTATTCTTCAGCACCCCATTCCGGCCAGATTCAAAGTGCCAAATGTTGAGTCATACGACGGGACGACCGACCCATATGAGCATATCGACTACTACAGAACCATCATGCATATTCAACGAGCATCAGACGCGCTCCTCTGCCAGGTCTTTCCCGCCACCCTTAAAGGACAGGCCCGAACATGGTTCTACTCGCTTCCACCTGGAACGATCCCCTCTTTTGTCAAATTGGCCAAAGTATTCGTCGAACAATTTGTGGCCAATAGAAGAATTGCAAAGGATTCTTCCCACCTCTCCGGGATTCGCCAAAATGAGGAAGAATCGTTGAAGGAGTATTTTCAACGATTTTCCACTGAAGCACGACAGATTCCAGGAGTAGACCCTGAATTACTCAGAGGGGTATTTCTTGGAGGTCTTCGTCCTAGCCCCTTCTATTCGTCCCTTATGCGAGACACCGTCCATTCATACGCTGACTTGATCCATCGCGTGGAGGCACAAATCTCTGCGGATGAAGCTATAAATGCTCACAGGAAACAGTTTGAGCAATTCAGCGGGAAGCGCAAAGGTGCACCTGGGATGGATAATTCTTTCTCACAGCAGAAAAAATATGGGAAGAATAATCTACCTCATAGGTCCCCGTCACCACGACGAGAGCCTCGCCAAGAAAAGGAGTACACACCACTTAATACATTCCAAGCAAATATATTAATGGCCATCCGGGATCAGGAGAATGTGAAATGGCCACACCCTTTAAAGCCCAATGTCGGAAACCAGGAGCAATATTGTCACTTCCACCGTAGCCGTGGACACACTACTGAAGCATGTTGGCAGCTCAAGGAAGAAGTTGAGAGACTGATCCGACAGGGATATCTACGACAATTCATCAAGAATACACCAACCCGAGATGAAGTTTGTCCGACTGGGGGGGGGCAGAATCAACAACAAAGACAACCATTGAATACTGTTCAAATGGTGGGAGAGATTGAATGATCACGCACTTTGTGTATTTGTATTAGCAAATATTACTTGTCTTGTTGTCTCTTTTATGTTGAGTTGAGTGCCACTTTGATATCTCTAATATCTTCTCCCAAGTTTAAATATTGTTGTATTGTCACGGGTGTGCGTAGATCTTTGTGTTGAGTACTTTGTAATTTGTAAGTCGTACTAGGGAACTATTGTACTATCTTACGTAATGCAGTAATAGAATGTTCATGTTGTTGTGATATGATTTTTCCTCTTGTGAAAGATAACAAAAAACTTCTCAAACTCTATCTCCGTGATTCGAGAAATACACAATCCACATTGTATCTCAATCACCGGACGATCAATCCCAGGGGGATTTGATCCTGGCCTCATCCACACAGGTTAACGTCGTCGAGCAGGGCTCCGACATACAACCTCGGATAGGTCTTACATCCTTGGTGGATTTTCTCGACCTCTTCCACACAGGTTAATGTCATCGAATAAATGTTCTGGCATACAACCTCGGATAGGTCTTACATCCTTGGTGGATTCTCCTGACCTCTTCCACACAGGTTAACGTCGTCGAGCAGGGCTCCGACATACAACCTCGGATAGGTCTTACATCCTTGGTGGATTTTCTCGACCTCTTCCACACAGGTTAATATCATCGAACAAATGTTCTGACATACAACCTCGGATATGTCTTACATCATTGGTGGATTCTCCTGACCTCTTCCACACAGGTTAATGTCATCGAACAAATGTTCTGACATACAACCTCGGATAGGTCTTACATCCTTGGTGGATTCTCCTGACCTCTTCCACACAGGTTAACGTCGTCGAGCAGGGCTCCGACATACAACCTCGGATAGGTCTTACATCCTTGGTGGATTTTCTCGACCTCTTCCACACAGGTTAATGTCATCGAACAAATGTTCTGACATACAACCTCGGATATGTCTTACATCATTGGTGGATTCTCATGACCTCTTCCACACAGGTTAATGTCATCGAACAAATGTTCTGACATACAACCTCGGATAGGTCTTACATCCTTGGTGGATTCTCCTAGCCTCATCCACACAGGTTAACGTCGTCGAGCAGAGCTCCGACATACAACATCGGATAGATCTTACATCCTTGGTGGATTCTCTCGACCTCTTCCTCACAGGTTAATGTCATCGAACAAATGTTCTGACATACAAACTATGATAGGACTTCTACCCGACATCGAATTTCTACCCGACGTCGGACTCCTCCCTGTCGTCAGACTCCTGCTCGTAGGAAGACTCCTACGCATCGTCAGACTTCTGCTCGCCAGCAGACTTCTACTCGTCGCCAGACTCCTGCTCGTCGATGAATTCTCTTCGGTCTTCTACCCGACGTTAAACTTCTACCCGACGTCGGACTTCTGCTCGTCAGCGGACTCCTACCCGACGTCGGACTTCTGCTCGTCAGCGGACTCCTACTCGTCGTCGGACTTCTGCTCGTCAGCGGATTCCTACTCATCGTCGGACTTCTGCTCGTCAGCGGATTCCTACTCGTCGTCGGACTTCTGCTAGTCAGCGAACTCCTACCCGACGTCGGACTTCTGCTCGTCAGCGGACTCCTACCCGACGTCGGACTTCTGCTCGTCAGCGGACTCCTACTCGACGTCGGACTTCTGCTCGTCAGCGGACTCCTACCCGACGTCGGACTTCTGCTCGTCAGCGGACTCCTACCCGACGTCGGACTTCTGCTCGTCAGCGGACTTCTACCCGACGTCGGACTTCTGCTCGTCGGCGAATCTCTTCTACCTGAAGTAAGACTTCTTCCTGTTGTCGGACTTCTGCTCGTCGGCAGACTACTACGCGTCATCGGCTTCTCGCAACGCATTCTCGAACTCTCCCCTTTGACTCCACACTCGATCGTTGACTACTAACGGGCTTCAACTCGATCGTCCATCGCCAACAAACCTCCGCTCAGATGGAAAAGAGATCCCGTAGGCTTCTGCGCACGAGGAGGGGCACTAAGTCGAGCAGGAAAAAATTTCAACTCGCAAATAGCGGAAGCCTCAACCACCAGTAAGCCGGAGGGGGAGGAAGAAATCCCGTAGGTTTCTATCGCCAGTAAACCGGAGGGGGAGGAAGAAATCCCGTAGGTTTCTATCGCCAGAAAACCTGAGGGGGAGGAAGAAATCCCGTAGGTTTCTATCGCCAGTAAACCGGAGGGAGAAGATGAAATCCCGTTGGTTTCTATCGCCAGAAAACCGGAGGGAGAAGATGAAATCCCGTAGGTTTCTATCGCCAGAAAATCGGAGGGGGAGAAAGAAATCCCGTTGGTTTCTATCGCCAGAAAACCGGAGGAGGAGAAAGAAATCCCGTAGGTTTCTATCGCCAGTAAACCGGAGGGAGAAGATGAAATCCCGTTGGTTTCTATCGCCAGAAAATCGGAGGGGGAGAAAGAAATCCCGTAGGTTTCTATCGCCAGTAAACCGAAGGGAGAAGATGAAATCCCGCTGGTTTCTATCGCCAGAAAACCGGAGGGGGAGAAAGAAATCCCGTAGGTTTCTATCGCCAGTAAACCGGAGGGAGAAGATGAAATCCCGTTGGTTTCTATCGCCAGAAAATTGGAGGGGGAGAAAGAAATCCCGTAGGTTTCTATCGCCAGTAAACCGGAGGGAGAAGATGAAATCCCGTTGGTTTCTATCGCCAGAAAACCGGAGGGGGAAAAAGAAATCCCGTAGGTTTCTATCGCCAGTAAACCGGAGGGAGATGATGAAATCCCGTAGGTTTCTATCGCCAGAAAACCGGAGGGGGAAAAAAGAAATCCCGTAGGTTTCTATCGCCAGTAAACCGGAGGGAGAAGATGAAATCCCGTATGTTTCTATCGCCAGTAAACCGGAGGGAGAAAATGAAATCCCGTTGGTTTCTATCGCCAGAAAACCGGAGGGAGAAGATGAAATCCCGTAGGTTCCTATCGCCAGAGAACCGGAGGGAGAAAGAAGGAGGAATTGCAAGTTTCCTAAGGGCCTAGAAGGCCTATTTATAGGTTTTGGAGAATGAGGGGGAGTTTTTGCAATTTTCGGAATTCCAAATTTTTTTAATTTTTTTTTTTCAAATTTTTTTGGAATTTTTTGAGATTTTTTCGGAATTTTTTGGACCCAAAAAATAACAAAATGCTATTTTTTAATGTGCGTGGGGCCCACTAGGTCGGTGAAGCCAACCGAACGAATTAAACGGCGCGGCCAGCGCGGCAATCCGCGGCAGGGGTGCGCGGATCGCGGCTTGCTGCACGAGGCCAGCGGCACGGCCACGCCCGGCGGGCAGCTGCAGCTGCGGCAATGTCGCGCGGGCACAGGGATCCACCCAGCCGATCAAGGGTGCGGTCCACCCAGCCACGCAGGCAAGTCCAGGCCCAGACCGCACTCCACGCGGGTTAGCCCAGACCGTGCTCCGCGCGCGGTCAGCAAATACTGCGCTCCGCCCGGTTCCGCGGAAACCGCCGCCGGAATGCTGCGGCAGGAGGCGGCCCGGCCGGCCGGCGGCCGGCCGGCCGGTTCGGCTGCCTATGCGCAACTGGGCTAGTTTTTTCGTCCCAAAAAACCCAAATTCAACGTTTTTGGGGTCCCCGGAACTGTTTTTCGGCATCCCGGACCCAATTTCGGCATTTTCGGAGCCGTTCGGGGCTTCTACAAGCAAGATCAATCCTAGGACACTCGGAAAAAATTCTCTAAAATTCGTGACGCATATTTTCGGACTCCTGGAGCTTCGACGTCCGAAAATAGGGGGGCAACTGATACGACATCGCAAAATCATCTTGATCGGGCACAAATCTCGAGGCAAAACCTAGTTGGAAACTTCAAAAATTAATTTCGGAAGCATATGAACTCCGATTTCAGCGAGCTTACAGTCAAACTGAGCGTCTCAGAAATACAAACCCAACGACACCAAGATCAACCCAATCCAAGCCCAAATGAGTCCGAATCAAAGGTTCGAAGCGCTGTTGGGAGGTTCAAACCGCAATTTGAGTTACCAAACGGTCTCCGATTTTGACGAGCTTATACTCGAATCGAACGGCTCGACGAGACGAATCCAACGATCCCAATATCATCAAATTCCGAAATCATTAAGGCCTTCAAATGTCCAATGAACGGTGCATGATCGAAGGATTCGATATCGGCCGTCCATTCGGATCACTCCCAATTCGCCCTTGATCTCACGCTTATTTACGGGCTGTGCCACTCCAGAAAAAACTATAAATAGAGCCCTCATTCTACACTAAGGGGACTCAAGTGAAGAGAGAGAGGAAGAAGAGAAGGAGAAGGAGAAAGGGGAATAGAAGATTCCTCACCTCCTCGACCACCGCCGCCGGAGTTCTTCCTGCCGCTTGAAGACGCCGGAACTCTGCCGAATTTTCAGGAAACTCAGGGAATCCGCAGGATTTTGTGAATTTCGTGGAAAAGACAAGTTGTATTTGGATTATCCCGACTTGTGGGAAGAAATCCGCCATTTGTAATCTACGAAGACACTAGTGGAAATTTGCAACTGGGCGAGGCCCCGTGGTTTTTCCCATTTTTGGGTTTTCCACGTAAAAACTCTTGGTGTTCATTCCTTTTTCCTGTTTGTGTGTTAAACTTACGTACAACGCTCAGACGCGAATTTACAAACTCTACCGCCGCGTATTTTCCAACACGCAACAATGATATTTTTATCATATAACTTTTAATATGTTGTTAAATGTTTTATACTAAAATATTAAATATAAGAAGTCTATCGATTGACTTTCCCTAAACTAATTATTGTGTATATTGAACAAATAAGGCGTTTTTTATTTTCAAAAAAGTTTTTATAAAAAGTTTAAAAAATTATTCTGGATACTCCTCTGAAATCATAATTGGAATTGAAAAAGTATAGTACTCATCATTGTCCTCTCTCTCCTGCTCCAATACATCAATGTTAATCTATCGTCATTTCTTATCAATGGCTGAAAATTGACAGTGGTGATGATGAGTGTTAATGTTTCTCGACACATGTTGAATGTTGGTGATAACAATGGTTAAAGTTTATCTATAATAGATATTTGGCATTATGCATTCTAAGAATTTTTCCTACCAAAAGTTATCACTTGAATGTGTAAATTATATATCTATTTATAGATTTTGTGGGGATATTTTGAACATTTTTGTCAAAAATATAGCGACTCCATCAAATAATCTAAATAAATCCCCTTTGATCATGTTAAATTTTGGGGATATTTAAGTTTGTCAGTGATCTCAATATTAAACAATATTTGGCTCATCAATTTCATCATATCAAGGCACACATTTCAACTATAAGCACCTAAATTTTGGTGGAGTTTTCACCACTCTAATGAATTTTGTAAATTCATGTCCATGAACTATATTTTGATGATTGGCAAACACTCTTACTTGTTTTGGACTGCCTTTTACTACTGACTTTTCATGAATCAAAGATCGGACAGAAAAACGGAGTCAGCTCAAGAATGGATAGATTAGGGTTGAGTCAGTCTATAATTTTATTTTTTTCCTCTTGAGTCAATTGTAATCTTTGATGTGACTGATGCAAAGTAACCCTACACACACACACACTTGAGAGGCTTAGAATTTTTGTTTTTACTCATATCGGCCAGGACGATATTTACATCGGCCTGGACGATCTGGCTTTAAACAGAAAATCTAATCAAGGGTTCTTAATTAAGGCAGCCGTCTTTAGCCAATCGGCCTGGATGATACTTGTATCGGCCAGGACAATAGGCTCAAAACAGAAAGAATTTGCCGACATATTCAATTAAGGTATTTGGTATTTTTGGTAATAGGCCAGAACGATCTTGGATCGGCCTGGATGATATTTGCAATTATGCCTTAATTAATCAGACAATCAAGGAAGTAATTAAGGATGATTTATACGATCACATCGTCCTGGACAATCTCAGGATCGGCTAGGACGATCTATTCAAAATTTATGTTACTTTTGGACGATAAAAATCATCCAGCACAAATTCAGGGCGATGCTCATAACGATTTTCCTCTATTTGAACTGATCGGCCGGGACGATCGTGAGATCGGCCTAGACAATCAAGCCAATTTTCAATCGTCCAGATCATCTTTAGGGCGATGCTCTGGCCGATCTTCTAAGATTTGCACTGATCGGTCAGAACGATGTCCATATCGTCCTGGACGATATAGTCAGCAACTTGCAATTAATGAGCTCCTTTGAAGCTCTTCTATTTAAGAGCTCTTGTTCAACATTTTTAAACATCCTTGGCTTCTGTCTTGACCTGAGAAAATCTAAAGGAGAGAGAGAGGGAGAGAGATAGATGATCTTGTGAGGGGGAGCTTGTGAGGGGATTCACAAGGGGTAGCTCCAAGCATTGTTCCACTTCTTCTTCCCTAGAGTCTTTTGTCCTTGGAAGGGTTGGGAGAGGTAAGTTTCAGCAAGTGATCATGGTTCTCTGCCAGCTTCAGGAGGAAGCAAAAGGAGTTGAGTTCTCTGCCTTGCCGGGGTGGAAAAAAGGAGGTGTCTTTGTAAGGGCTTCTCCGCCTAGCTGTGGGGAATAAAGGAGAGTCACGTTGGTAGTGCAATACTCGGAGGGCGCCTCCAGGAAGTGGACGTAGGTCGAGTTGACCGAACCACTATAAACCTTTGTGTTCTTGTTTTTACTGCTTCCGCACTTAAATTTCCGCATTGTTTGTTTTGTGATGATTTGGTTTGTGAAATTCGTTGAGCTTTGTTTAAAATTTTTAAATTACCAATTTCCCCCCCCCCCCCCCCCCTCTCCTGGTTAGCTTTGGGACTAAGTTCATAAGGGCTTAACATCCCAAACGAACTTTCAAGTGGTATCGGAGCTTTATTCTTAAAAATTAAGTTTGAAAACTTTTTGAATCTGATCCATGGCTAACTTTGGGAATCGTAACACTGCTGAAGGATATTCGATTACACGACCTCCCTTATTTGATAACCTACCTTTTGATTTTTGGAAAACCCGTATGACAACGTTTTTGCAATCTACTGATTATCACATGTGGATGCTTATTAAAGAAGGATATTGTTCACCTTCTCATGAAATTAACGGAATTAAAACTGAAGTTACTTTTACTGAATGGACTTTCGATGAAAGAGATTTAGCTCAATTGAATGCAAAATGTTTGAACTGTTTTTTCTGTGCTTTGAAATCTGAGGATTACATGCGTGTTTCCACTTGCTCAACTGGTAAGGAAATTTGGGATAGGTTATACGTTACTTATGAAGGAACCAACGAAGTAAAATAATCTCATTTGAATATTCTCTTGCATGACTATGAACTTTTTTCATATGAAACCTTCTGAATCTATTTCTGACATGTATACTCGTTTCACTCAAATTGTTACTTCATTACATGCATTATGAAGTGACTAAAAAAAATGTCTGTGGTTTGCTTTAAGTTCTTAATTCCTTCCTTTTTGAGATGTTAAAAGGGGGAGAAGTTTCAGATCTTCTTGCACTTTCGATTCCGTGTGTTACATTATTGTTTTTAAAATAATTGTCGTAATATTTTGCCACATCAAAAAGGGGGAGATTGTTGCAAATTCAGGTCCATGAACTATGTTTTAATGATTGGCAAACACTCTTACTTGTTTTGGACTGCCTTTTACTACTGACTTTTCAGGAATCAAAGATCGGATGGAAAAACAGAGTCAGCTCAAGAATGGGTAGATTAGGATTGAGTCAGTCTGTAATTTTATTTTTTCCCTCTTGATTCAATTGTAATCTTTGATGTGACTGATGCAAAGTAACCCTACACACACACACACACACTTGAGAGACTTAGAATTTCTATTTTTACTCAGGATGATATTTACATCGGCCTGGACGATCTGGCTTTAAACAGAAAATCTAATCAGGGGTTCTTAATTAAGGCAGTCGTCATTAGCCAATCGGCCTGGACGATACTTGTATCTGCCAGGACGATAGGCTCAAAACAGAAAGAATTTGCCGACATAATCAATTAATGTATTCTGTATTTTTGGTAATCGGCTAGGACGATCTTGGATCGGCCTGGACGATATTTATAATTATGCCTTAATTAATCAGACAATCAAGGAAGTAATTAAGGATGATTGATACGATCACATCATCCTGGACGATAGCAGGATCGGCCAGGACGATCTATTCAAAATTCCTTAGTTACTCCTGGACGATAAAAATCGTCCAGCACAAATTCAGGGCGATGCTCAGGACGATTTTCCTCTATTTGAACTGATCGGCCGGGATGATCGTGAGATCGACCTAGACGATCAAGCCAATTTTCAATCGTCCAGATCATCTTCAGGACGATGCTCTGGCCGATCTTCTGAGATTTGTACTGATCAGCCAGGACGATGTCCATATCGTCCTGGACGATATATTCGGCAACTTGCAATTAATGAGCTCCTTTGAAGCTCTTCTATTTAAGAGCTCTTGTTCATTATTTTTGAACATCCTTGGCTGCTGTCTTGACCTGAGAAAACCTAAAGGAGAGAGATGGAGAGGGAGAGAGAGAGAGGATCTTGTGAGGGGGAGCTTGTGAGGGGATTCACAAGGGGTAGATCCAAGCATTGTTCCACTTCTTCTTCCCTAGAGTCTCTTGTCCTTGGAAGGGTTGGGAGAGGTAAGTTTCAGCAAGTGATCGTGGTTCTCTACCAGCTTCAGAAGGAAGCAAAAGGAGTTAGGTTTTCTGCCTTGTCGGGATGTCGAAAAGGAGGTGTCTTTGTAAGGGCTTCTCCGCCTAGCTATGGGGGCTAAAGGAGAGTCACTTTGGTAGTGCAATACTCGGAGGGCGCCTCCGGAGCGTGAACGTAGGTCGAGTTGACCGAACCACTATAAAGCTTTGTGTTCTTATTTTTACTGCTTCCGCACTTAAATTTCCGCATTGTTTATTTTGTGGTGAATTGGTTTATGAAATTCGTTGAGCTTTGTTTAAAATTTTTAAAATACCAATTCACCCCTCCTCTTGGTTAGCTTTGGGACTAAGTTCATAAGGGCTTAACATCCCTAACGAACTTTCAATGACCACATTAAACTTCTAATTATGCTTCTATGTGCATAATTTAGGTTCATTAAACTCAAAACTAGGTATTCTATTTGTCGTCTTGTGGATCTCATAATACATTTTAATTACGTATGTATGTATATATGTATATATATACATGCATAATTTAAGTTCATTAACTCAAAACTAGGTGTTCTATTTGTCGTCTTTTGGATCTCATAATACATTTTAACTATATATATATATATATATATATATATATATATACTACTATTATAAAAGGGGCTTGAGTTTCCTTCCTCTGACAAATCTTGTTCATCCATTCTACTTATTTTTTAATTATCTTGGCAGTCCATTCTATTAAAAATATTTAATAAATAAAAAAATTCACATTAAATATCAAAATATATAATAATTACTATCCGTTGCATTTACCTCATAAATTAATTACTTCTTAAATTTACTATCTCAATTAATATAATTTTTATTATTCTTCAAATCCCCTTCATATTCCACCTAAATTAATTACTTCTCAAAAACCCGCTTCATATTCCACCTAAATTTAAATAGTTTTATGTTTCAAATTTATACTACTATATAAAAGTGGCTTGGGATTCCACTCATAGCAAATCTTAATCGTTCATCTATAACATTTAAATTAATCTACAACGTTCATATATGACTATTCAAATTATATCATTTATTTATTCATTCATTTATTGTAATTATTTTAAAATAAATATAATTATAATTATATAATTAAATCAATGCTCTTTATATAAACCTCTTTTTAAATTAAAATCTTACAAACGTTTTTTAAATCTTACAAACGTTTTAATTTCCCGTCAGCTCTCTTAAAATTAATTGCACCCTTCGCAACCTTTCATATTCCAAACAGTGAAATTCCAGCATCTAATCCAAGGAATGCGAAACGATTAGCGGCAGCCAACCGACCGCCAGCCAGCCATCACCTGATAAACTTGGAGGAAGGCAAAACATGCTACCATTCCCACGCATATTGAAGTCGGAGGAATGTAAAAAGATGGCCACACTGATCGTCTTCCTCATCTACTGCAATCGGTTACCCCTAAATAGAATTAAGTGTAAGCCACTGTAATAAATTTTCAACTACGGCACTCTCGGCTTCCGCAGACCACTCCGCCTCATTTTGAAATTAGTCCGTCCACTCATTTTTATTATAATATATAATACTGTCGTCTGTGTAGAGGAAACCTATCAAATTTCCCCTTTCTAAAATCTGATTTATTCCTCTTCTTCTTCTCATATCTCTATCTTTCTTATTTATCTTTTGTTACCTGTGGATAGATTTGATGAATAAGAATCAGAAATAAATTATTGGTGCCCCTTTCTCAGCATCACAAAGAGTAGAGAGACTCCATTGATGACAGTTCGTTCATCCATCTCTAAGTAATTAAGCAATTAATCTCTCTCTTTTGTTCTCTAATCAGCTTTTTTGTTTGAAATTAATTAGGATTAGGATAATTTAGTTACGTATCAATACTAATGCAGCTTTCTTGTAGATCATATATTTAGCTTTTTTTGTTTAATTACTCTTGTTCTGTAATTATCTTTTTTGCTTGAAATAAAGGTGGATTATGATGGTTTAATCATGTGTTAATACTAATCTGCCCTTCCTATGGATTACAATTAGCTCTTTGTTTAATTATTATCTGGGTGATTAAGAGATTAATATCTTTTTCTTGTTCTCTAAGTTTTTGTTTATGATTAATTGACAGGATTAGAATTTATTGTTACCAAATCATTGTTACAAAATTTTTTTATTAGGATTTAAATTGATAAAGCTACGGATCCCTACTGCTATAAACATTTCTTATATTTTCTTCTCATTAAGTATATTATCTCCTCTTTTTAGCATTTAATGACAGTTTTTTTCCTTATATTGAATTGGTTAATATGGCAACTGAAACTAAAGAACCTTATTTTAAACTCCTCTAGCATAAAGCTAATTTGCTGTTTGTTATCTACCAAGTAAAAAAAAAAAAAAAAACTTCTTTCCAAGACCAATGGAAGATCTATGAATTAAGTCTTTCTGCTGTGATAACTGCCTTCAATATTCCTTGATAAATCTATGTTTCAATATTTTTAATAAGAGGTAATTTCTATCCTCTTATTGATTCGATATTAAAAAAAAAAAAAACATGCATACAATGGTTATAATTTCTTCTTTTAAGCTTTTTTTTTTTCTGACCGAATCTTGTATATATTGTCTATTTTTGATATTATCAATATACTGTATTTTATTTTTCATCATTTTAACATGTTTGGACCAAATAAAATTTTAAGTGATTTACATAACTCAACATTTTTATTTTTCATGAAAATCAGGTGATTCCAAAACTGTTGTTGTACTTGAGAATGTCCTTTGTGCTGCTTCATTTTTACTTATTGCTTATGACTATCCACTTTGTTCTCTCAATTATTACAAACTTTCACAATATATAATTTAATTTTATATAAAATGTTTTGTCCTTTTAAAAATAGTGTCACTAAAATTTGAGAAAATTTAGGACAAAAAATTCTTCTCTTACTACTCTTCTCATCTCTGGGCATTTATATGAATTAGAATACATTATTGCATATAAACATAAAATTATAATGCATTATGGCATACTTGAAAACAATATTTTTTTGCTAAAGCATTCCTCGCAATTTTATTAATATTATAAATTTTACTATGAACTTTAAAATTTTAATGATACCACGACAGTTAATTGGGACGAGCCTATATTTTTTATAAAGAAAAATATTATAATACACGTTAATTTTGTATTTTTATTATCTTATTGATTTTAATATTATAATAAAATTTTAAAAATTTTCTTAATATTTATAAGATATTATTATTTTAGAAGTATATATAATTTACGACTAAAGTCGATAAAAGCATTATAATCACACTATTAAACATTAACAAGTTGTCCTAACAAAACATGATATGTGTAGATATTGAATAACAAATCCAACTTACCTAGGCAGAAGAAATCTCATAACTCAACTCCTCAGGGCTCTGCTAGGGTTTCCCTTTCGCGGCTTTTTCTCGCCGCGCTCTCCGGCGGGCGGGAGGGCGGGCTGGCCTCCTTTCTCCAGGGAAGTTCCTCCTTGCTTTTCTCTTCTATTTTGTGTTCTTGTTTCTGAGATTTTGCTGCCGTTTTTTCTCTCCGGCGTGTGCCGGATGGCTCCGAAACTTGCCGATCGTGGTTTTTTAGGGGTTTCGAGTTCGTCTCGCTCTTTTCTTCAAGCTTTGTCTGGATCTTCTTCTACTAATGGTTTTCCTAAACTGAAGGTGTCTTCTTTCCGCGGTATGCCGTCTCTGTGGATTTCGGATGATGAAATCTTGGCTTTGGCTGTGCCTTTCCAATTTTCTCTTGTTGGTTTTTTTCCTTCCAAGAGACCTTCTCTTGACTCTATTCGGAAATTTTTCTTCAATCTCAAGTTAAACGGTGAAGTTTCGGTCACTTTGCTGGATTCATCCCATATTTTGATCAAATTAGACAATGACCTTGATTATTGTCGCATTTTCTGTCATCGATCTTATCTGGTATTTAACTGCTTTATGAAGCTCACGAAATGGTCGCCTACGGTTGACATCGGGGTTGAATCTCCGGTGATCTCTATTTGGGTATCTTTTCCCTCCTTGCGGCCGCACCTTTTTGCCCCAAACATTCTTCATGGAGTGGCATCCATTTTTGGCAAACCGCTAAAAATTGATTCTGCCACTTCTTTGGGTTCTAGACCGTCTGTAGCTAGGGTGTTAGTTGAGCTTGATATCACTAAAACTTATCCTGATCGTATTTGGTTAGGTTCTGAAAAGCTTGGCTATGTTCAAGATGTCGTTATGGATGAATTCCCCTCTTTTTGCGGTTCTTGTCGTTGTTTTGGCCATGCGCTGGGTGAATGTCGTTCTAAAAATGTTGTGTTGGAATTGTCTGCTTTACTTAAAAATGTAGAGCATGTAGCTAAAATTGATGATCCTGTTCATGTGGAATCGATTGCTGTGAATCTGGATCTCGGTGAGTTTCCCGTTTCTGTGCATGGGGGACGGCCCTTCCCTGTGGGTGAAATTTCGGGGAGTTTGATTGGTCCTCACTCTCGTGAGAATGTGGTAAAGCCTATTGATAATGAGAATATTGGTGTGATTGCTAATTCTTTGGCTGTTGATGAGCCGCAGATTGAGGAATTTCCTTCTCCTGTTTCTGTAACTGGGGATCAGTCACTACAGGTGAGCGGAGTGGAGTCTTTGGTTACTACTAATCCGTCCGTCATTATACCCCATCTGAATGTGGCTGAGTTGAATATTGATGTGAATGAAGTGCCTGGTGGGCGCGTTGGTAAATTTTCTGGCTTATCCCCCGATGCTGTTCCATTTGTACCTCCGGTTGTGTTAGATGTTATAGTGCCTGTTTCTCAGGCGGTGGTGCCGGAGATGGTTTCTGGTGCGAGTAATGTGGTAAATTTGGATGTCTCGCCAGTTTGGGGTGTTGTGAATGCAGAGGGTGGTTCAGATGGTTTTTCGCCTGTTGCGGTAAGGCCGGTTGAAATTGAGAAGGAGGTTACGTCTATGGGTAGAGAGGAAGTTATTTCGAATAATAAGGATTTAGTTGTGGTCCCTGTTAGTGTGGTTGATACCCAAGTTATGGCTAACTGTGTTGGTAATTCATCTGGTTTGGATATTCGGAACCAGTGTAATTGGTCTTCGGATATTGATTCGGATTCGGAGTCTCTTGAGTCAGACCATGATTTTGCTCTTGTGCGTACTGCAAAAGTTGGCTCTCGCGGAAAATTTTGGGGAAAAGGTCGACGCAGAAGATGATTTTTCCTTTCGTTATGTTGTGTTGTCTAGCTTTTGCTGCTTGGGTTTTGTCGGTTTTTCTATTTGATTGGTTGCTACGTGAGAAATTGAGCAATGATGTGGTCAGGGCTCGTGTAAAGGTCATTTTTGCTGGTGGCAACCGTAGGTGTGGATTTTTGGGATGGATCGTTGGGAAGCTATCTTCGACTTACTGGAGAGCCCAAGCGGGACTGCCTGGACGCTGGTAGCCTTGATCAATTCCTGAGCTCTGTTTTAGATTCCAACTCTCTTTGTTGTTCAGTTTTTTTATTTTCTGCTTGCTTTTTATTTTTATGCTGTTGTAACCTTGGTTTTTATTTTATATAAAAAAGCTTGTTTAAAAAAAAAAAAAAAATCCAACTTACCAATCAGCTTGGGATTGTTTAATTACACATTAAATATTATATTGATAGAGTAAGGTGTGAATATATTGAATAGTTTCCATTGTGTGAAAACTAAATGTTCCCTAATAGTTTGATTATAACGTTATATTCATGTTGATGATGAAAATGCAACCTTATAGTTTATTATGAAAAATAATTATAAGAATAGAACCAATAGGAAAAATAGAAATAATTTATTAGTTATAAAAAATAATAAGTTTATAATGTAAGAACAAAAAGTCAAGGATGATAGTTGAGATTTTTGTATTTAAAAAATTATTTCTTTATTTATTTATTTTAGTTGATTTTTTTTTCTTTATTTTTTAAGGGTATTTATTATTATATTTCAAAACAACCTACAAAGCTTAAGATTAGATTTTACACATTGTGTCTACTTATTGTTATATTGTTATATTTCTTATTGGTAACATTCATACAAACGTACATTTATACATTAAAAAAATAGATATAGTATTATGATATCATTGTTTTGGTGCATGCTTGTGTCATTTTCTTGCAATTATAATCTATACTCTTATTGAATGGTAGTTCATTGCTCAAGAATATCAAGAAGATTAAGTACTACTATATCATAATAAAATAATTATTATTTATATTTTTTTTATTTATTATAGTAAATGAAACACTTTTTATTGTAACACATACAAAAGAGATTTTATTAATTTTTAAAATACTATTTAACATTAAAGATTATAAATTGATTTTGACTTATCTAAAGATTAAATGATTTAGAATTTAAATTTATTAAAAAAAACTCTTAAATTAATATTCTTTTATATTATAAAATTTTTGTAACGTGCATTTTATGCACGTGCATTTTAACTAGTATATATATATATATATATATACACGTGCATAGTTTAGGTTCATTACAACTCAAAACTAGGTGTTCTATTTGTCGTCTAGTGGATCTCATAATACATTTTAATTATGTGTGTGTGTTTGTATGCCTTATAATAACCATGGTTTTTTTGCTTTTTGAAAAAAAATATGTCTAAAAGTATATTTTGGACCAAAATGCCTCTGATTATGACAAATATGAGTTGAGGCCATTATTGAATAATGATGCAACATTTTGATCATATGAGCTCCTTGACCCTTCCTCTTCATAGCACCTTCTCTATATTTGGCGATCATAGAGCGATTATGTGTGGGTTGTAATAAAGTTTTATGGTGACATTTTCTTCATTTAGCATATATTCAAGATTGATTTATTTAACTTTGAATACATCCTTCCCACTCTAAATCCTAAATCTATAATGACATTTAACATAACAGTAAATAGCACAAACTTGTTAGAATCATCATCAAACCACTTATAAACCATCTTCAAATCATGAATCATGATCAAACCATCTTTGAACTATAATAAAATCGGGTTATTATGATCAAATTATGATCAAACAATCTTTGAACTATGATTGAATATCTTTGAACTATTTTCAAACTATGATTGAACCATCTTCGAATCATGATCAAACCATGAGTGGATAATCTTCAAACATTATTGAACCATCTTCAAACCCTCTTCAAATCATCTTCAAATCATGATCAAATCATGTCTAAACCAAGTTTGAAACATTGCCTGAATCATTATCAATCCTTGTGCAAACCTTGTTTGAAGTTTCGGATAAAGTTTGAAAAATGTTCAAAGAAGTTCACATAAGGTTTGATCATGATTTATAGATGGTTTGGCCATATTTGAATATGATTTTATGGCTCAATCATGATTTGAAGATGGTTCAAACATGCTTAATCATGGTTTAAATAAGGCTTGATAATGTTTGAAGTTGATTCGATCATAGTTCATTTAATTTTGCCCTTACTACTACTTTAAAATTGACTCATTTGAATTGTTTGATATGTATGCAGGTGTATTCTTTAATCATATCTATTGAGAGATATTACACTGATCAAGTCACATAAAGAATTAAGATTGTGATAGGGAAAATTATTAGCCACTAAGAGGGATGATAGTTGGAAACATGGTTTATTTTGTGTTGTGATTCTTAGAGAGATGTTATTAAAGATTTTATGCTAAAAAAAAGTATTAAGGTGCTCGTGAGCAAAGATTTCTTGCTAACGGTGATGAATAAAGTGTCTGCATCATTATTCTAAATTAAGTAAAGTATTTTTTATTTATATGATGGATCATTATTATAAATTAAGTCTTAAATTATTCCTTATAGGCGAGTGTTCATCCTACATTAGTGCATAGAGTTTGTGGGAGGACTTTTTATAGTTGTGTTGTACAAACTCCTACTTAATGTGTCAAAATTAGAGTTATAAAGAAAAAATAAACACCACCATTTTTGTAGGAGAAAGCAATTGAGGGCCAAAAACATAATTAGTTACAACTCAATCCATGCCCTTTCAAATGATCAAGCTATTATTCTGTGCAGACAACAGACGGTTCTCTCATCCGGTTGCGCGCTCGGTACTGAGCGCGGGTACCGAGCCCGATAATTAGTCAAATCCTTATGAAGGTTGAAGAGTAGTCAGCTTTAAGTTAGAAAAAAAGCGTAAAAATTGGATGTTTAACTAATCATGTTCAAATTTTATGCATGGCAAGAAGGAGAGGACAAAAAAGGAGGTATTTGATATTGACTTAGTCATTAATTTAGTTGAGATTGGGAATAAGGTTTAAAAGGAATATGAGTTGGAGCACGAGGTGCATAAGAGCGGGAGGGGAGCCAGAAATTTTTATTAATGGTGGCACAAATTAATTATTTTCAAATTAATCTTAAACATCTTCGAGTGATTTATTGATTTTTTTTTCATTTTTATTTAATAGTTTATAGTGACGTAATTTTTTGATCTTTCAAAATATTAATATTTATTTTTAATAATTTATCAAAAAATTTAATTATATTATATTAGTTGTATTAGACAAAAATCTATAATTATCTTATTTCAGCTTAAATATTTAAGTATTAGTTGTATAAAAATAAATATTTAACACACATATAATATTAGATTTAACTATAATATAAATAAAAAATAGTAAGAACAAAAACACAGTTGCGTTGTAGCCCAATGGATTGTCAAGATTACTGTTATACTTTTTTTTTTTTTTTAATTGTGGGCATATATATATATGGTTGGCCGAGGACTTTAACTACTGCATGTATATGTTAATGGACTGTGTGTTTAACTACTATATTTATATGATAATGGGCCAGTGGGGGCCCATGCCCCCAGAACCCCACTATACCTCCGCCCTTGAGGAAGAGAGAAATTTTCTTTTTATTTTATGTACATAGTGAGAATGCAAGAGACGTTAGATCATATTTTGTTATCATACATAGAACTTTTAATGCCCTAGGAACTATATATATATATATATTGTTTTTTTTTTAATTTATGCAACTAGAACTATCTAAATTTTTTTATCAATATAAATAGCAACAAAAATAAAATTATCGATTAAAATATCAATATATATATATATATATATATATATATATATATAATCATTTAACCAAATTATAGAAGTGATATAAAAAAAATTCATAAAATAACTCATTTTATTTAATTTTTTTTTGTTAAATCGATTTGCAAAATGAACATCTGATGGTCCTAAAACCCCCACTTGTATTGACAGATATCAATTTCCTAAGGATTTTCACCAATGCTAAAAAAATTAAGAAAAATTGGTGTAATTAAATCACTACAATTTCTATATTAAGGCAAAAATGGTTTATTATTTGGACTTATACATACTACTAAAAAATTCTATTTTAATGGGTTATTATAGAAGTGAGGTTTATGCTAATAGATTATATGAGGACTAAGAAAAAGAAGAAAAGTATTTTTTTTATAGAATTTTATAAATCAACAGAAAAGAGACACAATACCATGGATGAATACATCATTGATCTCCCATTCATAGTTGAATACACTAATTTGAATTTCTAGTTTTTAGCACATTGAATCCTTATATCTTTTATAAAAGAAGTGAATCTGGCACCGCTCAATGAGCTGGAGTAAAGGGCACTGAATTATATATATATATATATGAGAGAATGCTAAAGCAATATTATTGAAAACAAACTACAAACAACTAATAACCTCCTTTAACAAAGAAAAAAAAGGAGGTATATCCGAACAAACAAGAGAATCCCAAAAAAAATTGCCGGAAATAGCTACTTTAGCACAAAAAATCGCGATTTTATTACCTTCCCTATGCACATGTTGAAAAATAACCTAACTGAAATCTTTGAGATAGAGGAAATCCTTAGGATTCAAGCCTCCCATCTTAATATCCACCTTATTTACTGAACTCTGAAAAAATTTGATAACATTCAAGTTGTCGTTTTTAATTAAAATGTCTTTCCAATCATACATCCAATTTTGAATATATTTGCCCAAATATGAGATAGTAAGAATATCCAAATGAGAGCAATCCCAATGAGCCAAGCTGATCCCGAAAGCACTTATAAATTTTCCTTTGCTGTCACGGAGAACACCACCTATTCCCGCCATATTAGAACTAGCTAAAGAGGCATCCAAGTTTACTTTGAGCCATCCCGGAGGAGGGAGATAACAAGAAATCTGAGACAGCTTTAAAAGCTGTTTAGTATCCCATCTCTCCTTGATGTGATCAAGACAAAAGGATGTTGAAGCACAGCTAACTGCAAACACAGCAATAAAGGAATCACCATTTGTGAACCTCCATGAGTGGCTTTATTCCTACTCTGCCAACATAAAAAAAAAACTGCAGAGTAATACAAATTGCCTAAGAAAGGATCCTGACGAGCACACTGAAGTAAAAATAACAAACAATTCTCAAAAGAATTGTGCACAGGGAAAACAAAACCCCATTTAGCTAGAATAGCAAACACCTGGGTTAACTTATTGCAATTAACAGCCACATGAAAGTCATCTTCTACTGCTAGACATCCTCTTGGGCAGCCCTCCGAATTTACTAATCTCTTGTAGAATAAAAAAGACATGGAAGGAATGGCTCCAATTTCAATCTCCATAAAAAAAATTCAACTTTAGGTCTTAGCTTAATCTTTTTAACCAACTAAGAAAGTCATCTTCTGCCTCATCCATATACAATATCTCTGTATTTAGTGCTGCAATGGTTTTACCGTACAGATTATGTAACAATTCTGCACAATCCTCACTCCGCTCAGCATTGACACGAATCTTAAGTATAAGCTCTACCAACAGGACTCCAAATTTACAGATCAGAGTTTCCACATCCCAATCACCTTCTTTAATAAGATCAAACACTTTCTCATCCTCCAAAATAGAGATGTTCACATATGTTGGCCAACTCTCAATCCTCCGATCCAATATCCAAACATCCCTCATAATGCTGCTATTAGAACTCGTCCCAATATTCCATCTGATGATAGGAAGCAAAGTAGCAGCACCATGAAGAATAACTTTCCAAGAAGGAGAATAACATTTCCTTCTATCTGCCTTTCAAGGATCATTTCCATATCTGGGAATAAGAGACCTATTAAGCAAAGAATTTGGATTAGAGATGAGTTTCAAAGCAAACTTGGCTCTCAACGGTCCAATCTTATCCACAACTAAATGTAATCCCCATCCTCCTTTTGTTTTAGGCATACACAACACATTCCAAGCAACATATAGTGCATGCTGAATTTCCCACTATTATTGTGCCATAAAAAATTTCTGCACATAGGTTCAAAATCCTTCTAAATCTTCATAGGAATGAGAGAGTGGGCAGCTAAAAAACGAGGAAGATTAAGAAAAGAGGACTTAATCAAAGTTAGTTTTCCCACTTGAGAGATAAATCTATTTCCCCACATATTCAACTTGTTATTAGCTTTAACCATCAGATTTTGAAAATCTGAAATAACTTTTCTTCTCAGCACCAATTTCACTCCAAGATACTCCATCTCATTTACCTTCTTGAAGCCCATCTTTCTAGCCAATTTGCAGCCTCTACTTCCCCTCACCGCTTTACCAAACAAGATAGAAGACTTTAGCAAATTTATTTTTTGTCCAATCCACTTACAATACTCAAAGAGTATCCTCTTAGTTAACTTTAGACTAGTCCAGCTAGCATCAGAAAAAACCAATACATCATCTGCATACATTAAGTGAGAAATCAAAGGAGTAGTCGAAGCCACTTTGACTCCAATCCCCTTACCGTATTGATCAAAAGCATCAATTAAGATTTGAGCACACAAAATGAAAAGATTAGGAGAGAGTGGACAACCCTGACGAAATCCACTATTGCCAACAATCCAATTAGAATTTGTGCCATTAAACATAATAGAGAATTTGGGATTCTTAACACACTCCAAAATAAGATTTGAGAAAACTTCAGGAAAACCAACCCTTTCAAGCACTTTTCTTAAAGTACCCCAACACATACTATCATATGCCTGCTCGATGTCTATCTTCAAAGCCACCATACCTTTTCTAGCTCTAAAAAATCTCATTTTATGAAAGATCTCTTGAGCCAGAAGAATTTGATCAAACATCGACCTATTTTTAATAAAAGCAAATTGAACATCCGAAACCAACTTAGGAAGAAGAGCGCTGAACCTATTCAAAAGAATGCTAGCAACTACTTTGTAAATGGAGTTACAAAGGCTAATTGGACGGTAATGAAACGGCAAACAAGGATTGTTAGTCTTAGGGAGTAAAACCACACTAGTTTCTTTCCACCCCGGACACATTTCACCCATTGTAAAAAAAGCACTAATAGGCAACCATACATCATCAGCAATAATCCCCCAATAGTTTTTAATCAAAGGTAATACCATCCATACCTGGTGATACGTTTCCTTTCAAACTTTTAATCACCCACTCCAATTCCTCTTTAGAAAATTCTCTGCTTAAGGAAATTTTATCAGAAGCAGAAATCTGGGCTTTAACAGCAGGCCATTCATCTAAATGGCAGCCACGTCTCTCCCATTTCTTTTGAAAAAATTGAAGAAAAATTTGCTCTACCAAATCCTTTTCTTCAACCAACAACCCATTAATGTCTTTGACTTGCTTAATCCAGTTACAGCTCTCCTTCTAGCCGAAGCATAGGAGTGAAAAAAATTTGGAATTGGTATCTCCCATTTCCAACCACGAAACTTTCAACCTCTGTTTCCACCAAGTACAAAGTCTGCCAAGAGTCGAATTGAGCTCAGCAACCTTCGAATTCAATAGAACAAGTTTGTAATCAGAAATACCCCCACTGCCAGCTTCTTCCTCCTGCAGATTGAGAATCTCGGCTTTGAGTTGAAGCTTTAACTCCATCAAATGCTTGTGTTTGGCTTTGCTCCAAAAAAACAAAGCCTTTAATACTCTAGCAAACTTTCCGTTCAAAGCCTCAGCCATATTACCACCTACCCATCTCTTCCAGGAATTAGCTAAAATCATATGTGAAGCTAGGTAAGAGGACCAAACATCTTCATACCTGATCTTTTTATTTTTTCTGAATTCAGCAGACGAAAGCTTCATCGAAATTGGACAGTGATCCGAGCCTACTCTCTCTAGATGCCTAATCACAGGCAATTTAAGTTTTTCCAACGCGCAAGCATTAATAAAGCAATGATCCAATCTTTCAAGAATTCTAGTCGAACCAGTTTTATTGTTGCACCAAGTGTATCTCGGTCCAACAAACTCTACTTCATGAAAATCACCACTATTCATAAAATCTAGCATATCTTGAGCTCCTTGAGAAAGAACAAACTTCTTACCTCCTCTTTTGTCTTCTTGAGAAAAAACACAATTGAAGTCTCCTCCCAAAATAACAGGAAGAGAGGTACCCACAAATAATTCCAAACTGCTCCAAAGCTGTCTCCTACAAACTAAATCACATCTCCCATAAATAGTAGTCACTAACCAAGAATCCTTGTTAATATATCATACTCCCCCCCCCCCCCCCCCCCCCCCCCCCCCCCCCCCCCCCCCACAACTACCTGTGAAGAAGAAAAAACCATTGAAAAAGTGGCAACCTCTGACTTCTAGTAAACGAAAATACCACCAGATAAACCATCAGACGGGACATAAAAATAATCCCAATTTTTTTCCTATCAACAACTCAACATCCAAAATATCTAAAGAAGAAATCTTTGCCTCAAAAAGACCAACAAAAAAGCATCCGGCTCACCCACAACCTCCTTCAAATACCGAGAGACTATTTTTTTTTCTAGCCCCTCGGCAATTTGGAAGTCATTTGAAAGTAAGTGTGGGAACAGTCCCACCACTTTTCTTCTATATCAATTCATGTATTATGTCTTTATAATGCACATTACCATTCCCCAACCGTCTTAATTCCATTTGAAGCTTGGATTTCGTATGGACAGAAACCGTCTCCACCACCTCCTTTAACTTTCTGGAAGAGTCCACCTTCTTATCACATATTTCCCCCTCCTCTCGTAAGTCATTCGCACAACAATTTTCTATCAACTTTCCACCCTCAACCACATCTTCCACACTCTCTAGTAGCTGAAATTTATTAACATTGATAGGAAATTCATCACTACCTGCCTGAAAAGGCTGATCACCTGAACCAGTATTATTATCAATCCTCTTACCCAATTCCATCTCTCTATCCATCATAGCTTGCTGCAGAGAAGAAATCATTTCTGTGAAACATTCAACTTCTTCGATAGGATCCTTTCTACTCTGATCAGGAATGATTTTCTTCAGAACAGGACGTTGTTTTTGAAATTTAGATCTGAAATTTCTACATTGGGTTATATATGAGATGTACTAATTGCACATTTCATGATAACATAGATCCATAAGTTCATTTAAAAAAATATAGTCTATCTATTCTTTCATTAATCTAATATGTATTATTTATATATATTTGTTATAAATATATGTTCTTTGATTGATCATTTCTATTAAAATTTGTTATGTTATATCTCTTGCACTATATTATGTTATGTTGTTAGATTATAGCTCTTTGAGTGCGTTCTATTGTGTTATGACTATTATATTATACTTCTTAAATTTTACTTATTGTATTATGATTGTTAGATTGCTCTCCATTATATTGTAGCTCTTAGATAACACTTTTCTTACATAAATTATAATCTATTGTGTTATAATCATCGTGATTTATTTTCTTTACTTAAAAGAAATATGATTTATTTTTATATAATCGTTGTGATTATAATCACTCATGTTAAAACAAGGAGTTTAAAAACTAGACTGGACCGACCGATCTGACCAGTTCAACCATGCACCGATATTAACGCCGGCCGAATCATCTTTAAAATTGTTTCTAAATCGAACCAGGTTGAACCGACTAGAACAAGTCCTAGTTCCCTTGAATAGGATGATTCAATTTTTGAATTATTTAAATAATTAAATAAATAATTTTAATACATTAAGAATAAAATATTAAGTAATATTTATAATTTAATTTAAATTTAAAATGCTTAATTTTGAATAAAGAAATTCTAACCAAACATTTCACATGGATGTGGACAAATTAAATGATCATACAACTAATTTGATATTTAATATTTATGTAGACAAATCTGATTGATTAGTGTTCAATATCCCGATGAATAGACTAACACTGCATTATCAATTTTGGGAAATAAATAATTTATTTTTGTATCCAAACTAGACGTAGGGAATGTAAAAATTATCCCGAATGGTAAAACTCAAATTCAACTATCATTTTAAATATAAAATTAACCCATGATAGGTTTTAGTCGATGTCCAGAGATTTTTCCCCTCTCTTAGTAAACTAAGACATGATTTATTTTATACTAGAATATTGGGGCCTATAATGGTAAGCCCCTATAATAAATTACATCTCCGAAGAGAAAACTTTCGATTAAAGTGGAGATTAGACTCTTCTTTTACTTTAACATATATGAAAGTTGTCTTACATATTTGAAAATATCAATCGTTCCCTCAAAAATATTTTAATTTTTGTAGAAATTATATTTAAATACATAATATTATTTTTATCATCGAGTTGAGGTATGCAAATACCTCTGGGCTCATGCCTACTTGGAATGACCTATCATCTAACAAACTAATACACACAATCATCTTAGATATGATACATGATAAGGTTAGCTCTGTCCTAAGAGATTGAAGGAATATATCAGCCTCTAAATCAATGACTCAAAATGAGTAATTTGAGTTCACGTTCAATTGACGCTAATGAGATGATTCACTAAAGATTCTAAATTTTATCTTATTTAGATACCTAGCTAAATTTTCTAACTACTAAAATTTTGGCAACATAACGACCCTATACCAATAGGAAAAGCGTAGCATCCCCGAAGTGTAATGGGGACCATGCTACCTTGCCAACGGTAGGCACACATCTAGGCTCTCGTATGTAGAAGAAATAAAATAAGCATGTATGTATGTATGAATAGGTTAAGGGGTTGGTGTCTATAATAACCAAAGCTATATCGTCCTAAAACTAGTATGCATGTTTCTACAAAGTCCTAAACATGCACACCGAGAAAAATCTAGGAAAACTACAACCCCTTAATGTAAGCTAACACCTACATGTATGTAGTATATGAAATGAAGCAAAGAAAAGAACTATATAAATAAAAGAAATTTTATTCATTTATTGATTTGAATGTATACAACAAACTCATACTTTGCAGAAAAGTAAGGCAGCCATGCTCCACCACAACAAATTTGGGTTTCAAAACACACCATATATATAGAATCAAATATATATATATATATGCTTATTGTCTTTGAGCTCTAGGTTTTCTAAAAATTCCGAAAGATAGTATCCTCCAAGGAAGAGGATATCATCTTTTGAAGCTCCATTTGCATATATAAGCAGATGCTATGGATTCTTTTACAACTCGGGATGATGTACAACTCGATCAATATACAAATTATATTTATAGTCACTTACACATGTATATAATAATTCCTAAGTACATTCTACTTTGACTCTTGCAGAAATATAAAGAACTATTTAAGAAAAAATAAGCATGTATGAATATAAAATGTGCAGAGTAGTTGTGTAATTACCTAATGCTTGTAATGCAGTCCTTAAAGAGCTAAGTGCACCAATAGAAATATAAAATGCATGACATCAAGAGTGCTGAAAATAAATTGACAAACACAGGATGCTCTCCATGCAAAACACCCGACAAATAACTCACATCACCAGTCTAACCTAGGCTAGAGTTAGTTGTAACAAACTATCTAAGTTTGTGAACTAGGCTGTCTGGTTTTGGTATGTCCTGTAGGGGTTTAGAATTTAAGTTGCATGTATTTAGAAAGTTGTTCATTAAGGCCAGAAGGGAATTTAAGTTAAAGTTTAACTTCTAAGCATTTGAATTTTATTATTTTAATTTTTAATGATTGGAGTTATTTATTTAATTATAAAGACTTTGCAGATTAATAATCTCAAAGTGTAAGAGTTGTTAATCTACAGACCATAAGGCTTACAAATGAAATTCAATCATCCTCCATATATGATAGATGTCCACATAAAGTTTTGAAAATTTATTAATAGTTTACTAAAGGATATAGAAGAGAACTTTTATCCAATATGCATGCCCTCCAAGTAGAGTAAAATATGATCTATAAGGTTAAATAATTTATTATGGTTTAAAGATCCCCCCAATCCAATGTGTTAATCTCTTCCTTAAAGTAGTTGTGCACAACACATAGGGATTTTTCGCTATTTAAAATGTATTGAAGGCCTTTAAATGAAATGCTAAAAAGCCCTCAAAGTAGAGTCAAGCATGACGTATGAAGGCCCTCATTTATTTAATCAAAATTAATCATCAAATTTATTTGACTAAAATAAATTTTAATCAAATAATCTATCAAATTAATTTGGTTAAAATGATTTAAAATTTAATTACAATTTCTTTTATTTGAATTATTTGAAATTTTTAATTAATTAATGATTTTTTTATAATTTTAAATAATTATTAATGAATTATTATTAAATTTTAATTCAAAATTTTTATTAAAATTCAAATTATTAATCTCTAAATTTTTTTTGATTTTATTTAACTATTTATGTATTTTGAAATTGTATTTATTGGATTTATTTAATTATGTTTGAAATTAAGAATTTAAAGAATTATTTTAATGATTTAATTATTAACATAAGAGGGGTAATTTGATTTAATAACAAATCAACTCCAAACTTTATGAAATTAATATCATAGGTTAGGAATAACCAATATATCAATCTCCAAAAGTTTAAAATTAATTTAATTTGTAATTTCTTTTTAATGAAATTATTTTTATATTATATTTAATTAAGGGTTGATTAATTTTTAATTAAAATTTAATCAAGTTTAGATTTGGATTTTATTTTCAATGATTATATGCTTTATTTAGATTTGGTTGAAGGTAATTTCATATTTTTGTGAATTTTATTTAATTTATTGTGAATTAAAAATGTTTGACCCTTAATGAAGAATTGATTAATTATTAATTAAATTTTAATAAGATGTTATTCTTAATTTTTTTATTTAATTGTATAGGATGGTTGTAAGAGAATAAGACTAATAATATTGACACATATGTGCTTGTGAATCTTTTTAATGATGCTTGAATGATTATAGTACCACTATTTTACTGATTTTCATGTATGTTATTGATTCATAGATTTATTGTAATGATTTTCCTATTTTATTATTGATCATTCTAAGCTTTACAAATAATAACTGATCATTGATGAGATTGATCTTATTGACTAAACTGAGTATGCATATTGATTCTTCTAACCTTGTGTTGAAAGCTTTAGTGAGTTTGATTTACCGCTGGACTTTTTTATCATCATCTTTCTTATCAAACATGCAAGAATAAAATATAGAGGAGGTCACGGCAGATACGTCATAAATTTCGAATTTATAATTATTATATTTGATTTATGACGACTCAAAAAGCATGGTTTAATTTCATACTAATTCCAACCACAAACCTTCAAAATTATTATTTTAATTTTAGTACAGCTGCAAAAGGATTAAAAATTTCTTTGGTAAACTACAAAAATAGTTTTTGGCACACCAACCATAATTTTAGCTTGATCTGCCTAATGAAATATTAGTTTTTTTTTTTATATATGCGACAAAAGGATTAAAAGATCGAAGGCCTGAATGATTCTAACTCGAACAAAATGTTAAAAAGTTACAGCATGGATTATAATTAAATGTTGACGACCGAGCCATGCATTTTTCATCTATAAAATCACCTTTCGGCTGCTACTCTTTCCTTCACTCCTTCCAAGTCTTTATTGGCAATTAAAATGTATAATAATTGTGAAAAATTATATAAGGAGAGAGTTGTGAATACTCACACATATGTAGAATCATAATTGGGGTGTAATTAAAAGATTAATTATTCTGTGCGGACGCTGAATGTCGTCCGGAGATCAACCAGAATGATCCACGTCACCCTTTGCTCAGTACCGTGGCTCGGTACTGCTCGGTACCGCGGCTCATTAATGATGATGTGACACATTCTGGTTGGTCTCCAAATGACGTTCTACATCCGGTCTCTGTACAGAATAATTTCTCGTAATTAAAATGTCTTAAATTAGTGCATCCATCCAAATTAACAAACAACAAAGTTTAAACAACTCCTAGCTGGTCATGTCAATGATTTCCATTCATTTGGCATAACTTGAGTTATATCAATTGTAACCCCTGCTATTTTTAAACTCACGTAATTAACGTGACCTTGTGTAAACTCTTGTTTAATATTAATTATATTGTAAATTTTAAATCATGTAGTGTCTAATAAATCCTAAATAATTCAATAATTGATTTGGAAAGGAGAAATCATAATTTGCCAAAAAATGTGTTGGGAGCGCCGCAGTGCTGGGAAGGACGACGATGCGTCATTTAGCTCTTTGTTTGGAAGTGGGATTTGAGGGAACACTACGACACTGGGGAGCGCTGCGGCGGTTCTCGATTCTAAGGTTTGAGAAATCTGGGAGAATCTGAAATATTTGATTGGGCACAAAGAGGCGCTGCTAACTTGGGTGTCGCGGCGACATGTCAAAATGAGAGTTTTTTTACATAAAAAAATATCTAACCAATTTTCATCTACCAGGGACCATTGTGGCCAAAGGAAGGAAATGAAGAAGAGGGGAGGAGAAGGAGAGAGAAAAAAAGAGAGAATATGGAGTTCAAAGCTCGAGTTTCATCCATTTGGCCACTTAAGAATTTCGTTGAGCACAAGATAAATTTTTGAACTCCTATCTTTGATTTCAATTCAAACATTTCTATAAAGATACATAAATTAAAATGTGTATTTTAGGGTTTTATGATATTTTTATCATGTAACTTTTAATATATTGTTAAATGCTTTATTCTAAAATTTTAGCTATAAGAACTCGAATTTCTATCGGTTGATTTTCCCTATACTGATTTCTTCAAAAAAACAACCTTTTGAGCATTGAATAATTATGCAAATATGAGTTGAAGCAAACAACATATGAGTTGAAGAAATACTTTGATGCCTTATAACAACCATGCTTTTAGATATATTTCAAAATACCTCTGATTATTACAAATATAAATTGAAGCCATCATTGAATAATTATGCAACATTTTGATCATAGGAGTTCCTTGACCCTTCCTCTTCATAACACATTTTCTATATCTGGCGATCAAAGAGCTAGCGATTAAGTGTGGGTTGTAATAAAGTTTTATGGTGACATTTTCTTCATTTAGCATATGTTCAAGATTGATTTATTTAACTTTGAATACATCCTTCACACTCTAAATACTTAATCCATAATGACATTCAACATAACAATACATACCACAAACTTGTTAGAATCATCATCAAACCATTTATAAACAATCTTCAAATCATGATTGAATCATGATCAAATTAACCATCTTTGAATTATAATAAAATCATGATACGTACTATGATCAAACAATCTTTGAACTATGATTGAATGTCTTTGAACTATTTTCAAACTATGACTGAACCATCTTCGAATCATGATCAAACCATGAGTGAATAATCTTCAAACATTATCGAACAATCTTCAAATCATCATTAAATCATGATCAAATCTTGTGCAAACCATGTTTGAAACATTGTATGAATCATTATCAAGTCTTGTGCAAACCTTGTTTGAAGTGTGCAAACCTTGTTTGATGTTTCAAATAAAGTTTGAATAATGTTCAAAGAGATTCACATAAGGTTTGATCATGACTCAAAGATGGTTTGAACATATTTGAATATGATTTTATGGCTCAATCATGACTTGAAGATGGTTCAAAGATGCTTAATCATGGTTTAAATATGGCTTGATAATGTTTGAGGTTGGTTCAATTAGAGTTCTTTTAATTTTACCCATACTACTATTTTAAAATTGACTCATTTGAATTGTTTGCTATTTATGCAGGTGTATTCCTTAATCATATCTATTGAGAGATACTACACTGATCAAGTCACATAAAGAATTAAAGTCAAGATAGAGAAAATTATTAGCCACTAAGAGGGATCATAGTTGGAAACATGGTTTAAGTTTTTTTTAATAAATGGTGTCATCTTCAGTAATGATAAATAATGTGTTTTTTTTTTTTCAAGAAATTGGTTTATTTGAAGGTGATGAAGAAGTATTTTTTGGATATGCCTAAGGTAGAATGTTATGGAAGAGGACACTAAGAAGCTTTAAGAGAGATATGGTTCATTATAAAGTTGCAATCATAAAGAAGCTCAAGGATTTTATTTGAACAGCTAGAGCATAGGGAATTATCTTATAGAAAATTGAATAAAATTGCATTAACTGAGATCACTCTGAACCACTTACTTATAAACTTGTTGGGTTGTGGCTTCAGCGTTAAAGGGTTAGCTATATACATGAATGTACAAAAATTAAGAGAAAGTACAATTGTTATGTAGCCTGATCAAATTATCGGACTTAATAAAGCTCGCCATCAAGCTCTTACAAATTAAAGCCCTTGGTGGTGTTTATTGATAGTTAATAGCCCAATAGCTAATCAATAGTTTGAATTTTACATTGAATTAATATATACAAGCAGTGTATATGTTTATTGTACTTCTGTGACAGCAGCGTGTTCAAGTGATCGATTAAAAAGATTCTATGTTTTATTTTGTTTGAAACAAACCATATTTCATGACAGATGGAAGAGAAGAAATGTGAGCTGACTAGTTGATAAATATTGTAATTTATTTCTTATAAGAAATGATAATAACCTAAGCAGTATGGCCTGCATGGCTCGCTAAGGAGTAAGGAGATCGCTGCTTTTATCTCCTCTTCTTTTCTTTGTATGAGGAGAGAGTTGTGAATACTCTTTCAAATGAGAGGGCTCTCTCACTCTCCTTTCCTCTCCCGTTTCTCCCTCTATCGTCTCTGTTCGACCTCGCTCACTCAACGACTTTCCTTTCCGGCCCGTCGGGTCGGAAGTTACGACGTTTGATCGGAGGCAACAACAGGAGCCGCTCGTTGCTAAGATAACTTTCTCTCGGTTGTGCGCTTCTTCGGCCTCTTCGCTGTGGTTCTACTTCGCTCCTTCCTCGATTTTCCTGAGAGATCGAGAGTTACGACATTTGATTGGAAGCAGCGACGGGGAGCTCGCGTCTGTGAAGGTGACATTCTCCCTTTTCGCGAGCTCCTCTGCCCCCTCCGGCAACGTTCCCTTTCTATCGGGAGGGAAGTTATGACACTTTGAGCGGGTGCAAGAACGAAGCTCGCCGGCTGTGAAGTAACTTTCTCCCATACGCACGCTTCTCCGACTCCTTTCGGCTGTTCGACGTCGCTCCTCAGACGACTTTTCCTTCCCATGGATTGGAAGTTACGGATTTTGATCGGAAGCAAGAAGCAGAGCTCCCCTTCTCCGACTCCTGCGTGGCTGTTCAACTTCGCTCCTTTGACGGTTCCTGCTTCCTACCGAATAAGAAGCTACGACATTTTGATCGGAGTCGAGAGCAGGAACTCACCGACCGTGAAGGTAACTTCCTCGCCCTTACACGCGGATCCTCGGCTGAATACCGAACAGAGAGGGTAGAGGGAGAGAGGGATTAGTTTACTTTAATTTTAATTAATTTTAACTCTAATTATTATAATTAATTATATAATTAGTATAATTAATTATAATTAGTTTTAATTAAATGATTATAATTAATTTAATTAAAATTAATTTTAATTAATTATAATTTTAATTAATTAGTATTAATTAATTAATGTTAAATAATATTAATTAATTCTAATTAATTAAAGATAAATATGATTAATTATTTTAATTAATTATAGTAAGAATTATTTATTTAATTTATTATAAATAACATAATTAATTAAGAAAATTGTAGTAAATAAATAATTATAATTATAATTAATTATAATTAATGTTAAAAAAATAAAAATAAAAAGAGGAGAGAAGCCCTCCTCTTGCCTCGATCCACGAACCTCCACCACCGGTCTTCAAGGTATAAATTTCTAACTTAAATCCCGCCCTCGAAGTGCTTGACGCGCTGATGGACCCCCTATACACGCTCTTGTAGCACGGTGGGGGGAAATTCGGTGCGATAGGTGCGATGAGGCGGGTAAGCCCTATACACGCTCTTGTAGCGTGGTGGGGATTGTCCTCGACTTCGACATCAGCGCCAACGACTGCTACGCAAAGGTATGATGTTCCAAATCCCACTCTCGATGTTTGTAGCGGACCGGGGAACCACCTATACGCGCTCTTGTAGCACGGTATGAGGGAGCTCGGTGCGATGCATACGACGAGTTGGGTAAGGCCTATACACGCTCTTGTAGAGTAATGGGGAGAGCCACTAGTGTTCTGGTACAGGTACTACTGAAGGCCCCATACACGCTCTTGTAGCGTGGTGGGATGAAAATTTGTACGACCGCGGTGTTAAGGGCATCTCCAACGGATACGCAAACGATCGTTTGCCGTGGAGAATTCGTTCCAACCGAGCGCGAAATGTCACGGCATCCACTCGCCAATGAACAGTGCGACGCCATATTTGGCGTCGCACTGTTCACCCGCCATTTGGTTTTATTTTTATTTTTTTTTTTTTAATAAAATTTGAAACTTAAATATTAATTTTAAAGATTAAAAATTAGAATTTTTTTTATTAATTAAAATAATAAATTAGAAATATCTTATTTTTTAGTAATCTAATTTTTTTTTTTACAAAATTAATTAATGTAAGTTAATATTAAGAAAAAAATTAAGATAAAATTCTCATACATAAAAGATATTGAGAAGTACAATTCCAAAAAAAAATCAAAATACAGATTACATTCGAATAACAGAAAATTAAAATAACAAGTAACAACAATCTAATAATCAGGAAGATTGGCATCGGCTCCGCCAAAATCACTGAGATATTGTCCAAATGAGCTTGAAGAAGGAGGTTGTTGTTGATGTTGTTGATGTTGTTGTTGACCGAACCTCTTTTCTAAAATTCGGGCTTGTTCAGCTTGGACAAATTCACGAACATTAGGATTTTGTATAGAACTTAAGTCTTGAAACAAGATCTTATTTTCTTCTTTGAGTTCTTTTAAAGCAAAGTTCTTATTTTGAAGCTCCAAATGTTGTTGTCTCTGTGCGCTTGTTTTTTTTAATTGCTCAATAAGTTGTTTGTTTCCATCTTCTAGAGTTTTAATAAATGTTGACATCTTTTCATCAATTTTTCTTTTTAACTTGGCTTTCTTAACTCCAATCGTTCGTTCAGATTGTGAGCCACATATATTATATTCATCATCATCTAAATTGAGAGAAAATGCAGAGAGTCCAGGAGATTGTTGTTTACAAGAATCAGGGGTTAGATTCTCTGACTCCGATGAGGCATTCCCAAAGTTCGACATACGTGATGCCTTCCCAGCATTAGAATTACCATCTTGAAATTTTTCAAAATTTTTAATAATGTTCCAAACATGTTCAAACTTCCAACCTGCTTTGAACTTTTCGTCTTGCGCAAACAATAGTCTAGCTTGATCTAACTATAAATCAATATACACAATTACAATTAAATAAGTTGTGAAATAAAAAATATATATATTAGTAATTAATATAAATACTCACAATATCTTCATTTGAAGCACCACTAATATGTCTATTTTCAATCTGTCGAATGCATGCGTGCATCTTCCTTGTTGCTTTCTCGATAGTCTGAATTCGAGACTGAACAGATCTTTTTGAACGCACCTCCCAATTCTGGATTTTGGAATTATTATACTCTTCCTCTACTCGTGACCAGAAGTTATCTGATGATTGATATATACCCGTAATTGGGTCTTGCGAAATTTCCATATAAATTCTGCATAAGAGCTTATCTTGCTCCTGAGAATATGCCGTTGATCTAATAGACATATTTTTCAAAGACTTAATGGATGCAGAATACTAGTAACATGATATGCTTATAACCCCTATTTATATAACAATCCTTACACATCTCAAGAGATCCTTACACATCTCAAGAAGCATGGCCTTGATGTGACCATTCATAATAGTGTGTCATATGAGATTCCTACACATCTCAAGAAGCATGGCCTTGATTTGACCATTCACAATAATGTGTCATATGAGATTCCTACACATCTCAAGAAGCATGGCCTTGATGTGACCATTCAGAAGAAGTGTGTCATAAGAGATTCTTACACATCTCAAGAAGCATGGCCTTGATTTGACCATTCACAATAATGTGTCATATGAGATCCCTACACATCTCAAGAAGCATGGCCTTGATGTGACCATTCACAAGAAGTGTGTCATAAGAGATTCTTACACATCTCAAGAAGCATGGCCTTGATTTGACCATTCACAATAATGTGTCATATGAGATCCCTACACATCTCAAGAAGCATGGCCTTGATGTGACCATTCACAAGAAGTGTGTCATAAGAGATTCTTACACATCTCAAGAAAAAGAATATAACATGGGTTATTATTTGGCTGATAATATATATCCGAAATGGTCAACTATTGTTCAAACAATTCAAGAACCACGTACTCCAAAGAAACAATATTTTGCAATGAAACAGGAAGCATGTAGAAAAGATGTGGAACGTGCTTTTGGAACTCTCCAATCTCGTTTCGCAATTGTGGCAGGACCTGTACGTTTTTGGAGAAAAAATGTACTGCGTGATATTATGACTACATGCATAATTTTGCATAATATGATAATTGAAGATGAACGCAATCACACTAGACCAGGACAAGTTCCAAGAGAAGCGCCACCCCCGGATGTAGAAAAGGTGACGGATGAAAATATCCAATTTCAGGAATTTATCGCTCGCCACAAACAAATCAGAAACAAAGAGGCCCACATTGCACTGCGAAATGCTTTGATTGATCATTTGTGGGATCAATATACTAATACTAATATTTAGTTGCCTTGTATTTTTCTCGTTCTTATTTATGTGTTCTAATGTAATTTTCAATTTTTTTAATAAATATTTATTTATGATATATTTATATTCCAAATTATTTTATAGAGCAAAAAATATTTGTTTTAATTATATTAGATTTAATTCAAAAATTCGATAAATAATATTAATGATTAAAAATATGTAAAATGAAATATGGAGAAGAATATACTAGGAAGATTCTTTTTTTGGTGTTAGAAAATGGAGTTCGGTTGGAGACAAGTTACTGCATTTTAGTGTATTACTGCATTTTGGAGTGGAAAATGAGTTTTTCGGTTGGAGATGCCCTAAGGACACCTACCATACATGCTTGAGTAGTGTGGTGGGAAGGCTCATCTCCCCTACATTTCCCCCAAATGGGGGATATGACGGAGTGCTGCCGAAATTTTCACTGAAGTACACAAAGCCTGAACAATTTGAAGACATCATTTGAGCAGCAATACAAAGGATAACAAAGGACTCGTACTTGAACTGAAAGCATAGAACTTGGACTCAAATGAATAGTGGACCTAAACCTGAACAAAATTTAAATGATTTCTAAAGATCAAAACCAAATGAAATAAGATCAAATCGGAACCAAAATTGAAATCAATTCAAATTTGAAATTGAACTTACAAGGACTGCAGAAGACCCTAGACAATCACTTGAAATTGTACTCTTAACTCAAACTGGAACGAGATGTGGAGAATAAGGAATTCAAATTGAATTCAAGTTGGACCCAAATTCGACATGAACGATAAAGAACCTGAACCTTCAAGAACAAGAAGGGACTCAGTCTTGCATTTGATCCGGAGAAAGAACTTGATTTCATACTTGGACTCATGCTATACAACATTAAGTGGGAGATGTAGACTCGATGAACCCGAGTCTAAATGAAACTTAACTCAGACTCAAACATACACAAAGTACAAAAGCTTGAGTCATGTGCGAGGGAGTTCAAATTACAATAACATTTGTATGGTCAATAGTGACTCAAAGTATTTTGCAAGACCTTGATGCATGAACTCCTACGACAATCCCTACATATGCCTGCAGATTGAGATGGCAATAACGGCATTCAGTAGCAAAAGACTGCTCCCTACAGACAAGTACAATAGCAAACCACCTGAGATTGGTGAAAGATGGGTATGATGCAAGAGCATGGCTCTTCTACGAACACCTTCAGGAGGTCATAGTGGATACAAGAGTTCATGCAACTGAGTACAAATCACTTGTGGATAACAATAGTGGATACACCGTAAGTACAATGAACCACTGTGGACATAAGTACGAATATCACCTGCGATAATGGTGATCAAGATCTTCAAGTATGCTGAGTACGAGGGCAACTCAATGTACGGAGAAGGATACCCCCTGGCAGAATGGAGGAGATGTTTGAACAAATTCGAACTAAACTTCCCAGTGTTCCAAAATTCCTTCTTGATCCTATACTCAGGAAGAAAACAGTTCTGATATCTACAAACACCAGAAATAATAAGTCCACTACACTGATGACATCAAAAGGAGTTCTCTTCAAAGCAGCGGACTTCAAAGTCCAGAATAGTCCCCCCCCCCCTCGCCACCTCAGTGAATGAGAAAGGGGGAGTCAACATCAAGACCATACCACCACCAGATCTGTAATACTCATGCAAGCAGATAGAAGGCGTCTACAAGTTACAAAGAACGCCACCGGATCCGCAACACTCGTATTAGCGGACAGAATGCGTATATAAGCTCTTAAATAAAAAGTTGTGTGCATCCAAATGACAGTTATTTGCACAACTACAACTATTTCAAGATACCCCTGCACGTGCACCATAAATTGTATACACATAGGTACATTAAAGGGATAAATACAATCATAACTCGCATGGGCCCCGACGAGCGTGTTATGGGAATACACGTGACGTCTAGGAATGCTGTGCAGGTTATTTAATTTGAACCCGATCCTCCTAAGCAGATAAGTAGGAGTTAATAAGGTTCAATAAATAATTACAAAATGCCCCCAAACACCCACATGGGTCCCGACGTGCGTGTTGTTGGTACACACGTGACACCTAGGAATGCTGCGCTGGTCAATAAGTGGATTCAGGTTCGAACTTGATCCTTCTATATGGATCAATAGGAGTCGACAAGATTCGAACCTTCAAACAAACACACGATTGTGGAGACCGGTGTATTTGTTTTAATACATTCATATTAGGCCTTAAAGGCCTATAATCAAAAGAATTCACTAAATAAATGCACGAATCCTACGAAACCCGATCTTCCTAAGCAGATAAATAGGAGTAGACAGGGTTCAAATCATCTGATAAATATGCGATCATGAATTTGACCGAAATATTTACTTTATACATTTATATTAGGCCTTCAAGGCCTTTAACAAACAAAATTCATAAACAAAGGCATGAAGCTTACAAACCTGATCCCCTATCGACAAGTTGATAGGGTCGACAAGGTTTAGTCAATGAATGACCCCACACCCCGATGATGGTCGTGTTTAATGTTTATCTCAATCGGAGGGGTCCATTTAAATTCCAAAACTCCAAAAATGCCACTTAAAATCCCAAAAATTTAAGATATTTAAAATTTGAAATAAATCCATCAATCACTCAAAGCAAAATCCATTCACCATCCACAACAGTTTGTCGGGTGGACAAAAATGAAATTACTTCAGCTCACATAGAGCTAATGCCTAGTCGAAAATATCACTAAGATACATTCTCAAACAGTCTCCTGCAAGTAAGGATGTGATACGTGTCCTCTAACCGACGATTTTGCCTCCAAATGGCACCGCAGGATAAACGGTTATGACCCGGGCCCTCTGAACCGAGTGGTTTTACCGAAAAAAGGCACCACGAAGTACCGGTTATGGCTAGAGCCAATACGCTCCTTATTGGCATCAAATATTTGAGATATGAATCAATAGGATTAATCGATAGGGCACAAAGCCCTCTGTTAGCTAAGGTGGATTCAAATTTGTCCCCTTAGACAAACGTCACAAACATTCAGCCCAGGTCTACAAGGTCCCCTTAGACGAAGCAACCCATGGCTGCCGATAAGGATCCTTCTATCAGGTTGGGTCGACTACCTCCTCTGACTAAGTAGACCAAGAACTACGATGGCCCGGGACAACGGAACCATGGGTCTTGATCGGGTCTATCATCCATTTCCCTACCATCCGCTTTAAGTGCAAGATGGCGCAATTTCTAATTTTAAATATCAAATCTCCAAATCTTCCAATCCTTCAAAATCCCAAATCTTCCAAATTTTAAATCCAAACCCATGTTGCTACTATATGCCAGATAACACGTATTTTTATGTATCTGATTGATGACTAGCCTTAATCGAAAGTTCTCTCTTGTTATCGGGAGGGGTAATTAACTATAGAGGCTTGCGCCTATAGGAAACCATTACTCAGACCATAAAGTCCTCATAAAATGAGGGCTAAATCTCTGGGTAGTGTCTTATCTACAAACCCATCTGCCTTCCGAAATTTACCCTGGAACTTAGTTTGTTAAAACTCCCTCGTGAAAAGAAAAAAAACAATCATCAATGCACGGCAGGGAGGCCGGGGCCGAATTTTCGGAGCCCACAAAGTGTGCCTGAGCATAGCTACTTGATCTTTCACCATCCATCCAGATTAACAAACATCAAAGTTTAATCAACTCCTAACTGGTCATGTCAATGATTTCCATTCATTTGGGTTAACTTCAGTTATATCAATTATTACAACTACTATTTTGGAGCTCAGGTAATTAACGAGACTTGTGTAAACTCTTGTGGCGCCAGGTCAAAATGAGAAATTTATAATCTATTACTCATGGAAATTGTTCATTTTCCACCATAAATTATTTATTTTCGGCTGATTTGAAAGTTCCTGAAGAAAAATTTTCGCCGATAATGCACAATGTATGATCTTTCTGACCACCGTCTCCAGAAAATAATCTTTCTGATCTTTGTCATCCGCCAACTACCGTCCTTCTGACTTTCGTCGCTCGCCTACTACGGTCCTTCCGTTCTACATCATCATACAACAGTCTTTCTGACCTCTGTCACCCACCTAATAAAGTCCTTTCGACCTACGTTGCATGCCAACTATGGTCCATCCGACCCCTGTCGCCCAACAATGATCTTCCCGACCTCTGTCGCCTGCTAACTACGATCCTTCCGACCTTCGTCTCCCGCCAACTATGGTCCCGCCGACCAAACGAACATATTAATATTTGTTCTTCCAATTTCCATCGTGTAATGCACAATATATGATGTATATTTGCTACATTAAACCAAAGCCTTCCCCCCAAGGAAGGGCCTCATTTTTTATTGACTGAAAACACTAGTGGATTCATTCAAACTGGGACAGACCCCATGATTTTTCCTCCTTCTCAGGAGTTTACACGTAAAAATTTGGCGTCTCTTATGAATGTTGTACCCTCTCTCTTTATTTATATGCATGTTGGATTTTCGTACAAAGATAAGACATTAAACTTTATATTTCTCTACCGCCGCAAATATTCTAGGACGCAACAAAAATAGAGGAGGTCACGGCAAACCGACCTTCATTTCAAAATTATAATTATTATAATTGGTTTATGCTGACTCATAAAGCATGGTTTAATTTCAACTATAATAATAGTTTTGGCACAATGCCTTTAATTTTAGCTCGATATGCCTTATGAAATATTTGATTTTTGATGTGCAACAAAAGGATTAAAAATTCCAAGGCCTGAAAGATTCTAACTTAAAGAAAATGTTGAAAAATTATATCATGATTATAATTAATTGTTGCCAACCGAGACATTTTCCATCTATAAAATCACCCCTCGGCTCCTCCTCTTTCGTTCACTCCTTCCAAGTCTTTATTGGCACTGAAAATGTACAAGCTTCAGCAGTCTCTGCATAGTACTTCTCTTCTCCTTATCCTGATGTTTGTTGCCATAGCAGAGGCTCCCCCTCCGTGTCATTTTGACTTATGTTTTAGTACTCCTCCTTCATCAGCAACAAAGGAAGGAGATATAACAGTTATTATAGCTTCAGTGCTTTCTATCTTCGCTATATTTGTGAACATGTTACTTTAACGATCTGTCATGGATCACTTTCCTGTATTTATGCTTCAGCTCTAAGTGTTGTTTGGGACGGCTTTTGTATTTCTTCTTAAAGCAACTTTTTATTAGAAAAATTATAATTTTTGTACTACAAAACTGCTTTAAGAAGCCGTAAGGCAGCCGTCCCAAACTAAGCCTTAATTGTTCCGAATAATCACCTACTTGTATCGAATTAATCTATACAAGCAGTGTCTAAATGTTTATTGTACTTCTGTGACAGTGTGTTCAAGTGATTAAAAAGATTCTATGTTTTATTTTGTTTGAAACAAGTCATATTTCATGACAGATAGAAGAGAAGAAATGTGAGCTGACTAGTTCATCAGCTCTGAATATTGTTATTTATTTCTTATAAGAAATGATAATAGCCAGAGCAGTATGGCCTGCATGGCTCGCTAAGGAGTAAGGAGATCGCTGCTTTATCTCCTCCTCTTTTCTTTGTATGAGGAGAGAGTTGTGAATACTCTTTCAAAACTGTCTGTCAACTTCCCTCTTGCCTTCACTCCTTTCAAACATAGCTATAAATTGCTGCATAAAGCTTCTGATCTTGCTCCTCTTTATATATGTTTCTTTTGTCATAGATGGGTTTAAGTGTGCCTAAGCATGGCTACTTGATCTTTCACGCATCCATCCAGATTAACAAACATCAAAGTTTAATCAACTCCTAACTGGTCATGTCAATGATTTCCATTCATTTGGGTTAACTTCAGTTATATCAATTGTTACACCTGATATTTTGGAGCTCAGGTAATTAACGTGACCTTGTGTAAACTCTTGTGGCGTCAGGTCAAATTAAATGAGAAATTTATCATCTATTACCGACCGAAATTGTTCATTTTCCACGAGAAATTATTTATTCTTCGGCTGATTTGAAAGTTCCCGACGAAAAATTTTTCGCCGATAAAACTCAAGTAGGAAAAAAAAAATTTGGCACAAAAGGTTGCCAGAAAAATTTTTCGACAAAAGAAACCCGAATAATTTTCCGAGGGCTGTCCAGCTAAAAAAGGCAGCCGGAATAATTAAAAAAACAAAAAAATAAACCAGCTGGCGCCCGCCAGCCATACCCAAGCAGTGCCTGCAGCGTGAAGCCCTTGGGATTCAAACCACAACCTGAAAAAATTTCAAAGCAAAATCCCTATCTATGGCGGGCCGTCTACAATTTTTGAAGTACACCATTTTCAATATTATTAATTATTGGGTGAGAGGCTCCCTTATTCCCAAAACCTGCATCAAGAAAATTAACAGCCTGTGTTCTCGGTTCTTGTTTTATGGCGACATCCACAAGAAAAAAATTCACATGATCTCCTGGAAAGATACTTGTAAACCTAAATCTGCTGGTGGATTAGGTATTCCCACTATTGATTCGTTATATTATGCTTTTGGTTGCAAAACTATTTGGAGATTTTTAAACTATGATGCCTTACTGTTCAACTGGTGGAAGATCAAGTATTACTCTTTTTGGAATTTCAAACTCACTAAAAGCTCTTCTTACTGGCAGTTTCTTTGTGATATTGCAAAAACTTTTAGACAAAACCTGACTCTTAATATCACTGCCTTCAGTAAGCTTTCGTTTTACTGGGATCCTTGGTGTCTGGATCTCTCTGTTGCCGAAAGATTGGTTAATGATAACAGGGAAGATTTAATTCCCTATCCTGATTGCTCTGTTAGTGACTGTTTCTATGATGGCACTTGGTCTCTACCTTCCACCATCCCTCCGAATTTAGCAGCTCTGATTTATTCTGTATCTTACTCGGGAAACATGGTACTTTCAAGCTGGAAGAGCAATGGCAAACCTTCTTTCCACACATTTCATAAGAATTTTTTTCATGGTCTGGAAACTGTTCAGTGGGCTAATTTTATCTGGTTTAAACATCATGCTACCCGTTTCTCTATATACTCTTGGATGGCTTTTAGAAATGGGCTTAAAACTGCTGATGCATTGAATTCCAGGGGTATTTCGGCATATCCTGATTGTGTTTTTTGCAAAACTGAAAAAGAAAACATTAAACACCTTTTGTTTGAATGTGATTTCTCCTATAATATTCTCCTAAATACTATTCCTCAGATGAGTTATATGCTGTTTAGACCGAATCTGTGGCAAGTTTTTATCTCCATTGAGGAAGGGGACTTGGATCTTAGTAGTAAAAGCCTTTGCTATCTATTGCTTACTGCTATTGTTTATTACATCTGGAAGGCTAGAAACGACAGGCTTTTTGGGAATATTATTGACTGTCAAACCACTGTTATCAGCAACATTAAGAGAGCTGTTTTGCAAAAAATTTTGAAGAAGAAATGCTTTCAAAATTTACACCACTGGCTGGAATGAATGGGATTGTTCTACTGGGCTGGCTACTTTGGACTGCGGAAGTTTATCACCTGGATGGCCTTCTTTGGCAACCGGGCAACAAAGTTTTGAAGGGCAATGATGAATGCAACAATATTTCGATCCCCTTGGATGGCCTTTTTGGCAACCAGGGGACCCTTACATCCGACTGGATGAATTTTGACGCTTGGGAGTTTAAATTGAGGTTTGCAATCTGAGCCCTTTTTATTTTTTTTTTCAAATCTCTTTCCTGCACTTTTTTGTCTAGTTTTTGATAGTTTTCTGCAGCTTTGCTGAAAGTTTAAACTAGCTTTCTTTTTTAAGCAGCTTTTTTGCGGCTGATAGGGTTTTGTTGACAGGCACTGGAAGGTTGTGGTGCCTGTCAATTTTTTTACTGTAACTCTTTTTACTTTTTATGAATTGGGCTACGGCCCCAAATATTCCCAAAAAAAAAAAATTTCAAACACTCAACCAATTTTTTTTTTTTTTTTTTTTTTTGAAGAATGCTAAAAAAACATATATTAAAGCAAAGAAGAAAAAAAAAATTAGATACAAGCTAATGAGTAGAAACTACCATATTACATTCTTTCTTCAACAAGTGAACGAAAGAATTAGGTAGATCCTTCTCAGAAAAAACTTCCCAAAAAAAATCATAGGATAAGGCTAAGTTAGCACAAAAGTGTGCTAACTTATTACAATATCATCTTACATGATGAAAGACGACTTTATTAAAATCTGTTCCAAAAAAGAAATCATGATCCTCATCACTATTATCATCCAACTTCTTGTCTTTGCTGTACAATTGAAGAATTTGGATGATATTATAATTATCACTTTCAACTATAATACCAATGGCATCAAGTAATTTACCTTTTAGGAGCTTATTTAAAGAATTGATAGCTAATAGCTCAACTTGTGCCATATCCCAGTGTAGTCCATAGAAACCGAAAGCCATGATGATTCTACCTTTGAAATCTCGAACGACACCTCCAATTCCAGCTTCATAGTTCTTCTTGAGAGCAGCATCCAAGTTAATCTTATACCAACCGGGTGGAGGGGGATGCCAAGAATCGAAAAACAGTCCCATGGACTGATGAACATCCCAGTGGTCTGATTGAATAAGGTTGAACTTCTTACTATTTACAAAACTCAAAATAGTAGAAGCTGTTAAAGTATCACAATTTTCTAATTTTCCATGCTTGCTCTTATTTCTGTTGTCCCATGAAAACCAAAGCATAGTGCAGTATATCCTAGCCATCATCGGATTTGTATCAGCAAGAGTTTCCAATTTGCTCCAATAGTCATGGAAAGAATTGTATTTAGGAATCATAAATCCCCAACTCCTTAAAACATCAATAACATTCACCAGTTTAAGGCAAGACATGGTGATATGATTTAAATCTTCAGTAGCTTCACAACCTCTCGGACAGGAATTCACATTAGTAAGCCTTCTTCTCATTAAGAAATCTGTAGTTGGAAAAGCTTATTTGCCCATCCTCGACATAAACAATTCAACACGGGAGTTTAGTTTTAATTTGTAAATCCAATTCACTGGAATAGAATAAGAATCAGAGCAGGGTTCTTCATACAACAGTTCCTCTTTAATCAATGCAGAAATAGTTTTTCCAGAGTATCTTCTTTTTAGTTCCAAAAACTCAACAACTTTGTTGGAAAAGAAAATGTGTTATAAAGATTACTCTTTTATATTTAAATTATAATTATATGAAAATTTAAATTTAAAATTAACAACAACAACAACATCAAGCCTTTATCCCACTACGTGGGGTCGGCTACATGAATCCTTTTTCTCCATTGTGTCCTATTAAAAGTCAAATTCTCGTTTAAATCTAAAAAAGAAAGGTCATTCCTAATATTTTCTAACCAAGTCTTTTTAGGTCTACCTCTACCTTTCTTAACATAAGTCAAATCTAATACATTTATGTTATTTAACCCTAAATTTAAAATTAATTAAAATAAAATAAATAAATTAATAATTAATTAAATTAAGTTATTAAATTAATAATTAATTAAAGTAAGTTATTAATTTTCTAATTAATTTAAATAAACTATTAAATTTTAAAATTAATTAAAATAACATATTAAAATCAATAAAATAATTAAATATTATTATTAAATTTTTAATCATTTTAGTTAAATATTTAAATAATTTATTTAAATTAGTTTATATTATTACTTGATTTCAAATAGTTTTAATTCTTATTTTGAAATTATGAATTTTTTTTTCAAAAATTATTAAAAGACATTGGAAAATTCATCTGAAATACTTCTTCGAAAATTCGCTGGAAAAACAGCCGATAAATCTACCATAAAATTTTTAAAATATTTAATCGAAATCCCTCGAAAAACCGTGGGTAACAAATGATTTTCCTGTTGAAGTGTATAAAATATCTAACTACTTTTCATCTATCATACCTAGAAAAGGAAAAGGAGAAAAGGAGAAGGAGAGAAAAAAAAACAGAGAGAATCTAGCGGTCAAAGCTCAAGTTTCATCCATTGGGTCACTTAGGAATTTCGTTGAGCTCAAGTTTCATCCGTTTGCAATGATCCCACGCTCGCCTCGTTCGTTGCTCTTCTTGTGAGTCGTTAAAATGAGAGCGAAGGCTCTCATTGGTTCTTCTCCTCCACGCATATGAAGCCACGAGCTCCCATTCGTTACTTGCTTCGCCTCCTTCTATCCCGTCGAGCCCGAAGCCCTACCTTGCCGAGACCTCTCCTCCGACTTGCCTTGGCCGACTTCGCTCCTCAACGACGTTCTTTCCTATTGATTCGGAAGTTACGACATCTTGGTCGGAAGAAAGAAGTCGACCTCCCTCCGACCTAGCCTCGGCCTGATCTCACCCCAGCCTTCCGATCTCCTACCCTAGCCCCGTCGAGCCCCTATATGTTCCGATCCCTCAAGCAACCAGAGAGAGAGAGAGAGAGAGAGGAGTTCCCATAACTCTTGCTCCTATCCTCCACCCGACTCATTTCCTTCGGCAAGGTTCCCTCTTATTTGATCGGAAGTGGTGACGTGAGCTCGCTGTGAAGGCAGTTCTCTCCATTTCGAGCGCTTCTTCGGCCATATCCCATAAACCCCCTAGCCGACTCACCTCATGCCCGCCTCTCTCTCACCGCGATCCACTTAGCCATACCACAAGCTGACCGAGCCCTATAATCCGAACTCCACAGCAATTCAACCTCTTAACTCAGCCGACACTTTTTAACTTATGGTAAAAGTATTTATTTTATTTTTATTTTACTAATCTTTTCTGTTAGTATTATTAATTGATTATTAACTATTATACAGATAAATTATCATAATAATATTAATATATATCATTATAGTTATTATTATAATTACTGTAAGTATATTTATAATAATAATAACAATTATTATTATTATAAATATAAAAAAGTGCTTTTAAAAAAGTGCTCTCTTGCCTCGCCCCGACATGCGTGCCAATACCACCGACGACCCCGCGAATGTATAATTTTTTTAAAACTTAGATTCTTGTCCTAGAAGTTTGTGGCGCACCAGAAAATCACTCATACACGCATTTATTACGCGTGGTGGGATGGGACCCCAGTGCGACACCTACGACGAGGCGGGTAATCACCTAAAAGCCTCATTTCGTAGTTTATGGCGCACCGAAAAATCTCCTATACACGCTTTTATTACGCGTGGTGGGATGGGACGCCTACGACGAGACAGGGTTACTCATAAGTACTCACGAGCGAGAGAAAAGCCAACCGCATTTTCAGACAAGTACTCTCGAAGAACCCATACGCGCCTTTATTGCGCGTGGTGGGAATGAAGATCACGGTCACGGTGTCTAAAGACACCTACCATACACGCCTTTATTGCACGTGGTGGAAGACCCAGTTTCTTGTAGTTTCCCCTAAACATGAGAGACGCCGAGAGGCTGCCAAACTTTTGGGTGAACACGAGATCATTCTTTGACTTAATTGAACTCAAAAGGACAACTGTGGACTCAAACTTGTGAAGTTTGATGCAATAAACTCAAATCTAAATGAATTCAAACTTAAATAAATTACAAGAATTTGAATTGAATAAAGACTCAAACATGAACTTGAATTGAACAAGATCACTTGAGACTTATGAATTTGGTTTGAATCAAGTGAGAAGGACTTAGACTTGCCACCTGGACAAACAAAAATGAACTTGAATGTGGGCCGAAGTTTATAAGGACTTGAATTCAAATTTGAACTTGATTTATACTTCAAGTGGACATGACTTGAACTTGCAAAATGAACAAGGACATGAATTGAACATTAGAACTCAAACAAATACTTGAGTTGGACTACAAAGAACTCGTTTTAAACTTGAACTTGGATCGAACTTGCACATTGAATTTGACATGGAATAAGCAATAGTAAACTGAACTATAACTTGAAAATTAAATGGAAAATATGGAATGAAATTCAATGTCTAAAATGAGACTTATAATTTGGCGAAATAACAGCTTTAATCATGCAAGCAATGATCAACTGAAGAATGTAATGGCATGCTTTGTAATTTGTTATACAATACTTCCAATTGATATTAAGAGATTATTATATTAATGGGAGGCAAATGTCACTTAGCAAACTTATCACACATGACTTAAATCATCTTCATATGATAGCAAATGACTTGTCATATTCAACATGGTTCATCTACGAGCGGCAATCAAATGAGAGAAGACAATCCTAATTACTCAATTAAGCATCAATGGATGATGGATAGTTGAATGAAAGTATATTCTCAAAAGGCATGTCGGCAAAGAAAGATAGCATGAAGTTTTTCGCAGTACTTAAAGCCTTCAGTGCACTCAAACAAATATCGACAAACAAATAAACTTGTGATACAGCTTGCTTGCAATCAAAGACTAAATGGAAGAAACAATAATAATCAGTCGTGACATTTTTATCAATTATATGAAAGAGATAGTGATCCAATAGCATACCACACTAAAAATAACCACAAAGAACATGATTGATACTATTTAGCTCGTAGCTAATAATGGCTAGTTTATGACTAATGAAGACTAGTATGCTAACAAGTTCAATGACATGCTCGTAGTCAGTGATGATAGATGCATGCAATAAAAGTGGTCATTCCCTAATGTGGATGCAATAACCTATCTGCAAATAAAGGCGAATTGAATTAAAGATACATAGCAAATGTAAATACCTATGATCCCTTACAGTAGATCTGCTATATGCACCACATGTCATTTGTGGACAAATACGAAAGAGACTACAGCAAACACAAGCTTCTACAAATTGTCGTAAGAGATCTATCTTATGTACTATATGTCATTCACGAGCCAAATGTCTAAGGACTACAACAAATGCATCGACCACAAGGACACATGATAAGTGTAATGTCATTTCTCTCATCCCCAACAATTAAACTCCAAGAAGTGATCATATCAGTTAATCGGAGAGCTTATATGAAGAAGATTGAAAGCATTATAATGAAAGCCATTAGTGGATTTGATCGCAAATCATACAAAGAAGATAGTAATATGTTAAAAGAATGTGCTTGGGAAGAGTAAACTGAATATGATTTGTTCGCAGTCCACACCAAATGATTACAATAAATATGAGTACCTACAAGTTGTTGTAAAAAGTTCGCCGAACACAAATATAGAAGAGTAGTGATGTATGCATATTCATACATGCCACTACGAACCTCCGAAAGAGCACTGTTATGGCTGCAGGATCGCAGAGGGGTGTACAACTGCACCTACCCCGAGGGATAGAGACGATCGTGGGCCTCCGCGCTCCTCGCAAATGGGCCGATTGAAGGACAGATTATATCCTACATACGATTAACCATGGATGATAGTGGCTCTCGCCTACGCACCTCAATGGGTAATAATATGCACGACCTGATCACAATCACGGGTTTCCCCCACCCGATACATCAGTTCAGATAGGGTTTAGTATATATGGAATTCAGTTTTCTATAGGCGCAAGCCCCCGTGGTTAATTACATCTCGGGTCGGAGCCTGAGAAGACTCTCGATTAAAGATCATACTTTATCTTCCCCAAAATGGGATCAGCACAAGGGTAGATACTAGGAAGTCTTACTCAAAGGGAAATGAATGGCTCAAGTGGCTCAGTCAACATGCATGGTTCACATCAGTATTCGGAGGGACGAGGGTAGTGAGAAGAAACTGGAGAAAAGAAATCAGGCAATCTACACATACGTGAGAGAAGGATGGAGGTGGCATCATCCATGTGACGCAGATAAGTAGGATTTATATTCCCTGAAAATAAGGAACCTACCCACTATTTAGGCATACTGCGAGACCGAATGTAGTAGCCTTGAATCGTAAATCTAGATTGGGTTTAGTGTTCTGCGAACAACACTAAGACCCATGTCCTAACTAATGCAGTGCAAAATCTGGACTTACCCCGGCATTTCACATGGCTGAATGCCGGGGGTCTAGAAAATCTTGAAAATCGTTTCTATATTGAATTAGGCTAAATCGACCAGAACAAGTCCAAGTTACCTTGAATTGACTGATTCAATTATTGAATTATTTAAATAATTAAATAAATAATTTTAATACATTAAGAATGAAATATTAAGTAATATTTATAATTTACTTTAAATTTAAAATGCTTAATTTTGAATAAATAAATTCTAACCAAGTATTTCACATGGTTGTGGACAAATTAAATGATCGTACCACTGATTTGATATTTAATATTTCCTTAGAGAAATCTACATAATTAGTGTTAATTATTTCGAAGAATAGACTAACACTGCATTATTGATTTGGGTAAATAAATAATTTATTTTTTATCCAAACTCAATGTAAGGAATGTAAAAATTATCCTGAATGGTAAATTTCACATTTACCTATTATTTTAAATATAAAATTAACACATGATAGGCTTTAGTTAGCATCCAAAGATTTTTCCCTTCTTAGTAAACTAAGACATGATTTATTTTATACTGGAATCTTGGGGCCTATAGTGGCAAGACCCTACAGTAAATTATATTTCTCATGGAGAATAGACTCATTTTTAACTTTAACATATAAGAAAGTTGCCTTACATATTTGGAAATATCAATCATTCCCTAAAAAATATTTTAAATTATTGCAGAAAGTATATTTAAATACATAATATTATTTTATCATAGAGTTAAGGTATGTAAATACCTCTAGGCTCATACCTACTTGGAATGAGTTGTCATCTAACAACTTTTTTTTTATGTAATCTAACAACCTAATACACATGCAATCGTCTTAGATATGATGATGATAAGGCTAGTTCTATCCTAAGAGATTGGAGGAATAGATCAGACTCTAAAGCAATGACTTGAAATAAGTAATTTGACTTCGTGTTTAAGTGATGCAAACGGGATAATTCCTTAAAGACTAAATTTTATCTTATTTAGATTACCTAGCTAAATTTTCTAACTACTAAAATTTCTTAAAATTTTTGGCAGCATAAAGAACCTATACCAATAGGAAAAGCATAGCATCCCCCGTGCGTAATGGGGACCGTGCTACCTTGCCAACTGTAGTCATACACCTAGGCTCTACGTATGTAGCAGAAATATAATAAGTATGTATGTTATATGTATGAATAGGTAAAGGGGTTGGTGTCTATAGTAATCAAATTTATATCGTCCTAAAAATTAGTATACATGTTTCTACAAAGTCCAAAACATCCACACCGAGGAAAATCTAGGAAAAGCTACAACCCCCTAATGTAAGCTACCACCTACATGCATGTAATATATGAAATGATGCAAACAAAAGAACTACATAAATAAAAGAAATTTTATTTATTTATCAATTTGAATGTATACAAGTATACAACAGACTCAGACTCTATAGAAAAGTAAGGTAGCCATTCTCCACCATAACAAATATGGGTTTCTAAGCCAACGATATATATAGAATCAAATATATATGCTTATTATCTTTGAGCTCCGGGTCTTCTATAAAATTCCTAGAGAGTATCCTCCAAAGGAGAGGATATCATCTTTTGGAGCTCCATTTGTTTATATAAGTAGATACATTGGATTCTTTTACAACTTGGGATGATGTACAACTCGATCTGTACACAAACTATATTTACAGACACTTATACATGTATATAATAATTTTTAGGTACATTCTATTTTGACTCTCGCAAGAATATAATGAATTATTTAAGAAATAATCAGCATGTATGAATATAAAATGTGCATAGCATTTGTGTAATTACCAAATACTTGTAATGTAGACCTTAAAGAGCCTAAGTGCACCAATAGAAATATAAAATGCATGACATCTAGAGTAATGAAAATAAATTGACAAACACAGGGTGCTCTTCATGCAAGGCACCTGACAAATAATTCACACCACCTGCCTAACCTAGGCTAGAGTTGGTTGTCCTAATAAGCTATCTAAGTGTGTTAAGTAGGTTGTGTGGTTTTGGTATGTTCTATAGGGGGTTTAGTGTTTAAGTTGCATGTATTTAGAATGTTGCTCATTAAGGCCAAAAGGGAATTTTCATTAAAGTTTAACTTATATGCATTTGATTTTATTATTTGAATTTTTAATGATTGGAGTTATTTATTTAATTATAAAGAATTTGTAGATTAATAACCTCAAAGTGTAAGGTTTGCTAATGTACATATCCTTATAAGGCTTATAATTGAAATGCAATCATCCTCCATATAGGATAGATGGCCACATAAAGTCTTTGGAGGTTTATTGATAGTTTATTAAATGATATAGAAGAAACCCTTTAATCAAATACACATGCCTTCCAAGTGGAGTCAAACATGCTTATTATTATTTTTAACCAAAACCAAAATTTTATTCAATAAGGAAAAAGGTTACAACAATCAATACCAACATCCGGTGGTACAAGATATTAAGACCAAAAAACAACCAGATATAGAAGGAAACGCAACGAAAAGGGACTCAGTGCGGAGGCTTGGATGAAGGTTGATTGTAGAGATGATTCAAGTGTAGACTAGAGATTGGATGATTTAAGCTTCATTGACTACATGTAGGTTAATTGTAAGTTTAATTGATTGCTTGAAATGTATGTTGATTGAAGGTGTGCAGATTGAATGATTGTCTGAAGATGATTGAATATAAGTGATTGTAAGCTGGATTGAGATGTTGATTGATTTATTGAGTGATTGAAGATTGATTGAAATTGTTAATTGTAGAGGGTGACTAAATGTAAATCTGGGAGATATAGATTAGAATGATCTCATGCAAAAATGAGACCTACAATGGCTTAATCACTTAATGTGGCAAAAGTGAGGTTTGCAATTGGTTAACCACTTGATGTGAGTTATTACCTCATCACAACTCAAAAGGTAATATAAAGTAAAATAATTACAAATAGGAAGTTTCTTAACTGATGTGGGACTAAAGAAGTTAAAATTCTTATTTCTTAAGTTTACAACATATACTATATATTTTAAAATAGATTTTTTAACTAAAATTTTTATGATGTAAATAATTTTTTTAATTAATAATTTTAAATAAATTATATTATTCCTTTATTATTTATGTGGTATAAAAATTATTTGTTTATTTATTTATTAATAATAAATGATCTAATCTAACCTTGATAATTTATAATGTGAATAAATATATAACTTAAATTAATAATAATTTATATTAATTTATATATAAGTTAAATTTTTGTTAAATTTGAATTAAATTTAAAGATTAAATATGTTTAAATTTAAAATTACATAAGATATTATTAATATGCGAATTCAATTTATTTTTAATAAAAAATTATAATATTATATGATTATTATGTGATTTCAATTTTATTTAAATAATTTTCATATTTATTAAATCACCCGGTTGAACCCCAGTTAAAACCATGATTAAACATTTTAAAAATAGGATTCAAATCTTATTCTAAGCTGATTCGAGCCATGTCGTGCTCAAATGTTGTTCTAACATTGATCAAACAAAGTTGGAACCCTACTTGAACATGATTCCAACATTGCTCAAATATGATTTAGGCAGATTTGTAACAGATAGCCCATGATTATTTAAAAATGAAAGTATTTTTATCTGAAATAAATTTTGGAACATAATTCTTGAATGTGTAGATTTTATTTTATCTTCCTAATTCAAGGCAAATTATTACGTCCGGTCATTGGACGTGGAGATAGGTCCGGATATTAATAAAATATTATTTTAAATTAAGCGTGTCAAAAGCACAGGTAAAACGCAGACAAAGTGCAGTCAAGAAAGTGCAGTCAAAGCGCAGCAAAGCGCACCTAAAGCGCAGTCAAAAAACGCAGTCAAAGTGCAGGCGACGTGACAAGTTTTAATTGGATGTCCGGACCTAATAATTTGCCCTTATTCACACCCCTACGGATCTGAGATAGAACAGTTGGAACTCCAGCCACGACAAAACTCGCAGTACTAGAAAGTGCTCGTGGTCCATACTGGCCTTGTAGCAATTAAGCCATCTATCTCGTCTTTCCCAATATGCAGGCAAGAGCTGTTAATTCCAAGCGCAGATCAATTGCATATGAGAAGCCCTGTGAAGTTTTTACTAACAAATATATGGCATTCATGGACAAGCAATATTAGAACTACCAGACTGGTCATGGCAACTTTTGCCAACGTCTATTATTATTTTTGTCATAGCTTTATTGGCCTCACTATTCTCCCTCCACAACACAATGCCAAACTGCAAAGCCTAGCTAGGTAGGGCGGTCATCCACTTGTCTGAACGCAGATCTCTGTGCCCAACAAACTCTATTATTAGCTTCTATTTAGCTTGCGTGCTCATGAGAATTGGGGGCTCGTTGGCATTTGTTTTTGCCACAATTTATTAAAGTAGTTATCTCTTGAGATATTGTAATGATTTAAATATTGATGTACGGTTTGTTTGGGATGGTTGCATCGTTTTATAAAGTTGATTGAGAAATTGTTATAGATAATATAATTTCATTATTATGGTTGTAAAAAATAGATTTTTATCACAAAAATTTATGAGAAGTTGTGAGAAAACATTAAGAAATCAACAGCCAAACAAAATTATAATTGATGTGATCTGAAAAACAAACAGGCTAGAAAGTTTTTCCAAACGATCCATTAGTGTATAACTTGTTTTAGTGAATTGCACGCTACATAGCTTGACTTGGTTGAATAAAACAAATAGGTGTGGATCGACCTTAATTAAAATACCTAGGTCCAAAATGCGATGTGCGTGTGAATAAAATAAGAAGTTGCTAATTATTTGAGTTTGCGATGTGCGTGTATAAAAAAGTTTAGGTAGACTAATCAAATCAAATCAAATAAGCAGTAAAAAAAAATTCGAGGGGGGGCAGTTAGGCCAATTAAGACAAACTCAAATACGCATCGCATACACAATACTCAAATCTAAAACCTCTTAGTTGGTAGCTCAAACTCCCAATTAAGAGACTAAAAAGTGAGCTGTGTGTGATGTTAGTTTTAACAAGAGCCAAAATTTAAGAAGTTGCTAATTATTTGTTAAAATAAAAATTATTTTAAGAATATTCATTTAATGTAGAAATTTGAGGAATAAAATGATTTCCCTCCAGTTTTTTTTTTTCTTAGTTAGTTTAATGGCAACCACGGTAGCCGCATTACACTTTACCATTGCAGAAGCTAAAATGGAAACCACAGTAGCGGCCGTGATGCGTGGAGCCCATCCGGAACGCGATGGACCTACTTTCTTCAAACCCTAGATCTAATCCATGTGCATCTGCAAAAGAAAGCTGAAACCTTGAATGCAAGCATAGGCAACAAAGGAATCTCCCGAGGACAGAGCACAAGCTCCGACAATGGCTATCCCCCTCACCTCAAGGTACTTCCCCTTCGTCCTCGCCCTCCTCCTCTCCCTCACCAACTTTGCCCTGAGAGCACTAGCAACAGCAACGCCTATTTCCTTCACCTTCGACCATTTCCCTAAAAATGTCACTTTGGACTCCGCTATAGCTCTCTACGGCGATGCCGTGGTTGAAGATTCGACAGTTAAAATGATCGGCGCCGGAAAGGTCCTTTACAGGAAACCCTTCAAGTTCCTCCGGGGAAGGGGAACGCCTGGGTTCTCCACCTATTTCTGCTTCTCCCTTTCCTCTTCCGGGGCCAATAACCTAGCTTTCTTTCTCGATTCAGCTGATTCGCGACTGTTTGGACTGTCAAAAAACGTTCTTTTGGTGGAATTTACTAGCAATGCAAGCCGTGGTCACATCGGGATTAGTGTTGGTCGTGAATCAAGCGCTGAAGGCTGTAAATTTTCTTCGGGTGATGTAGATGTGAGCAGCGGAGGGAAGCTACATTCTTGGGTCGAGTATGATGGGTTTTCAAAGAGAATTGAAGTGAGGTTAAGCAAATTTAGGGCTTGGAGACCTGCGAGTCCATTCATCTCCTGCCCAGTTGATATCTCGAGTGTCTTGCAGATGGAGGCACTTCTAGTGGGTATAAGCTCATCGAGTGATTATTTTTCTTTCTAAGGAAAGAAATTCAAATAATGGTAGCCGTATCTACTCTTGGAGCTTTGTAGTTACGCATGGAGCTCCTTACCTGATGCATTCTGAGCCTCTGGATCCTCGTGCATACATGGTGGCTTCTGAAAATGGATCCGGCATTCATCAGAGAAATAATTACAGTAGGATGAATGTCATGGCATGGTTGTTTGGTCTTGTTTGTGGTGCATTGATGGCATTCATGGTGATTTTTATGAGGAATGTGATTTCTTGCCGGAGTCCTGTTGCTGCTGTGGAGTGTTCTGTGCACCCTGTGGAAGCTGACTATGAGAAGGCTGTGATGGTTGGTGAAAAAGGTACAAAAAGTGCTCCAACTTAAAATGATAATGGAGGCCTGTTCTCTTCACTGTAAATTAAGTTGTATCTGTGTTTTAGTTAGTATTTGAATGTGTTGTATGATGGAAAATGTAGCTTTTGCGTGAAGTGCTCGCAAATGCTGCAATTTCCATGAGAAAGGAACTCTTGTAACAACAAACTCTTTGATGCCTAAAGGTAGAAGCAGTGATGTGTGCTACTGTCCCATTTACAAGTTCATGATTGTAGTAAATGCATACATTTACTCATTCGACATAATTTTCTGGTCATTGTTCGTATTGATGTTCTCTGATCATTTTTAAATGTCAAGTTATGAGTATTTATTTCCTTTATAGATTATGTTATCTCTTGATATTATATCTAGTATATTAAGGTTTTCATTTTTAAGTGAGTTTTCTTCAATGATGTTCTCATCTTACTTATTTTCATGATAGCAAATATTGACATATGCAGTTCTAACATTTGGGACTAATAAATGTTAAAAGAGTGTAACTTTTTACTCTTGGTTAAAATAAGAATGGTGATTTTTAGAAATGATAGAGATTTATTCAATCTACCAATAATCCTATAGAACTTGTCACTAAAGTATATGTTGAAAAAAACAGGGTTAAGTGGTGGGAGTGAGGCTTATGGTTTGAAGAAGTGATGAATGATGCATTTCACAAGGCCTTGTTAATTTGTTGAGATCATCCTCTTGTTGTATTTAAAGGAGGTGTTAGTTGGGTTGATGTAGTCAGGATCTAATAGGAGAAGGAGATGCAAGAAGAGATACATAAAACTAGATAACTAACAAGCTCAAGGCTTCGAAAACATATAATATTCATCTCCTCCCCTCCTTACAATACCTTGATTATATAAGCTAGTAAGAACATTGTAGAAGTCATGTAACAAACTATTATAAGCTAATCCTAAGGAAAACTTTAGCTATGATGTTCCACATCATACTCCCCTAGCATCTAAAGAATTCGACTCCGTCGAGGCGTGTCATTGATAGAGAGGTAAGTGTGTAGAGAACATAGCCAATCCTCCTGGGTCGAAGATTTTGAATATGAACAAAAGATTTTTCAGCAACCATAATAAAGCAGGGACAACATCAACGCTTCGTACACATGCTCTAATATCCTTGTTGTGATTATAGAGGTTCCCAAGGATCTTAGCAGAATTCTCCTTAGCCTTTGAAGAACCCGTCTCCAAAAACTGAAGTAGAGGAGGTATGCCTACAGCAAATGTGATTCCCAATGAATAAACTAAATCTCCATATGGACCTTCTTGTAGACATCATATCCTTCTGCCCTCAACCCTTCCATAACCTTGTTTCTTAAAACACCATAAAAGTGTCAAATGAACTCATGTTTTTAAGTAAAATCTCAGCAGAACTTGACCTCAAAGCATTATATACAAAGGAAATCACAAGTGAGAACATTAAACTGATTGTGATCTGAAGTTTTATAGTGTTATCAGTTTCATCAAGTTCAACAGCACAATCTCTTATCACAACAAACATATCTTTGACCTCTTTTGGATTTATTCTCCAGACAAGTGCAGATAGGACAAGACAGTGACTAAGAAGCAATCTTTCTTGAGCAACAACTGCTTTGCGCTCAACAACAGCACCTCTGAAGTCAATGACATAGCGTCCAAATCCACCTTCTCCCAGCTTATTTTCTTCAAAGAAATTATTTTGTTGCTTTCTTAATTGTATCCAGATCAAATAACTAAGATTTAGTACTTCTCATGTTCTCCTTCGTTACAAGGTGTCCTATTGGCATTCTTTTCAGTGCTCTCTTCTTTTTTAATTGCAATAGGAAGAAAACACATAACGCCACCAAGGCAAAAGCAATAGGAAGGGCAATGATAACAATCGTTTTTGTATTGTTGCCGCTATTCTCTTTGCCTCTGTTTCCACCCTCAACAGCAGTCGGTGAAGGCCAGAAAGCCCCTTATGTTGTAAATGGCGACATTTGCAATTGTTGGAAAAGAGCCGACAGCGGCGGCGAATGTACCGACAGAAATGAAGACTTCTGAAGCCACGTAATGCAGCTTACTGTCATAACTTTGCTAGCACCTTATCAACCTGAAGCCTCCCTGCCAACCCGTCAAGGCATTGCTAATTAACACTGTTTGGTAGGTCTTGGGCACACCGCGCGATTCCAAAGATGTTTCTATGACCAGAGTAGTTTGTTTGCCCTACTCCAAATGATGTAATAACTCCAAAAGCTCCAACCAAAAGTATCTTTTAGGCAGGATCCAATAGGAGAAGGACATGCAAGAAGAGATACATAAAACTATATAACTAACAAGCTCAAGGCTTCAAAAACATATAATATTCATCTTCTCCCCTCCTTACAATACTTTGCTTATATAAGCTAGTAAGAACATTCTAGAAATCATATAACAAACATGTAACAAACTATGATGTTCATGTAGGTAGGATCCAATAGGAGAAGGAGATGCAAGAAGAGATACATAAAACTAGATAACTAACAAGCTCAAGGCTTAAAAAATATATAATATTCATCTTCTCCCCTCATAATACCTTGCTTATATAAGCTAGTAAGAACATTCTAGAAATCATGTAACAAACTATGATAAGCTAGCCTTAAGGAAAACTTTAGCTATGACGTTCCATATCATGGGTTATCTCCATCTCATTGACTTTTTGTTGGTGTTTTTATCATCCATGTTGCAAAGAATTGATGATCATAAATCTCTTAAGGTCATGTAAGTAGATGAGCTCCGCTCCACCTCATTGACATTTTTATAAGTTATGTTCTAGTTCTTCACATTGTAATTGTAACAAGATAAAGGGGCAATTGTTTCATAACTTGAAATGTTTTTGTGAGCTACTTATTTGAATTGGTATAAAATTTCACAACAAGAACATTTACACCACATAAAAATGGAAGTTGATATTTAATTAACTTGGTCTAATCTCAATCACGCATATAATTCAATCACAAGATAGTTTAGATGAAAGAACAAGGATCCAAAGTCACCAATTTGAAAATCCATACCTCAAGTTGGTACGAAAAGCAAAACCCTTAGAAGTTGTCTTTAAGACTTACTATTCACTTGAAGAATCAACATCTAATAACACACATTAAGTTTGAGAGAAAATATAAATTGTATTTAGTAATTTGTTGAAAAACTCTATGCCTCATTATGCTAATTGAATTGAAATAGCTCGTAGTAGTAAATAATACATATTGAAGTAATCAAAACACTATAGAACACATCATTTTCATAGGAACTAACACACATGTTACATAAAAAATAAACTAAAAAATAAAAAAGGAAAAAAAAATCAAATCAACATCAATGCACAAGGGTATAAGTTTTTAAATTTATATCATTTTGCTAGACCTGAAAAAATTCGACTTCAACAGATTACATATTTGACATTTGTTATGCAATATTGGCATAACTAATGTGCTTTCTATAAAGCAATAAATGGAATGTCAAAAGTAATTTGTCATTTCAATGCACAATTTACTCTTTATATCCATCATCAATAGTGGAAGAAATATCTACATATAAGGTAGCTTTTGGAATAAGATGAATAAAGATGTATAGTAAAGTGCAATATATCAATTCACTATAAGGAGATGAAAAGGGAAGAAAATCCTAAGGCATGAGCAGTAGGTTCACGTAATAAAGTTAAATGAAATAAATTGAAATTAGACTAATATCAATACTTTTTTAAAATTTTAAATGATATGCATTTGTCCCAATATATTGTATGATTTTATATGGACTAATACCAAAATATTTCTTGTATTTAATTTCTTAAACATTCTTTTGCAAAGTTTTTAAGGATTTCACATTATCTTATGTTGACAGCAGTATAGTCTCATTATTATCACATTTAACTGTTAATTTTATGTGAATGATGTCATTCAAAATTTCAAATCATATAGCAAATTATGTAAATGATATGAAGTAATGAAAATGTTGTCATACTAATATTCTTTATAATATTTATTATTAATGAATTATGGCATGTACATTGATGATGAAATGATAAATAAAATTGAATTTAAACAAACAAGCATATATGACATGCCTATATAGTATGATGGACGTAGGGTCTTCATATAATTCATTATTCTTCCCAGTCTGATCAAAAGATATAATGGGCATGCGGTCTTCTTTATTTCTTGTTCTTCTTGTAGTCAGAGCAAAGATACAATAGACACGGTTTTTTTTTAGTTCTTGTTCTTCTCCCGACCGGATCAAAGATACAATGGACGCGGGTTCTTCAGCAGTTAGGGTAATATGATTGGAGATTGACGATGGGTTGGACATGTGCACAAGCTGGGGGTTGCGTATAGAGGGATCAAAGGCTGAAAGGACCGAGGTCTTTTCTTGGCTTCGGCTCTTGTGTGCAATATAGAGAAAACAAGGGAGTGGGCTCGGTTGGGAGCTCCTACGTGCGGTACCGAGAGGACGAGAGGGCTTGATTGTTGTTTGTACATGCGACCAATAGAGAATGAGAGAGAGAGCATGTGCATCTGGGGGGATTCAACATAGTGAGATGGAGAGAGGGGGCGAACAATGTTGTGAGGGCCTTCAGCTCCTGCGTGCGGTCGTGCGAATAAACAAAGAGGGAGTGGAAGTTTGGTTCCTGTGTGCGAAAAAGAGAAGTCGAGAGGGCTTATGCGTGCGGCACAGAGAGAACAAGTGGTTTCGAGCAGGCGTGAGGGTTCCTATGTGCGATTCTTCGTGCGGCTGAGTTCGATATCAAGAGCGTGAGGGGTCTTCGACTGAATCTTTTTACGGGATGAGTGTTGTGAGCAATTATGAGGAGTTAGGTTAGTGGATAGTGATGAGGTAGTGGGTTAGTGGTCAACAAATATTCATGAATTATAACTTATTCAATAAAATCAAATTCAATTTTGTAGGATTGGTGTGTTGGTGTATGTTTGATGAGCTTTAGAGAAGAAAGTAAAAAAATTTCTCTAATGGTATCTCCCTAATCGAGGGAGCTTGTTTAAAATTATTGAGCTCGATTCGAGCTCGTTTATCAATATTAAGCTCAACTCGTTTAAAAATTCATAGGCTCGAGCTCGACTCCATAGCTCGAGCTCATTTAAAAAGCTCGAGCTCGACTCAATTATTGTGCTCAATTTCTTAGTTTTAAATGAAAAAAAAAAATAGTTTTTTATTAAGAATTTTTATTTTTATATATATAATTAATTTAAAATGTAAAAAAAAATTTATAAAGAATTTTATTTTTAATAATTATTAAATATAATTTTAATTTAATCAAATCTCTTAATGAGCCTTTCAAGCCGAGCCGTTTAATATACGAGCTTGAGTATAGGCTCGAGCTCAAACTCATGGTTCGATAAGCTTGACTCCCGAGCTCGTTAAAGAGTCGAGCTCAAGCCGGCTCGTTAGTTGGCTCGGCTCACTTATACCCCAAGTATGTATTATATGTGTAATAGTTTAATAAAATATTCATAATATGTCTTAATACTTAAAGATCTTGATAAAGCTTCATTTAGGTCTTTGGTAAATTATATCTTAATTTTTTTCCTAATTTCTCTCCTTAGACATTTGAATGTTTTATAAATGGTAACAAGATAGTTTTAAGATGTATCATATTTAACTACAAGATTTATCAACCTTTAATAATATTCAAGCATTCTAGAATTGCTTTTTTTATAACTTTTAAAGAGATTATACAATTTGCTTCTGTATTCATCGAATGATAAAATTTCATTTATGTTTATGATTCATATTAGGCAATGTCAATTTTATTTCACCAATAAGATTGAACATGTCATTAGTGATTTTTACTCTTTCAAAATCAAATAAATGGTAGTGATGAAAGAAATCTTCCTAATTATTGATTTAGTTAAATTTTCAAGGTCATATCTGTCAGCGAATGTGAAAATGTAATGCTAAACAGGATAATCATGTTGTTATTGTATACAACCATAGTCTAACTATAAAGTTTTGATACCAATTTAATGCAGGTCCAAGGTCCAGCATGCAAACCTAGTTTCGGTGGGATACATAAAGAAACATCCAAAAATTCAATTTATATGAATCTAACTCCATACTCATAAAAAAAACATCCAAAAATTCACAATTTACATGTTATTAACTCTTAGTTTAGGCAAACATTAGTCTCATTTGATGCCAAATTAAAATAAAAACACACTTAATTCGCTCAAAAAAATAATTAAAACTCATGAAAATTTAATTGCAAAAAAATTGAGAATGAGAATGAAATTGTAAATCAAATACGATTCAAACCATATAAATAAAAAACAACACATGGCAGAACTGATCAAATCTCAATTATGAAAACAATCCAATTACAAAATAATTTAGATTAAAGAATGAAGATAGATGTCACAGACGCACAAATTTTAAGATCCAGGCCACATTGGTCGGTCGAGGGAGAAGCATTTCACTGGATTTGTCAAGATTTGTAATTTGTATAGAGAATTCATATTCGACAATGCCTACAAGTTTGAGAGATATATATATATATATATATATATTGTATAATTACATGCCTATATATGTATATTATCATTTATATCCTAAATAATATGCCTCCGTGTTTTCTTAGAATTAGATAATGATCCAATATTTGATTTTATATTGCAAGTTTTCGTTCATTTAACTTGAAACAATATGAGATCAATCTTTCTTCTATGCCGGGCTGCTAGCCTTTGATTTAGAATAATAGCAACAATAGAAGATGCTTAATTCCTTGGCCTAACAACTTTATGCAAGAAAAATTGCAATAGGAGAGTAGCGTGGCATGTTGAACACTTGAAGCTAGGGCATGAGCAGATCATAGTAGGGATGGGTCAATCAATAGCTAAAGACAACTGATCTAGTGACAGAAGGAAGACGCATAGTGTTACAATATGTAGGAAGGAAGGGAAGAGTGAGACTTTAATTAAATACTTAATACTAGTTGAATTGAAATAACTTGCAACAGTAAATAAGACCTAACAAAGTCATCTAAATACTAGAAAACACTCCTCATTTTTATAGGCAGCAATGTCTTAGGCATGCTATATCAAAAATAAATTAAAAACAAAAAATAAATAACTAGAACAACATCAATGCACATTATCTTCCTCAGCATATCTCATTTTGATGTTTGTGCTTTAGTTGGTAATGCCTCAAGTTGATGATTTAAGTATCTCACAGTATAAACAACATTCTTATGAGTGCATCAATGGAAATAGATCTAATTTGGGTGTTCTAATTGGAGAGAACAATTCTAAGAAGGTTTTGCATCTCTTGAATTGGCTTGTTGGAAATTATCTATAATGCATTGAGAATTTAACTTGGATTAATTCTTCTTCATGAGAGGAGCATTTAAGACAATTAGTTTGTGAATCATTGGAGCATTGAAGGCATAATTGGTTTCCAAAACGAATAGCAAAATAATGCGTGCAATTGGAAGCCATTAATGAGTTGTTAATGGTGAGGTCAATTTGGTGGGTGGCAGTGGGGGTGAAGGTCTTGGTGACTTGTGAACTACCACTCTCATCGTTGAGGAGGCCCCCCTTCACTTGCTACCCCAGACCACACATGAAGATTTAGTCGCAACCAATTCAAAGCCTTCCAAATCTAATTTAAGCAATCCATGCATCTACAAATTCAGAGCAATGCAACAAATCTTGGTGAGTTTAGGGGAATTTTGCATGTGGGGTGGAGGTGGGGAGAGGGGGACACCAATTTTTGTCATCATCGTCGTGAAGGAAGTTCTCCTTCATGTGGGGTCTTACTCTCAGCCGATTCAAGGATAGCTTGAACCAATTTAGTCAGTTGGAAGCCTTAGGTTTTGATTTAGGCAATCTGCATGTCCATGGGCTTGGTGCAATCTGCATGCCCATTGTCTTTACTGTTCTAAAGCTTAGAAGTTCTCCGGTTCAACCAAAATATGTAAGATTATGTTCTGATTCTTCTAAATATCTTTTATGTGTTTGGTATGCATCAAATGCGTGTTCAAATATTGATTTTCATGATCCCAACTGTACCCATACCCAATTTTTGTTTCTTTACACTTGCTAGTGCTGGAGTTTTTGAAGTCTCATTTGTCAGGAGAGAAAATATTCTAAATTGCAACATAATGAGAGTATAGATATCACCGAAATCTTTTGCAGAAGGATATTCATTTGATCTCAAATCCATTGCTTTGACAAGTTGTCTTTGTAAGCCGCCAAGTGATTTTGTTACCTATACATAAATTATGCTGTGACCAATAACTCCAAAAGCAATCTCTCAAATCTCTTCTCGAAGAAATTTCATACTTTCACGGAGCAATTTGCCTGTAATCTTCAGTAATGAAGGGGATTTAGCTGAATCTGATCATGTCCGGGCACTATTCAATCCTTTGCATTCAACTTAAGGGAATATCTGCCATGCAAGGCTTTATTGAAATGTTTTAAAGATAATTTCCATAATTTTGATTGGTGACGTTATCTGCTATTGATGGTGTTGTTGATGATGGTAAAGTGGTTGATACAAGGTGAGACTCGTATTTTTAGTATATTTTATTGTTTTCTTAGGTGAGAGATATTGTTAGGAATAGAATATTATTGTCGAGCAAAATCATACCAAGATGAGTAATCAAAATACAATAAATAGATAAATACTAGCACACATATTTATGTGATTTAGTGAGATTTAATTATGCTTACGGCCGCATAGAGATTAAGATGCTCAAGCAACCATCAATGAGAGGTACATGAAGGAATTTCACTTGAAAATTTGGGAGATAAAGCAGAGATACTCATTTGTTTGTGTCGATTTTTGTGGGTGATAAGTAAGGCAAACTCAACTGCCATCAATTTACAATATTAGTTACAGTATTTGTTGTATTTGATGATATTTCTTTCATAGCTTCTGCTCTAATTATTTTCTTTCAGTTTTTTCTATTAAACACGCATGATATGTTAAGATACAAGAACCATTATGGCATTGAAAACTTCATTTAATCTCAAATCCTGTAATTATATCAAAGACATTCTAAGCTTTCACAAAAAAGCTTCTTTTCTCTTCAATGGCTAGCATAAACAACAGCACCAAAAATCTCCTACCACTCCAACCATCTCTTCTTCTACTCAACTATACATAAATGTTAGTAATCTTCTCAACAACCCTTTTTTTCTCCAAATTTTCCTCTCATCTCCATGACTCCAACCCCTAAAATCACAATAAAGTTTACATCTACCAACTACCACTCTTGGCATTTTCAATTTCATGCACTAATTAGATATTATCTCATGAGATTTATTGATGGATCTCATCCTGGCCCTCATCAACTATCAAAAATGATGATTGAGAAACTACATATCCAAACCCCAACTTATGGATTCAACAAGATTAACTCATTCGAGGCAAGGTTTTAAATTATGCAATTAGGTATGGAGTGTTTTCTTTTGTGTGGTGAGGCATAAGCCTTAAGATTTTATGGCGTAAATCTTATAATTGAACTATTAAGTTAATAATTAATATGAAAAAATAAGTAGCATACTAACATTAAAATAATATTATAACAAGGCAAATATAAGATCATAACAAAAAATCTTTCATACTTCTTATTCAGCATAAACAAGTAATTTAAGTCATTAAAATTATAAATTATGAATTCAAAAGTCCCTCCAACATCATCATTTAGTGGACCTTCATTAGAACCATTATTATAATGATTTGCTTCCTCTCCTCCCTCATCTTCAGTTGTCAACATCTTTTTCATCTCTTATCAACAAAAATCAGTGTTAACATTAGTTTAATTAAAAAAAAAAAAAAAGAATGTATTGATGGTTAAATTTTCTATTATATGATAGTTTATATTAATATTTTCGCTCCATTATCATCTTTGATCTTGTCTCTTGTCGCAAATATGCGAGTTTTCTCCCCAATTAGCAACAACAATAGTTCCTCACACACCTCATCATCATCTTTCATGTCAGATTCCTTCTTAACCAACCATCTACTGGCTTCACACATCACAATCAAAACTTTGAAACCTTTACCTGCCCTCTCTACCATGCCCCCCAATCTTCAAAACCATCTCATGGCATGCAAAATCTAGTTAAAAATCAAATATTCAATTCAAATCTGAAATACTCTCATCCCATGTCTCTGTAATGATACTTTAATTCTTGTTCCTCCGTATCATATTCACAATTTGTTGGTTACAAATCTTGTTTCGCATCAAAAGAAAACCTGATTGCTCCATTAATAGTTATATAAAGCAAATATTGTTGCAAAGGAATTTTATCAAATATTTGATATCAACAGGGATTGCTCCAACATAGTTTCATGGGGGTTTTGTTACAAGTTACAGGCAGCATTCCCTATTTCAGAAACTTAACCAGAAGAATAAGGAATCGATCAAGTACAATTTAAGCTATTTTCATTGAAGTTTGATATGTTCTTCCTCATTTTATTAACAATTTACACAACTATTTTCAAATATGTAGTCTATGCAAGAAGCAATTTAATAATTTTGTTGTGTACATTGGTGAATAAACATCAAATACTTCCTAAATATGTCAATCTATATTTACTACTAAAAATATGAAATATACAAAACTAAAACATCATTATATGAAATAGTAATTTTGATCGTCGAATCAATCTTCTTACAACACTTAAACATCAACCAATCAACCTAGAGACTAACTATTGTAATGATTAACAATGTAATTTGTATGCTCATTTGCCATAGCTTCTTAGATGGCACTTATGCATTGTTTAGCACAGCTTTCTAACTGCTTCTTAAAATAGCTTAAGTATAAAAAATTAAGAAGTAATAAGAAAATCATTCCAAGCGAAGCCTTGGGGCGGTTTAGATTCACTCTTTAAACATGTGCATCTTTCTAACATTTAGACGCGTGCATAATATATAATATGATGTTTAAATTTATTTGTTAAAAAACTAATTTTGTAGCCACATGCACTTTAAACATGTGCATATTAATTTTTAAATCTTGAAACTTTTCTATTTTGACCTCTCAAATGTAGAATTATAATTTAAAAGAAGAATATTCTTTTATTTTTCTTCATTTTTCTCTCCATGCGCATTAAGACTAGTCGTGTTTCGAATGTGAACCCAAATAAATCAACCCCGCATTGCCCCTCACCCCAATAAAATAAAATAAAATAAAATAAAACTTTAAGGCTTAGAAAAAAAAAACGATTTGAAATAATAGTTAAGTTTTGTTTTCTATATTAATTATTTTTTAGTTCATATTTAATTCTATTTTAGTTTTATGTTTGTTTATTTATTTCCACTCAAAAGATTAACTATTTTTGTTAATAATATCTGTATATAGATTCTGATTCACATTTTGAGCTATCAAAAGTATGAGAAAATTAACCTCTGCAAAAATCAACATTTTAATGAGCTACTACTGGCACAAGTTTTTGAGAATGCTAGCCATTGTTGCAAGCCTTATGGCGCTGAAGAGAAGCGAATTACTTGATAATTATTATGCACACAAATAATATCAAAAGATTTCTGGCCTGTAATTCTATTCATAAACTCAGTTGCAGTGATAGAGCTAAGAAAACAATAAACCAGCTCGGCCTGCTGTTTTAATTTCATTGACAAAAAAGATTGAATCCAGTCGCACAGAGTTTCATCACAATTCATCCTAATCTCAAGCTGACAATAACATATAATTAAAGAAAAAGCTAATGAAGTTTCAACCAGGAGCTAAGCAGAACATTAAACTAATAAATGCAGTGTTTGATTTGCAAACATCAACATATAGCATCATAAACAAGATAAACTACCGCACCCATTCAACTAAGATTACGAAGGTCTGCTCAGTTACAAGCTGAGCTCAGCTTGCAACTGGAAGTTGCAGCAGCTCCCTTCCTTTCAAACTTCCTGAGCTTCTTCTTCCTCTTCATAATACCCCTCTTCATCCGCAGTAGCATCTTGATACTGTTGGTACTCTGACACTAGATCATTCATGTTGCTCTCCGCCTCTGTAAATTCCATCTCATCCATTCCTTCTCCTGTATACCAATGCAAGAAAGCCTTCCTCCTGAACATTGCAGTAAACTGCTCGCTCACCCTTCTGAACATCTCCTGTATCGAAGTGGAGTTTCCGATGAAAGTAGATGCCATCTTCAAACCAGTAGGCGGGATATCGCATACTGTTGACTTGACATTGTTGGGAATCCACTCAACAAAATAGGATGAGTTCTTGTTCTGCACATTCAGCATTTGTTCATCCACTTCCTTGGTGCTCATCTTGCCACGGAACATGGCAGAAGCTGTGAGGTAGCGTCCATGCCTTGGGTCTGCGGCGCACATCATGTTCTTTGAATCCCACATTTGTTGAGTGAGCTCCGGAACAGTGAGGGCGCGGTACTGCTGCGAGCCACGGGAGGTCAAGGGAGCAAAGCCAACCATGAAAAAGTGCAGGCGTGGGAATGGGATGAGATTAACAGCTAGTTTCCGAAGATCGGAGTTGAGCTGACCAGGGAATCTCAGACAGCATGTTACTCCCGACATTGTTGCAGATATCAGATGGTTTAAGTCCCCAACTGTTCAAAAAACGGAGCATATCGGTAATGGAAATTGGAATAGGTTTTAAACATTTCACAGAGAAGAATGGGCTTACAGCTAGGAGTAGTGAGTTTAAGGGTCCTGAAACAGATGTCGTAGAGAGCTTCATTATCAAGGACCATGCACTCATCAGCGTTCTCCACAAGTTGGTGGACTGAGAGAGTGGCATTGTAGGGCTCCACAACTGTATCTGAGACCTTTGGAGAAGGGAAGACGGAGAATGTAAGCATCATTCTGTCTGGGTACTCCTCCCTGATCTTGGATATCAGAAGGGTTCCCATGCCTGATCCAGTTCCTCCTCCCAGTGAGTGACAAACCTGGAATCCTGCAAAGAATAGCAAAGAAGAGACTTTAATCAACTGATCATAGCAAACAATAGTCAAGTTACTTCATGACGGAGCACAGTGCAAGCACAAATCAGAGTAAAAAAAATAATACAAAAAGACTGTTACAGAATTCAACAATAATAAGCATCTTGTGACCAGAAGTATCAAAAGCAAAACATCAAACACATTAAAGGCAGAAGAACAAAAATCACCCAGCAACTTATGTGAGAGAGAGAGTACCTTGCAGGCAGTCACAGTTCTCAGCCTCCTTGCGGACAACATCGAGCACGGAATCTATGAGCTCGGCTCCCTCAGTATAGTGTCCCTTTGCCCAGTTGTTTCCCGCTCCAGACTGACCGAACACGAAGTTGTCCGGGCGAAAGATCTGCCCATAGGGGCCTGACCTTATGCTATCCATAGTGCCGGGCTCAAGATCCATGAGAACAGCCCTGGGAACAAAGCGTCCACAGCTGGCTTCGTTGTAGTACACATTGATCCGCTCAAGTTGCAGATCGGTATCACCGTGATACCTTCCAGTAGCATCGATGCCGTGCTCAGTGCACACCACCTCCCAGAACTTTGCTCCTATCTGGTTGCCGCACTGGCCGCCCTGGACATGGAGAATCTCACGCATCTTCGTAGAGATAGAAGGAGATATGGATCTAAGAAAGTAAGAAAGAGAGATATGGACAGGTACAAGAAAGGAAGGAAGAGAGAATCAAGAAGTTGGCAAGGATAAACGGGGGAGTTGATAAGGGTATAAATAATTTGAACTTTGAAGGCAGCAGCCGCAACGTCTATATTTCCCCCTTTCCCCATTCTGCTTAGGGTTTTGATAAGGGTCGAATTGTTTGAAAAGTAGGGAGGATTTCAGACCGTTGATTCGAAACGGCTCAGTGGTGAACGGTCGGATTCGCGCTTTGGATTCAAATTTCGAATTTGAAATACGAATGGTCGAGGGGCTGCGTCGAAATAGGAAGACTTGTTTCATGTGGAGCGGCTTATTAATGGAACGGTAAATTTCAACCGTTGGATCCAGAATGAGGAAAATTTAATTATGGGATTTGCCATAGGCGATTGTTTGTACTCATAACCAGCCGTTAAGGCCGTCAATTTCTCTTAGGACCATGATGAAATTATATATAGAGAGAGAGAGAAAGTAAATTTGATTGAATTTATTTTAAATATATATTTAAAAAAAAAAAATCAAAGTAATAAAAACATATGTATTTTAAAATATATAATTATTTTGCTGATTGCCATTACATTTAATAAATTTTGTTCAAAGTGATGGTGAAGTAAATGGGATATTATTATTAGAATTGAAATTGGATGCTTCAAGTGGAGTAATGCATCAGCTATGTTTTAATAGAAAATTTTATAAAATGGTGGAAATATCTACAATGATTTATCGGTATCACCGCGATACCTTCAAGTAATATCGTGCCCCCTCCAAAATTTGAAGATACATTGCTCCCGCTCATTTTATTTTATATAATCGCCAAAAAACCTTAATTGCACCGCCTCGTCCTCTTCTCTTTTTCCAAAAAGAACGAGGCGCTACCGATCTCACTCGTTTCGACTCATCCTCATTTGCTACTCCCATCGTCCACTCGTTTAGAAACGAGTGGTCGACTGCACGTCTCATACAGTGGCAAAGCATTCGTCAGCTGCACCTTCTCATCTCCCTCTGCCCTTCTGATCTGAGCATGATCCCTTTTGTATTCAGTTGGTTTATTTATTACTTATTTGCTTACCTTGCAAAGAAAAGGCAGATCTGTTTGATTAATTTATTTGATCTATTTGACTTTCTGATTACTTTATCTTTTTATGCATCGAGTGGGGTGGTTGGAGATTGGGATTGGAATTGTAATTGTATTCATCATTGAGAATGCTCAACTTATCCATATCATTTTATTTTGTACTTTTTACTTAAATCAAATTACAAAAAAAAAAAAAAATTTAAAAGAAATAGAATATTAAATGCTAAAAATGATGCTTACCACCTGTAAGGTAATGTATAATTAAAATTATCAGAATAATTACGTATAGAGTAATAACAAATGAGAATAAGATATTTGAGGTAATTGGCCTGTAACGGAACTAATCTGATATAATAAAAAAGTGCATGCAATACTTAATATAATATGAAATACTTAATATAATATGAAGTTAAATTATTTAAAATAATAATAATAATAGCATTTGATATTGCAATGCTTCAATAGTTACCCCACTAAAATTGAACTAAAAAGCCACCATGAAACTCAAATAATATTAAGGCTTCTCTCGCAAAAAAAAAAAAAAAGAAGTCCTATTTGGTGTAGTCAAATGTAGCATTGAAGTCAACCTGAGTATCTAACTTATATTAGGGCATCTCCAACCGAAATACTCATTTTACACTACAAAATGCAGTAATACTTTAAAATGTGGCATTTCAAAACATCAAAAAAGAATATATCGAGTATATCCTTTCTCTAACCAAATTCCAACTGAACAAAATGAGTAATACTTCATAATGTGGCACAAATGCCGCTGAATTTGGCGTTTGGTTGGAGCTCACTGTGATAACAAATAATTATTTGACGTTCGGTTGGAGCTCACTATGACGACAAATAATCGTTTGATGTTTGGTTGGAGATGACCTCAATCAACAATGATTAGTAAATATAACTTTATAGAAATAAAGTAATAGTTGTTTAATACATACAATTTTAGAGAAATAGAGTAGCATATTTACCCCATTTTTATGGTTAGCATATTTTCATATTTATATGATTTGGAAAGGTTTATAACTAAAGACAATCTCAATAAGTAAAGAAACACAAGAGCAGAGAAAGCAACAATAAGGAAATACTCATACTAGTATCAAACTTTCCATTCTTATGTAATAGCTTTTCTTGATCCATACTACAGTAGATGTGAGGTCTACTTATACAAGTGTATGTGTGGTGCCTTTACAAGTATATGGTTGTGATTAAACAGCGTTGTTATTATCCTACAGTGGTTCTTGCTTGTGTCGTTATTGGAGTGTGCTTTCATGTGTTGCCATGTCCTGTCGTTGGCACATGCTGATTGAGGTGTGTTGTTAGCCCCTCGCAAATCAATGGTGGAGAATGAATCGTTAGTTTGGACCTCAAGAGCTGGAAACGAGGTGTAGATAATGATTTTGTTAGGATGTCTGCAACCTGGTCAGTCATGGAGATGGGAAGAACTCTGGTATCCTTGGCTTGAAGATGATCTTTGATGAAGTGAACATCAACTTCTATGTGTTTCATTCTGGCATGAAACATAGGATTATTGGCAAGGGAAATTGCGAACATATTGTCATATTGAATGTCGATTGGATCGGTTTGAACTATATGAAAATCTAAAAGAAGTCGACGGAGCCATATAACATTTGAGTAGCAGCTACTAAGGCCCAGTACTCGACCTCAATTGAGGATCGTGCGACAATTATTTGTTTCTTAATTGTCCAGGAAATTAAAGTATCACCTAGAAAGGAACAATATCCATATATAGAACGCCTGGTATGAGGATCTGTGGCCCAGTCAGTGTCAAAAAATGTTTAGAGATGAAGTGAGGATTTGAGAATGGGAATGTCATATTGATTGGTACCTTATAGATAGTGAAGAAGATGTTTTAATTGGAGAAAGTGATGAGTTAGTGGATTGTGGAGATGTTGGCTTAAGGTATTGACCACAAATGAAATGTCGGGTCGTGTGATAGTTAGATATCGGAGAGAACCTGTGAGTTAGCAGTAGGAGATAGGATCAGAGAAGTGTGATTCAGCTAATAGATTTGTGGGTAATTTGGTATATGAGGGATTAGAGAGTGGTTTGCACATGGTGAGCCCCGCCTGTTGTAGGATGGCGCAAGTATAAGCTGACTGGGAAAGAAATAGATTGTTGGGAGTGTGAGCTATCTCAATACCGAGAAAGCAAGATGGCTGGCCAATATTTCTGATGGAAAAATATTGACTTAAGGAGGATATGAGGTGAAGTAATGTATGTGGATTATTTCCAATAAAGAGTATGCCATTGACGTAGAGGAAAAGATAAGCATGATTATTATCTTGATGATAGGTAAAGAGGGATGGATCGGCCTGGCTTTTTTGAAAACCTTTAGATAGAAGAAATTGAGAAAATGTATGAAACCATTGTCGATGTGCTTGTTTAAAGACATATATGGACTTTTGAAGAAGACATACATGATGAGGGAATTGATATAATCTTCGAAACCAGTGGGTTGTTTCATATAGATCTTCTCATGATGAGAACCATGTAAAAATGTATTAGTGATATCAAGCTGATGAATGGGCCAATTGTTATTGAAGGCCACAGTTAAGAGTACCCGAAGAGTTGGAAATTTAGCTACATGAATGAAATTTTCTATGTAGTTAAGTCCATACTCCTGACGATGACATTGTGCTACCAAATGGGCTTTGTAATTGGCAATGGTTCCATTGGTGTTAGTTTTGGTTTTGTAGGTCCAGCGGGATCCAAGAATGGTTTTGTTAGGTGGAGGTGGTACTAATGTCCAAGTGCCTTGTTGTTGGAGAGCAAGGAACTCGGAAGCCATTGCAGCTCGCCAATAAGAATGTTTTGATGCTTCGATGTATGTGGTAGGTTCAGCTGTATTAGTGGTAAGTTAGTGACTTATATTAAGAATTTGATGGGGTTTGAGAGAGCCGGGTGTAACATCAAAATCTGCTCCAGAATCGTCCCGGGACGATTAATGTAAATTCTGTTTCAGATTCTGTCCAGAAGTTACATGAATGATTTCCTGTAGGGATCGTCCGGGCCGATCTGGGATCGTCCCGGGACGATCAGTGTATGGCAAAAGTCAGGAGCAAGAAAAATCGTCCTGGAAATTAATTATCGTCCTGAGAAATCGTCCCAGAACGATGTAGTTTTGTTCAGATCGTCCAGGACGATCGTGCGATCGGTCGGGCCGATCAAAGTATTTTAAAACTGAATTCAGCTCATTTTGAAGAGAGAGAAAATCATAAAATATCTTAAAATCAGTTTGAGGAGAGAGAAGGTCGAGGGCAAATTTGGAAAAGTTGATTTTCGGGCGACGCCGGGCCGTTTTCGTCCGACGAGATTGTTCAGGAAAGTGTTGTACGCAAGGTAAGGCACATTCCGTCTTTCTCAATTTTCAGAACGATGAAGTTTGAACGACTTTTCTGTCCGGATTCCGTTTTTGTTAGCGAATTTCGTCCGTATTTTCCGATTAGTTCAGTTTTTACCGCGTAACTTTTGGTATGTTTCTGAGGTACCGAGTGTGCACATTTTGATTATTTTCTAGAGAATTTTGACCGGGTATTTTTGATTCCGCGGTGTTTTCTTTCGACTGTAATTTTTGACGATGTCTAAAAATATTGTGGCAGTAGAATAAAAGTCTTATATTATTGCTGTGAATGTTCTGTGGTAATTTGGTAAAATTCTGATTCTGTCAATTTTATGTAAATTCTGTATAATGCCGTTACGCTGCCGGATTTTCGTATGATTTCTGAATTTGTCCGGATTTGTTCTGAAATGACATGTTATGATTTTTGTATACTTTTGGGAGCCATAAGGGGAAGGTGCTGTAAGCACAAGGGAGCTATAAGGGGAAGTTCTGAGAAGTTCTGTGAAGTTCTGAAATTCTGTATATCTGTTCTGTTCTGGTGCTATGAGCACAATTGGGAGCTATAAGGGGAAGTTCTGGTGCTGTCTGCACAAGGGAGCTATAAGGGGAAGTTCTGGTGCTGTATGCACAAGGGAGATATAAGGGGAAGTTCTGAAATATAGAAGGAAGATTTGTTCTGAAATATTTATTCTGATTTAATCTGTTCTGACTTTTGATATGATTTCTGATTTCTGATCTGTATTCTGATTCTGATTCTGTTTGTTCTGATATGATCTGATTCTGATTTCTGTACGTTCTGTCAGCTCTGATGTGATGTATTTCTGTTCTGTTCTGATTAGACCTGTCAATATTTGACCCGACCCGAAAACCCGACCCGAACCCGACCCGGAATTTTCGGGTTTGGGTTGACCCGAACCCGAAGCGGGTCGGGTTCGGGTCCGGGAAACCGACCCGTTTGTAAAAACGGGTCGGGTTCGGGTTGACCCGGCGGGTTTCCGGGTCAACCCGAAAACCCGTTTAATTTAAAAAAATTTGATTCCCGCTGCTCTAGCCCGCCTTGCCCGCTGCCTTGCCCGCTGCCTTGCCCGCCTTGCCCGCTGCCCGCTGCCCTAGCCCGCCTTGGCGCCTTGCCAGCTGCCCGCGTCCGCTGCCCGCGTCCGCTGCGGCCTGCGGCGCTGACGCGCTGTCTCGAGGCTCGAGCGATCGAGCGGTGGACGGGTGGAGGCGTCGTGCGGAGTGCGGCCTGCCTGCGGAGTGCGGAGTGCGGCCTGCCCAAGTCGCGACTCGCGACTGCCTCGAGCGGTCGAGGCGTCGTCGCGTCGAGCCGCCTGCGGCCTGCCCAGGCCAGCGCGTCCAGCGGTTCTGGCGTTCTGCGACACAGCGAGTCAGCGAGTAGCGACAGTTTCGCGTCCGCGACAGTCCAGCTTCCGGCGTCCGCGGCTGTTCCGTGTCCGGCGTCAGGCTTACGCGGGTCGGGTCGGGTTGACCCGAACCCGAAGCGGGTCGGGTTCGGGTCCAGAAAATCGACCCGTTTGAAAAAACGGGTCGGGTCGACCCGAACCCGAATAATACCGGGTCAATTTCGGGTTGACCCGAACCCGACCCGTAACCCGAAATTGACAGGTCTAGTTCTGATTTGATCTGATCTGTATGATTCTGATTCTATTCTGATTTGATATACGATTCTATTCCGATTTCTATACGGATTTCTGTCTAATGTGTTTGATGTGGAATCTGAGGATTTTGATTGGAGATTTGATGTCTTGCTAAGCTGTTGTAGCTTATCCTTGTTTTCTGCGTGGTTTTTAGGTTCTGGGAAGGGGAAGGAAGTCCATGAATAGAAGTTCAGAGTCTGATTCCGTATAGGTATTTTATCCTTTTGATTTTTGTACAGTCATGGCTTTTCTGTTATGTCTTTCTGTCTGTCTGAAAGCCATGAGCTGTATTTGTACATGATTCTTTTGAGGAAGAAAAAGATAGATGATTTGTTCCGCTGTATTTTGATGTTTATAGTAGCTCTGTGTGTCTGTTTCTGTGTGTAATGTTTGGAAGAAAGTTCTAAAACAAATTCCAAAGCCAGATCCTGGAATCAGTTCTGTTAGTCTGAAAGTTCCGGCCTCACGACCCGATGCGAGCGGGACCCGTCCCGGTCGGGTTGGGTCGTTACAAGCCTTTTTGGTGGTATCAGAGCAATGGTTTTGGAATTTGGTTGGATTGTAAGATAGAGCTATAGGAAGTGATCTGAGTCTGTCTGGGGTAGTTTTGATTTGTCCGAATTTTTATTGTGTTATTTTTGTGATTAGTTTTCTAGATTTTTTGGATTTTCTGTATGGATCTGCCAGACCCCGACATGACAGACGGTCAGAGTGCCAGTCAGGCAGCACCAATGGGTAGTACAGCCCTAGTGGTTGGTGCAGATACGCTTTCCCAATTTGCTACTTTGGTTGCTCAGATGATGAGTGAGACACACAGTAGAGCCTCTACTGTTCGATTTGAGGATATTGATAGACATCTACAGATATTTCTGAGATTGAAACCTCCGAGGTTTGAGGGCGCTGTTGAGCCCAGAGCAGCTGAGGAGTGGCTGAGGAGGTTGGAAAAGACCTTTGACGGCATGCAGTGTCCGTCAGACAGGAAAGTACCATTGGCTATTTTTCTGTTAGATGGGGAAGTAGAGCACTGGTGGGTAGGCCAGCAGGAAGCAAAGTTTCAGGGCAGATTGAACTCTTTGATTACTTGGGAAGAGTTTACTGAGGCATTCCGAGATTGGTTTGTTCCCCCATCTGCCGTGCAGCAGATGCAGGAGAGTTTTCTGAGGCTGGTTCAGGGGAGCAAGACAGTGATGCAGTATGAGGCAGAGTTTACTGCCTTAGCCCGATATGCTCCGCAGCATGTGAGTACTTCTGCTGCAAAGTGCTACCATTTTCTGAGGGGACTACGAGACAGTCTGAGGCAGCCCTTGGTACCCTTTCACATTTTTGATTTCTCTGAGCTTGTGGAGAGAGCTCGTCTGATAGAGAACGATCTGATGGCTACTCAGCAGCGGTGGACTGCGAGTAAGAAGAGGTTTGGGGGTGATGCGAGCAGTAGTTCCTCTGGCAAGAGGAGATTTATTTCTGGTTCTGGAGACTCCAGGAGGAGTAGACAGTCAGGATTTTCTGGTACTGCTACACCCAGTACGACCAGTTCTGGATCTGTTAGTGGGGCATCTGTGTGCCAGAGTTGTAGACGATGACATTTTGGCCAGTGCTACAGGATGACTGGTCAGTGTTTCAGATGTGGTCAGCCAGGACATCGGATAGCAGAGTGTCCACAGGCTGGATTTGATCGACGATCTGATTTCCGATCTGAGAGCTTTGTTTGACCTGCCGGTTCAGCAGGAAGACCGAGGACTGTTCCTCCATGCCCTGTGACTGAGGGATTTTTTGGTAGAGGTGGTGGTTCGGGTTCTGTGCCACGGAGACCACCTACTGTTAGTCAGAGAGAACCGAGTAGTTCTGTTACTTCAGCTCCAGTTCAGCCACGAGTGTACAGTCTGAGTCAGCAAGAGGCTAGAGATGCTCCAGATGTGGTGACAGGTACGATTCATATTTCTGATCAGCCCTGTCGTGTTTTGTTTGATTCTGGAGCCAGTCACTCGTTTTTGTCCGAGCGTTGTTTTGATGCCTTGCATCTGGACTCGATTTTGCATCCGGTTTCTCTTTCTGTGATTTTGCCGGCTGGAAGTAATTTGATTGCTCAGAAGTTTTGTTTTTGTGAGATTGAGATTGCTGGCAAGAAGTGGAAATCAAGTTTGATTTTGTTGCCTATTTTTTCGTATGACGTGATTTTGGGCATAGATTGGCTAAGTCTGTATAAGGCCCAGATTGACTGTTTGAAGAAGCAAGTGAGCTTGCTTATGTCTGGAGAGATATGTGTATTCCAAGGCTTACGAGGTGTTCTCTCCAGTCTGATTTCTGTACTGGAAGTGAGAAGAATGTGGAAGAAAGGTTGTCCAGTATTTTTGGCTTCGGTGCGGGATATGAACCTGGATGTGGGTTCTATTTCTGATATCCCAGTAGTATGGGAGTTTGCAGATATTTTTCTTGAGGAGTTGGTTGGTTTACCTCCGGATAGAGATGTGGAGTTCTCTATTGATATTTTTCAGGTACAGCTCCGATATCAAAAGCTCCGTACAGGATGGCACCGAAAAAACTTTCTGAGTTGAAAGTTCAGCTTCAGGAGTTGGTGGATAAAGGATTTATTCGTCCTAGTGTTTCTCCTTGGGGAGCACCTATTTTGTTTGTAAAGAAGAAGGACGGAACACTCCGTATGTGTGTTGACTACAGAGATTTGAATAAAGTCACGATCAAGAACAAGTATCCTTTGCCACGGATTGACGACTTGTTTGACCAGCTTTCTGGTTCTTCTGTGTTTTCGAAGATTGATTTGAGATCAGGATACTATCAGGTGAAGGTAAAGGAAGCTGATGTGGTGAAGACAGCTTTCAGTACTCGGTACGGACACTACGAGTTTTTGGTTATGCCTTTTGAGGTAACCAATGCACCTGTTATTTTCATGGATCTGATGAACAGAGTGTTCAAGGAGTATCTGGATCAGTTTGTGATCGTCTTTATCGACGATATTCTGGTGTATTCTGCTTCAGAGGATGATCATGCCAGACATTTGAGCATAGTATTGGAGACTTTGAGATGACATCAGTTGTATGCTAAGTTCTCAAAGTGTGAATTCTGGCTGAAGAGCATTTCATTTCTGGGGCTTGTGGTTAGCGGTGAAGGCATTTCTATTGATCCCCAGAAGATTCAGGCTGTTGCGGGTTGGCCAAGGCCTACTACGGTATTTGAGGTACGTAGTTTCTTAGGCATGGCTGGATATTACAGGAAGTTTGTGAAGGGATTTTCTCAGATTGCTACGCCTTTGACGAGACTGACTCAGAAGTCAGTAACTTTTGTTTGGACACCAGAGTGTGAGGCTAGTTTTTAGAGATCGAAGGATTGTCTGACTTCAGCTCCAGTGTTAGCACTTCCGTCGGGTACGGAAGGATTTCAGGTATTCAGTGATGCTTCACTGAAAGGTTTGGGATGTGTGCTGCATCAGAATGGTAGGGTAATTGCTTATGCCTCGAGACAGTTGAAAACACATGAGAAGAATTACCCGACACATGATTTGGAATTGCTGCAGTTGTTTTTGCTTTGAAGATTTGGCGTCACTATCTGTATGGCGTCAGATGTGAGATTTTTATGGATCACAAGAGTTTGAAGTACATTTTCACTCAGAAGGATCTGAATTTGAGGCAAAGAAGGTGGCTTGAGTTGATCAAGGCTTATGATCTGACGATTCAGTATCAGCCTGGTAAGGCTAATGTAGTAGCATATGCTTTGAGCAGATAATCTTCTGGATTATCAGGTATTCAGCTCACTTCTGATGATTTCTTGATTCATGATATGGAACGTTTGTAGTTGGAAGTGATTTCCTCCAGAAGTTTCGATTCTGGAGTTTTGACTCAGTTGAGTATTTAGTCTTCTTTGGAAGAAAGGATTCAGAAAGCCCAGAAGTTAGATTCTGATTATTCGACGTTGATTGCTCAGATTGAATCTGATAAGAAGCATGAACTCCGAATTTCTGATTCTGGTACTATTTTCTGCAAGAACAGGTTGTGGATTCTTGTGTTTGGAGATTTGAGGAGAGAGATTCTGTATGAATCTCATCATTCAGGCTACACTGTTCATCCGGGAAGTGACAAGATGTACGGAGATATGAAAGGTTTATTCTGGTGGCCGGGAATGAAAAAGGATGTAGCATATTTTGTCGCTAGATGCGAGGCTTGTCAGTTGGTGAAAGCAGAGCATCAACGACCATGAGGACTTTTGCAGTCGTTGCTTATCCCTGAGTGGAAGTGGGAGGAGGTAACGATGGATTTTGCTATGTGTTTTCCTCGATCAAGGCAAGGGCACGATGCCATTTGGGTGATTGTGGATAGATTGACGAAGTCTGCTCATTTTCTTCCGATCAGACAGACCGATTCGGTGGATCGATTGGCACAGGTATATGTGAAAGAGATTGTCAGATTACACGGTGTGCCTAAGGTGATTGTTTCTGATCGAGATGGATGATTTACTTCCAGACTTTGGAAAGGTATTCAGCAAGGTTTGGGTACGAAGTTGCATTTCAGTACAGCTTTTCATCCGCAGACTGACGAACAATCTGAGAGGACTATTCAGGTACTAGAAGATCTGTTGAGGCTTTGTGTTTTGGACTTTGGAGGAAGCTGGGAAGATCATATTCCTCTGATAGAATTTGCTTACAATAACAGTTTTCAGTCTAGTATTGGAATGGCACCGTATGAAGCTCTGTATGGCTGGAAGTGTAGAACCCCTTTGACTCTGACTGAGGTTGGAGATAGACAGGAAATGGGTGCCACTTTTGTAGAAGAAACTGTTAAGAAAGTTGATTTGATTAAAGAAAGATTGAAAGCTGCACAAGATCGACAGCAGAAATATTACAATCAAAAGCACAGGTTCATTGAATTTCAAGTTGATGACTTTGTGTACGTCAAAGTCAGTCCGATGAAGGGTGTGAGAAGATTTGGCAGAGTGAGTAAGCTCAGTCCAAGGTATGTTGGCCCGTTTGAAATCCTTGAAAGGATTGGAAAATCTGATTATCGGTTGTTGTTATCTGATCAGATGTCCGATGTTCACAATGTGTTCCACATATCTACTTTGAGAAAGTGGATATCTGACTCTGGAAAGAAAGTGTCTGCTGATGAGATTGAGATTCAGGAGAATCTGAGTTATACAGAAGAACCCGAGTTGATTCTAGCTTACGATGTGCGTAAGTTGAGAAGTAAAGAGATTCTGATGGTTAAGGTGCAGTGGAAGCACCGAACTGCACGGGAAGCGACTTGGGAGAAAGAATCGGACATGAGGAAGTCGTACCCGTACTTGTTTTGACTGAGTTCTGTTTAGGCAATGTCGAGGATGACATTTTTCTGAAGTTGGGGAGATTGTAACATCAAAATCTGCTCCAAAATTGTCCGGGCCGATCTGGATCGTCCCGGGACGATTAGTGTAAATTATGTTCCAGATTCTGTCCAGAAGATACAGGAATGATTTCCTGTAGAGATCGTCCGGGCCGATCTGGGATCGTCCCGGGACGATCAGTGTATGGCAAATGTCAGAGAGCAAATCGTCCTGGAAATTAATTATCGTCCTGAGAAATCATCCCAGAACGATGCAGTTTTGTTCAGATCGTCCAGGACGATCGTGCGATCGGCCGGGCCAATCAGAGTATTTTAAAGCTGAAATCAGCTCATTTTGAAGAGAGAGAAAATTATAAAATATCTTAAAATCAGTTTGAGGAGAGAGAAGGTCGAGGGAAAATTTGGAAAAGTTGATTTTCGGGCGACACCAGGCCGTTTTCGTCCGACAAGATTGTTCAGGAAAGTGTTGTATGCAAGGTAAGGCACATTCCGCCTTTCTCAATTTTCAGAATTGTGAAGTTTGAACGACTTTTCTGTCCGGATTTCGTTTTTGTTAGCGAATTTCGTCCGTATTTTCCGATTGGTTCAGTTTTTACCGCGTAACTTTTGGTATGTTTCTGAGATGCCGAGTGTGCACATTTTGATTATTTTCTGGAGAATTTTGACCGGGTATTTTTGATTCCGCGGTGTTTTCTTTCGACTGTAATTTTTGACGATGTCTAAAAATGTTGTGACAGTAGAATAAAAGTCTTATATTATTGCTGTAAATGTTCTGTGGTAATTTGGTAAAATTCTGATTCTGTCAATTTTGTATAAATTTCGTATACTGCTGTTATGCTGCCGGATTTTCGTACGATTTCTGAATTTCTCCGGATTTGTTCTGAAATGATATGTTATGATTTTGTATACTTTTGGGAGCCATAAGGGGAAGGTGCTGTAAGCACAAGGGAGCTATAAAGGGAAGTTCTGAGAAGTTCTGTGAAGTTCTGAATTTCTGTATATCTGTTATGTTCTGGTGCTATGAGCACAATTGGGAGCTATAAGGGGAAGTTCTGGTGCTATCTGCACAAGGGAGCTATAAGGGGAAGTTCTGGTGCTGTATGCACAAGGGAGCTATAAGGGGAAGTTCTGGTGATGTATGCACAAGGGAGATATAATGGGAAGTTCTGAAATCTGGAATGAAGAGCTGTTCTGAAATATTTTTTCTGATTTAATCTGTTCTGACTTTTGATATGATTTCTTATTTCTGATCTGTATTTTGATTCTGATTCTGTCTGTTCTAATATGATCTGATTCTGATTTTTGTACTTTCTGTCAGCTCTGATATGATGTATTTCTGTTCTGTTCTGATTTAATCTGATCTGTACGATTCTGATTCTGTTCTGATTTGATATACGATTCTGTTTCGATTTCTGTACGGATTTCTGTCTGATGTGTTTGATGTGGACTCTGAGGATTTTGATTGGAGGTTTGATGTCTTGCTGAGCTGTTGTAGCTCATCCTTATTTTCTGCGTGGTTTTCAAGTTCTGGGAAGGGGAATGAAGTCCAGGAATATAAGTTCATAGTCTGATTCCGTATAGGTATTTTGTCCTTTTGATTTTTGTACAGTCATGGCTTTTCTGTTCTGTCTTTCTTTCTGTCTGAAAGCCATGAGCTGTATTTGTACATGATTTTTTGAGGAAGAAAAAGATAGATGATCTGTTCCGCTGTATTTTGATGTTTATAGTGGCTCTGTGTGTCTGTTTTTGTGTGTAATGTTTGGAAGAAAGTTCTGAAACAAATTCCAAATCCAGATCCTGGAATCAGTTCAGTCAGTCTGAAAGTTCCGGCCTCACGACCCGATGCGAGCGGGACCCGTCCCGGTCGGGTTGGGTCGTGACACCGGGTTGCCGAGGAGTAACCATAAGATGATGTGAATGTATTGGAAGTGATAGAGGAGGGGATAATGCTGGGATCTTTGGAGAAGGAGAGGGGTGTGAGGATGTAAGTGGAGCCATTTGTTGGTAATGTATGGGAGCAATTGGTGGGATGGATGATGATAGAAGAAAGTTGGGGACTAGGAGATGAGAGTTGGGGTTTATGGTGGTAGGCTAAGAACTCGTGGAGCTGGTGGAGATAGAATATGGGAATATGGCTTCATTGAAGTTTATATGGCGATATATGATCACACGGCCTGATATTGGGTCTAAACATTTTTATAGCATTTGTAGTTGATAGATTTGGCATAGCCAAGGAATATGCATGGTAAGATCATTATCATTGGCAAGATTAGATACTGAAAGAAGATTGTGAGATAGGTGAGGTAAATGAAGAATTTGAGAGAGGCGTATCGTACGTGACGGGGTAGGAAGTAATCCTTTGCCAAAGTGAGCAATTGGCAGGCTTTGACCATCTCCAATTGAGATGTTGTATGAGCCACAATAATCTTCTACATAGTTGAGATTGTCCATACTATTAGTCATGTGAGCAAATGCTCCAGAATCCAGGATCCAGTCAGACGTGGTGCATGTGTTTGATGCAACAAGTGCTTGGTTTTGCAGTTAGAGTCAGATACTAAAGATTCAAATAATGCCAAAATTGATTTGCATAATGTCCTCTTTTTCCACAGTTTTGACATATGATAACTAGTCGATTTGGTGATTTTGCTCCAATGTTTGAAGTTCGTCTGTGACCTCTTGACCATCCACGTCCTCGACTAGAATATAAATATGCATGAGGGTTGGGAGCTATTGTTTCTTTAGCCGATTCAAATGTGAGATTAATTTCTTCACTAATAAGTAGTGAATAGAGATCTTCTAAACTTAATGATGTTAGCTTGGTGCAAATGGCTGTCTTGAACGTCTGGTATTGTGGGGATAATCCATTGAGTGTATAGAGAAGTACATCCTCACTGTCAATAGAAGATCCTGCAGAGGCGATATTGTCTACCAATATTTTCACATTGGTAAGATATTGTTGCATCATCATCTGTCCCATGGTGATGTGATGCAGTTTGTTTTTAAGCTGTATTACGTTAGAGCGGTTATTAGCCTATAGTCGACGATCTAGAGTTAGCCAGATTTCTAAAGAGTTGTCAAGATTCAGTACATAAGGAAGCACACTTGAGGAGATTGTTGAGCACAGTGCAACTAACAAATTTTGATCTACTAGTGTCCAGTGTATGTAAGCTTGATTGATTGAAGCAGTGTCGTTGGGTAGCTGTAGAAGGCAGGAGGGAACAGTGGAGCTGCCATTGAGAAATCCAACATAGTTATTGGCTCTGAATAGTTTCAGCATCTATGACCTCCATGTAGGATAGTTGTCATTGGAGAGATGGGTGGGAACTAAAGTTTTGATGTTGGAGATGAGGAACTTGACTGAGAAAGGTATAGTGATGGTTTCAAATTAAGCATTTGTGGATATTTCACCAGTGTGTGATAATGGAGATTGTGTCATTTTCGAAACTAGAATGATGAGCCAGTTGGCTCTGATACCATAAAGACAATCTCAAGAAGTAAAAAAACACAAGAGCAGAGAAAGCAACAGTAAGAAAATACTCATAATAGTATCAGACTTTCCATTCTGATGCAATAGCTTTTCTTGGTCCATACTATAGTAGCAGCGAGGTCTACTTATATAAGTGTATGTGTGGTACCTTTACAAGTGTATGGCTGTGATTAATCAGAGTTGTTATTATCCTACGGTGGGTCTTTCTTGTGTCGTTACTGGAGTGTGCTTCCATGTGCTACATGCTGATTGAGGTGTGTTGTTAATAACACTAAAACTAATATCTATAAAACATAAATTAAGGATTTGTTTGGAATAGTTTTTTACTATTTTTTTAAATAGCTTTCGATTACAAAATTTTTTTATCTAAACACTGCTTTAGAAAGTAATAAGAAAGCTATCCCAAACCAAGCCTAAAATATGAAATTATAATTTAAAACACTGTTTTAACAACTTAACGATTTAGGATTTAGGATTTGTTTGAGACAATTTTCTTACTTCTTTATTTTTTAAAACTACATTTATAATTTTTATTCGGTCATTATTTTATTATTTCTTAATTTAAAAAAAAAAGTATTTTTCTGCCCCATATTTATATCCACTTTCATAAAAAGTTGATATCATCCCAAACAGACCTTAATATTATATTATTAAAAAACAAATATATAATGCGTTGAGATATTTAAATTGATGATACATTTTGAGTGAGTAAAATATTAACTGACATCAAGATCATGGAATTCTGACATCATTGAGACCTTCAAATGACTAGCAAACGGTCTACAATCAAGGGATTCAACATCGGTCATCCATCCAAACCACTCCCCATTTACCCCAGATATTTCTCCTATTTACGGGACATGCCACTCTCTGAAATCTATATATAAAACCATCCTTTCTCTTGAAAAGGGGACCCCAAGTAAGAGAGCATGATAGATATCACATATCGCTCTTGCCCCTAGCTAACTCCTCCTTAACCACAGCCCATAGTTTCGTCGGACCACCACTTGATGTCGGAGTTCCGCCGGACCGCCACCTGACCCCCCGAAGTTTCGCCGGACCACCGCCTGACCCCAAAGCTCCGTCGGACCATCGCATGAGGCCCGAAGTTTCGCCGGACTACCCCCTGATGCTTGGAGTTTCACCGGACCACCACCTGACGCCGGAGTTCCGTCAGACTACCACTTGAGGCCTGGAGTTCTATCAGACCACCAATTGAGGCCTGGAGCCACCACCGGATCACCACCTGACCCTAGAGATCTGTCAGACCACCACCTAACGCCCAAAGTTCCGCCGGACCACCGCATGACGCCCGGAGTTCCGCCAGACCACCGCATGATGCCCGTTGTTCCGCCGAACCACCGCCTGACACCCAGAGTTCCGACGGACCACCGCCTAATGCCAAAATCTCACCGAACCACCACCTCATGCCCGAATTTCCAAGTAATGCTAGACTTCCGCAAGACCACCAAGTGATGCCAGACTTCATCATCATTTGTCACTAGATTTCAACTATGCATTCGATATTTGTAATATGATCACCCTCAAGGATAAGCCAACCCATTGTAATATATCCAAACGCTAGTGGAATCATTTCAAACTAGACTAGGCCCTGTGGTTTTTTCCCCTTTCCAGGGTTTTCCACATAAAAACTCTTGTGTTCTCTATGTGTGAGCTGGATATCCATACAATGCTAAGACATAATATTATAAGTCTATCGTCACGTATATTCTAGTCCGCAACAAGCATAAATTTAAATCTGATTGAGAGCAAAGGCGTACAAAGAAAAAAAAACACAAGGTGAAGAAAAAATTTATTCTTTTTTTCTTTACAACTTTAAAGAACAAAAAAATTGCATCTAATTTATTAATTTGACATAGATATTATAATTTTTTTATTTAGGATACTTTTAAGTATTATAAAAAGTATTTTTTTAGAGAAATTGCGGGTCACGCTCGCCTAGCATTTTTATGAAGAACAAAATTACAATATGATTATAGTTTTCAGATACACAGAGCTACTAAGAGGTACAAAAGAAAAAAAAAATTGATAGAGATTACAATTATATTTAATAGATAAAGAAACTATATATATATATATATATATATATATATATATATATATATATATATATATATATATATATATATATATATATATATATATATATATATATATATATATATATATATATATATATATATATATATATATATATATATATATATATATATATTCAAAGATAGCTTAGATGGGCAATGAAAAGCCCCAAAATCTGATAAGTCATCAGTGATCTCAAAGATGGCCAACAAGAAAAATATCTGGTGTAAATTTGTTGTTTTAAGCTAGGCAATCCGACAACGAATAGAAAGATGGAGAGGTTAACGATTCGATTACTCTGTCGTGGTCCAATCGGATGATGTAGTAAATATTTATTATATTTAAATATTTATAATAATGATATAATTATTTGTAAATATATAAAAAATTTTGAACATAGTCATTATTTCAAAATTTAAAAAATATCATTATTTAAACCAACTATGTCATCTCCCATTCTCATCACCTCCCAACTCCTCACATGGTCGAAACCCCAGTAGCTTTACACTCCTCGTCAAGCACGCTCCACCATACCTCCACCTCAAAAAATTATTAGGTGCGGAGTGTGCACCGTCCACACAAACATGGGTACCTAGCGGTACCCAGCGGTACCCAATGATACCGAGTGCCGGTACCTAGCGCGGAATAAGGCTTGTGCCAACGGTTCTCCCCATCCGCACTCCGCACCTAACAATCTCTCCTCCACCTCAGAGTCACTACAAACTACCATTTCATCCCACCAAATTCCTACTCCCTTCCTCTCGTACATTTCAAACTCATCTCTGTAGTTGCTTCCTCGAAGCTCATCACCAAACAACCTCCTTCTATACCAATCATATCTAACATCAACGGCTCAAAACGCAGTGCCAAATTTTCTAAAACTGGTACATATTTTTCAATTCAACGATGGGTTATTTCTTTCTTGACGGATAAAATAAGCTGAAATATGAACACTGTTGTGTCCTGGAGTATTCGCGACAGTAGAGAAAAATATATAGTTTAACGTCTTAGCATTGTACGAAGATCCAACACACAATCAGATAAGTGAGAGGGTGTAGCGTTCATAAGAGACACAAGAGTTTTTACGTGGAAACCTCTGAAAAAGGGGGAAAAACCACGGGCCCTGGCCCCACTTTGAATGAATCCACTAGTATTTGCAGTTGATTACAAATGAGGGCTCTTCTTAGGGAGAATGCCTTAGCTTGATGTTACAAATGTACGTCATATAGAGCACATTACATGGTGGGAGTTACAATAATCAACATAGACATGTTTGTTTGGTTGGAAGGGCCGTAGTCGGCAGGAGACAGAGGAAAGACCGTTGTCTACCGATGTAGGTCGAAAAGGACGTAGTAGGTGATAAAGGTCAAAAGGACCATAGTCGGCAATAGATAGAGGTCCGAAAGACCGTAGTTTGTTGATGGAGGTCGGAAGGACCATAGTAGGCGACGGATGTCAGAAGGACCGTAGTCGGCAGGAGACAAGGGTCAGAAATATCGTTGTCTGGAGATGAAGGTCGGAAGGACCATAATTTGTAGGAGACCAAGGTCAGAAAGACCATTGTAGTAGGGCGGTACTCTGGTAGAACTCTGGGCATCAGGTGGTGGCCCAACAGAAGTCTAGGCCTCAGGTGGTGGTTCGGCGAAAGTCTGGGCCTCAGGTGATGTTCTAGTGGAGCATAGGGCCTCAAGTGGCGGTCCAGCGGAGCAACGACGTCAGGCGGTGGTCCAGCGGAGGTGAGGGCCTCAAGTGGTGGTCCAGCGGAGCAACGGCGTCAGGCGGTGGTCCGACGAAGGTGAGGGCCTCAAGTGGTGGTCCGGCGGAGCAACGGCGTCAGGCGGTGGTCCGGCGGAGCAACGGCGTCAGGCGGTGGTCCGGCTGAGGTGAGAGCCTCAAGTGGTGGTCCGGCGAAGCAACGGCGTCAGGCGGTGGTCCGGCGGAGGTGAGGGCCTCAAGTGGTGCTCCGGCGAATGTCCGGCGGTGGTCCGGCGAAACTCCGACGGTGGTCGATGAGGAGCTTCCTCCTTCACTTCTCTTCTTCTCTTCTTGCTTCGGTCCCCCTTTCAAAAGAAATGAGGGACTATTTATAGATTTCTGGAGTGGCATGGCCCGTAAATAGGTGAGAGATCAAGGGTAAATGGGGAGTGGTTGGATGGACGGCCGTTATTGAATCCCTTGATCGTGTATTATTTATTAGACATTTGGAGGTCTTAATGATTTTGGAATTCGGCGATCTTGGGCTCGTTGGATTCATCTCGTCGACACGCTTGATTCGATTATAAACTCTTCATGTTTGGAAACCGTTTGGTAAATAAAATTGTGGTACGAAGCTTCCAACAGCGCTTCGGGTCCTTGATTTGGACTCATTTGGGCTCATATTGAGCCAAATTTGGTGTCGTTGGGTTCGTATTTCCGAGACGCTCAATTTGACTGTAAGTTTGTTGAAATCATAGTTTAGGTAATTCCGAATTTAATATTTGAAGTTTCCTGCTTGATTTTTGCCTCAAGATTCGTGCCCGATCAAAATAACTTTTTGATGATATATCAAGCACCAAGAAGGAAAAATCTTCTTCTAGTAATTTTGTAATTTACAGAATCAAAATAATTAAAAACTTGATGCATAGATCTACTCAAGTGAAAAAAATAACTAATCCCTCTACTACGATAAACAAATATGGGCTCGCTAGATTCCGCCGCACTCTCTTTAAAATAACAGCGAATAGATACCCTCGTTAAAATAAAATAAAATAAAACTTGCCAACTTTAAAAATTTTATCCTGGGTGACGGAACGATTAGTCCAAAAGTAAAAGGCTGTGAGAGCTTGGAGACGTGGACGCATGAAATCCAGGAGCTCCGTTGCAGCAACGAACGAAGGCCATCGGCCCATAGCCCACGCAGGTCGAATACATAACGCCACTTTCCGGCAGGCCAAGAGCAAAACCCCTACCTAATTTCCAGTTGCAGATTGCAGTCTAATGGGGCTGATCCTGGGCAAAATCTCCGTTGAAACCCCTAAATACCAACTCATCCATAAAGCCGCCGATTACGAGATCCGCACCTATGCTCCCTCAGTACTCGCCGAGGTCACCTACGACCCCGCCGTTCTCGGCGGCCGCGACGCCGGCTTCATGATCCTAGCCAACTATATTGGCGCCGTCGGCGAACCTCAAAACTCCCGCCCCGAGAAAATCCCCATGACGGCTCCCGTCATCACCCACTCGCCGCAGAAGATTGCCATGACTGCGCCCGTCGTTACAAGCGGCGGAGGAGGATCGGCGCCGGTGACAATGCAATTCGTGCTACCGGCTAATTACGCTAAAGCGGAGGATGCGCCGCGGCCGACGGACGAGAGGGTGAGGATAAGGGAGGAAGGTGAGAGGAAGTATGGGGTTGTGAGATTCAGCGGCCTGGCGACGGAGGCAACCACGGCGGACAGAGCGGAGAGGTTGAGGAGGAGCTTGGAAAGGGATGGTTATAAAGTGGTTGGAGAGTATGTGCTTGCCAGGTATAATCCGCCATGGACTCTGCCTCCTCTGAGGACGAACGAGGTCATGCTTCCCATCGAATGATACGTACAGCTTTCTATTTCTGTGGATCATTTTGCTGTTGTTGCATAAACCTTATATAAATCGAGCTTTTCCTTATTGAACTTTGAATCAGTTATCTTCTGTGTTTGTTTATGTTTATGATTTTAGAAGCTGAATTCATTGTATAGTATTTTGCCTATGTTTGCTCAGGCACTGCGCTTTCCACTGCTTTTCTTTTCTTACTCTTACTGATAAATCGACTGCATGTTACTGTAGTTCTTTGAGAATTAACTAATCCAATTCAATCTGCAAAAAGCGATGCATTTGTCAGCTGAAAAATCAATGATAAAATGCATCATTAAACACCATCAGGCTAACCATTACATCACAGTTGCACAGCACGCCGCATGTTTCCCATCGTATTATTTGAAAAAAAGGGGATGTATATACATACCACTTTATTTCATGCTATTTACATATCTAACACCCAAAATATTAATATTACATGCTTATCACCCATAGAACAAATTTGGGTGCATGGAATGAAATATTAAAATTTGTAGGATGATATGAATGGTAAAAATGAATTATATGAGTGATTGACATGTAATATTAATGTTTTGTGTGTTAGATATGTTAATAGCATGAAATAAAGTGGTATGTATGTAAATCTCCCAAGAAAGGAATTTAAGAAGGACGCGGCTTTCGATTTCCATGTGTCTTATGTTGTTGTTACGTATAACATATAGATCAAGCATTTCGGTCTTGAAATCAATTGTCTTCTCATTTATGAATGTTGTATAATGATATAATCACTTCTCATTGTCGGTATTGTTTTAGTCGTATGTTGTTCTTATAAACAAACAAAATGAGTAAGGTTGGAAATCTAGACGTAGTTGAGAGTATTAAAAGTTAGAAAGGATCTTCATACCGCATACATCATGGTGAGCACTTGCCCTCTTTATATAGGAAAGTACCTAAAGCTGTGACAAAGAAACAATGGATATAATGAGAAGTTATTAGTGAATGGTGATGAAAACCTTCGTACAGGAGATGGAGAAAGTGGAGAACAACTTCTTCCTTGAGCAGGACCAGTTTTTATCCCCTTTCAAGATGAGCGGAGAACATCTTCTTGTCGCATAAGTATGAGAACCAACCATTGGATAAAGCTTTTGTGAACTAATCTGCAACTTGATCTTTAGTGTTTATGTGATAAGCAGTAATGGTTTCGGACTTGATGTGTTTCCTAATGTATGAGGACCAATATAAGAACGGGTGCTTGGGATTGATTGGGTGGTGATGGGGTGAAGCTAAGGTGATGAGCAAACCGGAATAATTTTTCATTAAAAATAATATGGCAAGATATAAATATTTGTATTGTTAGTAAGGTTGGAATGTGACTCTTTGATTGAGCAGCATAGTCTAGGAAGAGACTGGCTACAGATTACAACATAGACATCCAAATGTTCGAATGTGCAAGTAAGATGGGGGATGATTGTGCAAAAGCTCATAGGGAGGTATGCTGTTAGTGATTGGAGAAGAGAGATGGTTAATTAAATAGGTTGCAGTCCTTCTGTGAGGAGAGCTTTGGCCCTGAGATGACGAGGAAGGTCGGCATCTAGCATGAGTGTTATTACAATTTCAATAAGGTGGGGATGTTTACACTCAGTTACCTCATTTTGCTTCAAAGTGTACGAAAAAGTATGCTTGTGGATGATGCCAAGATTTTCAAAGTAGTTTGAAGAGTGTGACAACAGTATTCATGATGTGAAACTATCATGTGATGATTTGAGAATTGCACTTGAAATTAAATAAGATCTTGAACCAAGCTTGCTATTAAAACTCTTATGCGTATTCAATTAAGATTCAAGAATTAAAATATGAATGATTAGGTAACAACAAGAAATTACCATACAAGATTGGAAAGCTTTTCAAAACATCATCTAAAATATCAAGTGTAGCAAATAGCTAAAATACCAAAGCCCCAAATTTAAAATTTAGACCCTTCACCTTAGGATCCGTCGCTCTATTTGAGGTGGAGTTAGCGGAAGAGGACCGTGAGCAAGCTTAGCGATGCCACTAGTAAACAAGTAATCTTGAGAGAGCTCTTCGCCGGGAAGGAGGCCGGTTCCGGGGAAGTGGATGGATGACTGTCGATGATCCACTTTGAAGGTGGGTAGTGCTTGTCGATGACTTGTATGAGTGTCGGTAGAATCCGATCAAGGTAGTCTCCAACAGTATCTTCGTCCGACTCAAATCCGGCGTCAAAGAATGGCGACCGATAAACGTCAAGGTTGCCTTGTGCGTCGAATACTATTCCCCACTCAAGCTCGGGGTCGGCCATGCATGGTAGCCGTGAGAGTGAGTGGTCGCCGCAAGAGGTTCTCTAGTGCAAGGGAGAAGTGGCTCGAGGATTCGGGGAGAAGAGATCACTTTGGCGGGCTAGGGGAATTCGGCCAAGGTGGGGGGAAAGAAAAAAAAAGGCTGCAGGAATTTTCTGCAGGGAGTTATTTTGGGGGGCTAAAGGGAGGGATTTAATTTGAAAATCAAATTAAATCCAAGAGGAGAAAGGGGCGGTTAATGGGGAGGATTTTAGGGGCTGAATTTGTGGAGTTAATGGGGTGATTAGGAGAGAGAGAAGACTCCATGATGGGGGTCGGCTGAACTAGAGGAGGGAGAAAAAAAAAAGAATTAAGAAAGTGGGGACCATATATTGATTAGCAGATTTTTGAATACAAATCTGTAATAAAACAGATTTCAGGAAAAGGAAACTTTCCTTTAATTGGAGGGGATTTAGACAACCGTTTGAATTGAATTAAAACTCAATTAAATCAGTTGGCTAGATTCTAGGAAGTAAATAAGGAAAGCAATAAAAGGCTCATGAGGGATTTGAATTTCAAATCCCCAAATTCCAAAGGCCGGCGGGATGGATCCACGGGCTGGTTGGCAGGAAGCTGGCCGGCGAGTGGAAGGCCTGTGGCCGGCGGGAGACTGGTCAGGGGTGGGCGGGGCTGTGGCCGGCGGAAGTCGACCTTGCAAGGGGCGAGATGGGCTGCTGTAGGTGGCGGCCTGGCTGAAGAAATCTGAGGATTTCTTTGGTCTTGATTTCCCTCGCTTTGAATTTCTTCCAACTATTCCTCCACACAATGATCTGGGATTAAATCTAGAACTCACGAAGAGATCTAGTTCTCCCTTTGAACTCACTAAGAGATCAAAAGGAGGTGCACTCACAAAGAGAACAAAAGAGAATATTTTTCATTTCAAAAAAAAAAAACTACCAAAATACAATGCATATTGCCTCATATATGGAGGCTCCAAATGAAAGAAAAAAAAGAAAAGACCACAATGCCCTCGGGGCTACATAAGTCAAAAGATGCCCTCAGGGGCAAACTCGGAAAATAAACTAATAATAATAATAAAAGAAAATATGACATAAGCTACAAGCTCAAAAATAGAGGCTCTGCATCGTAGCCATCGATCTGCGCCGTCGGCGATGGTACACGTGTCGAAATCTGATGTCCCCATCATTCTCCCCGGGTGGGAGAGAACTCGACCCCGTCGAGTGGGTGTCTCTAGAAGCCTCGTACCACTCCAGCAGGTCTGGGTCTAATCTCTGTAGCTCATCTCAGTCGATCCACACGTTCTCCGTCTCCGGCTTTCCTGCCCATTGAACTAAGTATCTCCGGCGACCACCGTCTCTAGTAGAAATGATTTCATCGCTAAGCACTGCCTCGATCCTTTCCGCAGTAGGTAAAGTGGGGAGTTTTGGGAGTGGGGGAAGGCTGGGGATCTCACCAGGTGGGGACTCACAAGGCTCATCAAGTAAAGGATTAGGTGGGTTAAATTCTGGACCCTCATAAGCTACAAGGTCTTCAACGTTAAAAGTGGGGCTAAAGTTAAAACCTTCAGGAAGGTCGAGCACATAAGCATTACTATTAATTTTAGAAATTATTTTGAAAGGGCCCGCGCTTCTCGCGTGTAACTTCTTAACGGTCCCATGCGGGAACCGCTCCGGACGAATCCGAACCATCACATAATCACCCACATTAAATTCCTTGAACCTTCTCTTGAGGTCCGCATTAAGTTTGTAGTTGGCATTGCTCAATTCAATTTTCTTGTTAATTTCTCTGTGCAATTCATGTAAATGCGATGCAAATGCAGATGCTGACTCAGATGACCTAGACTTAGGACCCATGGGAATAAGATCTATAGGTTGCTTTGGTTTGTAACCATACACTATCTCGGCAGGACTCAGACCCGTGGTTCGGTTGACATAATTATTATAGGCAAACTCGGCGATCGGTAACTTAGAATCCCAGTCTCTCAGGTTTTCCCCAACTAACGTTCTTAAAAGGTTTCCTAAGCTTCTGTTTACAACTTCGATTTGGCCATCGGTCTGAGGGTGGAAAGCTGTGGAAAATTGTAGTTTCGTACCCATCTTATGCCAAAGTGTCTTCCAGAAATAACTTGTGAATTTGACATCCCTGTCGGAAACAATAGTCTTAGGTAACCCATGAAGTCTCACAATCTTATCAAAGTATAACTTAGCGACTCGGGATGCGTCAAAAGTTTTGGAACAGGGTAGGAAATGGGCCATCTTGGAAAACCTATCAACGACGACACAAACAGAATCGTGTTTTCGGAGTGTCTTGGGTAAACCTAATACAAAGTCCATGCTTACATCCTGCCAAGGGCAATTAAGAACAGGTAGAGGGGTGTAGAGGCCTGTGTTTTGCTTTCGTTGTTTGGCAAGTTGGCAGGTGTGACATCTCTTTATAAGCTTGCCGACGTCGCGCTTCAGGGTGGGCCAATAGAATCTATTCTCTAGCGCGGCAATAGTTTTGGATTGGCCAAAGTGGCCAGCTAGTCCGCCCGCATGCAGCTCCCAAACTAGAAATTCTCGCAGAGAGGTATTAGGAATGCAGAGTTTTTGGGCCTTGAACAAATAGCCATCCTCCAAAAGGAAATCACTAATTATTGGTCCACCACCATTAGTCAGTACGGTGTAAGTTTCTTTAAAGTCGGGGCAGTCCAAATAGTCATCTTTCAGTCGCTCAAAACCAATTACTTCCGTCCTCATTTCCTGGGTAGTCATTAATCTTCGACTGAGGGCGTCAGCAGCCTTATTCTCAGTTCCTGCTTTGTGTCTAATCGTGTAAGTATACTCCTGCAGGAATTCAACCCAACGGCCATGGCGGGCATTGAGTTTCTTCTGCGAATTGATGTATCTTAAGGCTTCGTGATCTGAGAATATCACAAATTCTTGGGGCAGTAAATAGTGTCTCCAGTATCGGAGGGACTGAATGACCGCATAGAATTCCTTGTCATAGGTAGAATACCTCTGACGAATGTCGTTCAGCTTCTCGCTAAAGAAAGCTACAGGGTGTCCTTCCTGAGATAAAACTCCTCCTATACCAATTCCTGATGCGTCACATGTTACCTCAAAGACTTTAGAAAAATCCGGAAGACGCATAACAGGGGATTCCACCATTTTTCTTTTAATATCCTCGAAAGCCTTAGTGGCAGCTGTCGTCCATGAAATTCGCCTTTCTTGAGGCAGTCAGTTATGGGCGCCACTATAGTGCTAAAGTTTCTAATAAACCTCCTATAGAATGTGGCCAATCCGTGAAAACTCCGAACGTCCCTTATGGTTTTGGGCTCAGGCCACTCATTAATCGCTCTGACTTTCTCAGGGTCTGCGGAGATTCCTTGAGGAGAAATGATAAATCCTAGGAAGGTAACCTGGTTTGTGAGGAATACGCACTTACTTGGGTTGGCATACAACTTTTCTTTCCTCAAAACCTCACATACTTGAGTTATGTGATGTAAGTGCAGGTCTACGGAGCGACTGTAGATTAAGATGTCATCAAAGTACACTACAACGAATTTTCCTAAGAACGGTCGCAAGACTTGAGTCATAATTCTCATAAATGTGCTAGGAGCGTTGCTAAGGCCAAATGGCATGACCATCCACTCATACAACCCGTCTTTAGTTTTAAAAGCCGTTTTCCATTCGTCGCCTGGACGGATTCTAATTTGATGGTATCCACTCTTAAGATCAATCTTGGAAAAGAGGGTTGCCCCGGTCATCATATCCAACATGTCATACAAACGGGGAATGGGAAATCTATACTTGACGGTGATTTTGTTGATAGCGCGGCTATCAACACACATCCGCCACGAGCCGTCCTTTTTGGGAGTTAAGAGTGCAGGAACAGCGCACGGACTCAGGCTCTCCTTAATGAATCCTCGCTGAAGGAGCTCATCGACTTGTTTCTTCAGTTCCGAATGCTCAGTCGGGTTCATACGGTAGTGAGGGAGGTTGGGTAAAGATGCTCCAGGCACTAAATCTATTGCGTGATGTATGTCCCGAAGGGGTGGAAGTTGGTTAGGTAAGTCGTCAGGGAACACGTCAGCGAAATTCTCAAGAATGGGTTTTATTTCCTCGGGGATGTGCTCTGTTTGATCCTCATTCACTTCTCTGGCTACTAGGGCATACATTGGCACTCCTTGGGAGATTTCATCTTCTACTTCCTTAGCATTCAAGAAATGTAGCCCTTTGCTTTGTTTAGCAGGAGTAGGCTTGGCTTCCGTCTTGGGGGGTTTGGGTTGGGAAGGCATTAACTTAATCTTCTTTCCATTGTGTTCGAACACGCAGGTGTTCGACCTCCCATAGATATGAACATCATTGTCAAATAACCAGGGGCGACCCAGGATAATTTGACCTACATCCATGGCCAAAACATCACACCAAATCTTGTCTTGATATCCCACGAACTCTATGGGAATGAGACTACGGTCCTTAATTTCTATAGTAGTCGAATTTATCCAAGCAACCTTATACGGATTTGGGTGAGGGGTCATCTTGAGGTTAAGTTTGGAAATCATAGCAGAGGAAACTGCGTTGATACAACTTCCACTGTCGACGATAACCTTGCAGTTCTTTTCTCCAATCTTAACAAAGGTATGAAAAATGGAAGTCCTACGCCAATCATCGCTTAACTTGGGTTGTGACAAAGCGCACCTAACAACCTGAAGGGTAACAGGTTCTTCTTCCGTAAAGGAGTCTTCGTCCTCATCAACGTGATGAACTATGTCAGTCTCAGGTTCATCCTCATCCTCATCAGCCTCTTCTATAATGGTGACTTTATATGGGCTGGAGCATTGGGACGCGATGTGCCCATACCCATGACACCTATAACATTTGGTTCCAGAACTTGCTTTGGGAGGATCACGGTCGGTGGGTTTACTCTTAGAGTCCGGACGTGGTTGGGCTGTGCTAGCAGTGGGTCGACTACCTATCGCGTTCGCGGGTCGGTTCTGGGACTGGCTGGTGGAAGTTCGATAATGGTTTGGTCGAGTGTCAAACTGCCTAGTGTGGGAGTGGGTCTTGGACTCTTCTAGGTCAAGTACTAGACTGCAAGCGGCCTCTAAAGTATCTACTCCTCGAGCAAACAGTTCAGTCCTAAGATCTTCTCTAAGGCCAGCTCTAAACATAGACAGAATTTGAGTAGGGGTAGCGGATTCTTCTCCGTTGCAACGAATCAAGAAATCATCAAAGGCGGAGATGTAATCTTTAACAGGTTTGCTCCCCTGGGTTAGCCGATTCCACTTATCTAGAAGCTTAGGGTAGTAGGAAGGTGGTAAGTATTTCCTCCTGAGTTCTTGCTTCATGGTTCTCCAATCGCTGATGGGGTGTTCACCGCGAGCTTCGCGCATGTTTTCTAAGTTAGTCCAGTACAGGTTGGCTCGACCAATGAGCTTCATCTCGGCGAACCTCACTTTTCTCGCCTCAGAGATGTTGTACCATTTAAAATAACTATCCATAGACTTGAGCCAATCTAGGAAAACTTGAGGGTCAAGGGTTCCGTCATAGGTTGGGGCGTCGATCCTAATGTTCTTCAGTAATTGAGTGTCGTTGTCTCTCCAAGTGTTGTCTTCGGGCTCTTGAGGTGGCCTAGGGTTGCGTTGGTAATGGTCTTGGAAACGTCCGGGATCTCGAGGGGGTTCATGATCGGGACGGGTGTCTTCGCCATAAGGTGAGTGAGGTCTTGAAGGCGTATAAATCGCAGGATTACCATTACGCTCGATATTATCCAATCGGTCACTCGTGTGGCGCCGAAAGTCAGCTAGATCAGTTTGGGTGTTGCGAATTTGTTGAGTAACGGTGCCTAGCTGTCCTAAAATAAGGTCCAAGGTAGCTTGGAGATGCTGCGGATCCATGAGGAAAAGTTTAGGGGTCACTAGGATAGGTAACGGGAAGGTGGGAAGCACCTAGACACTAAGGTAGAACGTTCCTACAGCCTCTATAAGTTGCTGGGCGGCTGCGGACAGCAACCTGCAACAAGGAGGTGAGTTGTCTAACAGTCTTGGGTAGGTTTGCTTCACTGGACTGCAGCTATGGGCAGCTTACGAGTCACTTAGAAGCCTCAAAAGTGCAGGAAATCGTTCAGGACAGCAGGGCTCACAGGTGCGGTAAAGACTCTATGCGGATGGATGTGATGTGGAGGCTAAGACAGCACCTAGATGACGTAAATTGCTAGAATACTAGGATGAAAGCATGCAGGAAATTACAAGACAGCACATAAAAACAGGAGTTAAGGTTATATAAATGATGCTATGTATGCAAACGATTAATGGCAAATGAAAAATATGCTCCTAGGATGCATCTAGCACAAGCAAAGCATGCTAGCCATGCTCTGATACCACAAATGATGTGAAACTATCATGTGATGATTTGAGAATTGCACTTGAAATTAAATAAGATCTTGAACCAAGCTTGCTATTAAAACTCTTATGCGTATTCAATTAAGATTCAAGAATTAAAATATGAATGATTAGGTAACAACAAGAAATTACCATACAAGATTGGAAAGCTTTTCAAAACATCATCTAAAATATCAAGTGTAGCAAATAGCTAAAATACCAAAGCCCCAAATTTAAAATTTAGACCCTTCACCTTAGGATCCGTCGCTCTATTTGAGGTGGAGTTAGCGGAAGAGGACCGTGAGCAAGCTTAGCGATGCCACTAGTAGACAAGTAATCTTGAGAGAGCTCTTCGCCGGGAAGGAGGCCGGTTCCGGGGAAGTGGATGGATGACTGTCGATGATCCACTTTGAAGGTGGGTAGTGCTTGTCGATGACTTGTATGAGTGTCGGTAGAATCCGATCAAGGTAGTCTCCAACAGTATCTTCGTCCGACTCAAATCCGGCGTCAAAGAATGGCGACCGATAAACGTCAAGGTTGCCTTGTGCGTCGAATACTATTCCCCACTCAAGCTCGGGGTCGGCCATGCATGGTAGCCGTGAGAGTGAGTGGTCGCCGCAAGAGGTTCTCTAGTGCAAGGGAGAAGTGGCTCGAGGATTCGGGGAGAAGAGATCACTTTGGCGGGCTAGGGGAATTCGGCCAAGGTGGGGGGAAAGAAAAAAAAAGGCTGCAGGAATTTTCTGCAGGGAGTTATTTTGGGGGGCTAAAGGGAGGGATTTAATTTGAAAATCAAATTAAATCCAAGAGGAGAAAGGGGCGGTTAATGGGGAGGATTTTAGGGGCTGAATTTGTGGAGTTAATGGAGTGATTAGGAGAGAGAGAAGACTCCATGATGGGGGTCGGCTGAACTAGAGGAGGGAGAAAAAAAAAAGAATTAAGAAAGTGGGGACCATATATTGATTAGCAGATTTTTGAATACAAATCTGTAATAAAACAGATTTCAGGAAAAGGAAACTTTCCTTTAATTGGAGGGGATTTAGACAACCGTTTGAATTGAATTAAAACTCAATTAAATCAGTTGGCTAGATTCTAGGAAGTAAATAAGGAAAGCAATAAAAGGCTCATGAGGGATTTGAATTTCAAATCCCAAAATTCCAAAGGCCGGCGGGATGGATCCACGGGCTGGTTGGCAGGAAGCTGGCCGGCGAGTGGAAGGCCTGTGGCCGGCGGGAGACTGGCCAGGGGTGGGCGGGGCTGTGGCCGGCGGAAGTCGACCTTGCAAGGGGCGAGATGGGCTGCTGTAGGTGGCGGCCTGGCTGAAGAAATCTGAGGATTTCTTTGGTCTTGATTTCCCTCGCTTTGAATTTCTTCCAACTATTCCTCCACACAATGATCTGGGATTAAATCTAGAACTCACGAAGAGATCTAGTTCTCCCTTTGAACTCACTAAGAGATCAAAAGGAGGTGCACTCACAAAGAGAACAAAAGAGAATATTTTTCATTTCAAAAAAAAAAAACTACCAAAATACAATGCATATTGCCTCATATATGGAGGCTCCAAATGAAAGAAAAAAAAGAAAAGACCACAATGCCCTCGGGGCTACATAAGTCAAAAGATGCCCTCAGGGGCAAACTCGGAAAATAAACTAATAATAATAATAAAAGAAAATATGACATAAGCTACAAGCTCAAAAATAGAGGCTCTGCATCGTAGCCATCGATCTGCGCCGTCGGCGATGGTACACGTGTCGAAATCTGATGTCCCCATCAATTCACTTCTCCCATTAATTCACAAAATTTTAATTGTATGATTTAATTGCTGTTTCACAAGATTTTTAAAATGGAGAAATAGAACGGTGATTTATATTTTTATTTCATGAAAAACACCCAAAAAAATTAAAAATAGTCATCATAAAAAATACATAGTATTTATAGCCTTGTGTTGAAGTGACGGGGCATCAAAATGAATTTGTTCGACAGGCAAAACAGTATAAAACAGTATGAGTAAGAGTTTTAGAAAATGGCAATTTATGACTTTTTTGATACTTGACTTACATTACATAAAGATAGATTGGGAAGATTATAGAGTTCAGAAATAGAAGTAGCTAAGGATTTAAGTATGAGACCTGTCGGAAGTCCTAAATGCAGGTTCCAGAGTTCGAATTTAGAGTGAGCTAACATGATGGCAATCGGTTTGGAAGGCTGAGCAATTGTTGATGGAATTTGGACAATGTACACTGCATTGAGGTACTTACCCTTATTGGGGCCTCTATATAGTAGTCATGCTAATCAAATGAAACAAAATAGGAGTTGTCTTTGGTTAATCTGTGAATCAAAAGGAGATTGTATTTTTCCTTAGGGACATGATTAATGTTTTGAGGGATTAACTTACGAGATTAGGTAAGGAGGAGGCCTTATCCGATGTGCGAGATGGGTAGAGTGTAGCTGTTTCAAACCGTCACTTGTTGGCTGCTAGTTTATGGCTTGACATTGGAGAGTTGGATGTTCAAAATGAGAGGATGTGCCAATATCTAGATACCAATCGGAGTTGGTGTTGGGTGGTTGGTAAAGAGGGCTGATTGGGTGGTTAGATATGACTTGTGGTCTGCCCTATACTAGCAGTTAATAGCAAAATGACATTTCCTCTCACATTTTTGGTAAATTAGGTTACTGTAATGTTATTTCCCTGCTCTATGTGGTGGTAGGTTGTTGCAACCCTGATTGATGGGAGGTGCTTGTGGCCATCCACTGTAGGTAGGACATGAGCATCTAGGTATGCAACCATGAGCAGTAGCAAGAGCAAGTTGAGTCTAGTTCAGAAACTTGTGTGGAAATTTATTGGCAAGTGCAAGATTTGTTTCCTCACTATAAAGAATTGAGTAGAGTTTACTCGTGCTCAAGTGCTCAAGATTGGTGTGGATGGTTATCTCAATGGCTTTATAATTGGATGGAAGACCATTAAGGGTGTAAAGAATGATATCCTCTAGGTAGAGAGGCATCAGTAATAGCAATGACGTCCACTTTAGTTTTTATTTTTAATAGGTATTGTGTCATAGTAAGGTCTTTCATGGACATGTTGTGAAGTTCTTATAGGAAGTACTTGTAGAAATTTAGGAAAAGTCTTGGTTGAAATCTAATTTCAACAATTTTAGAAAAACCAACAACAAGAAAACTAAGAATATAACACACAAGAACACTTTTTTATTGAAAGTTTTATGAAACAAAATACAAGATACAAGTGGATTTTCAATTGGAGAGGAAGATCCGGCTCTCCCAACTCTCTAGATGTCGCTAGAGCCCAAAACCTCAGAGAGCTCAAATTTCAGCCAAATTCAAAGATGCCCTAATCCTAGGAAAACAAACTATTTAATGCAAACAATCCAAAAAGAAATCTCTAAATAGTCCCAATATTCAAATTTCTCTCCTAACTCCCTCAAAAATCCTTCCTAAATAGCTCAATTGGCCTGGGCAGTGCGATCGACACATACGGGAGGTGGAGAAGTTCCGCCTTTGTTAGCGTGAGACCGGCTGGACCTGTCTAACAATACTCCCCTCCCAAAGACCCACCTCGTCCGCAAGGTAGAAAGACAACTCCCTATCATAATTTTTTAAATAAACACGGGTGTCCGCGTGTCCTACACCCATATCATAATTTTTTATAATTAAATTTTATTTAAATTACAAAATTTTGACTTTTTATATTATTTTAATCAAATAAATTGTGTTAAGGGGATATTCGAACCGTATATGCATCAATACATGCTCGACTGCCGTATGCCTTAGGTTTTCGTCGCTCTCCCTGGTCTTCTGCCTCATCTTCTTTGTTTGTGCGACCAGGCGAGCCGAATGAGCTGAGGGAGCGCACAACTGAAGCCCGAAACCTCCTTGTCTTCTTGTCTTCTTCTAGTCTTCATAATTTATGCGATGAGGCGAGCCGAACCGAGCAGGCTACTGTGCTATTTTAAGCCCAGTACGTCCAACTAAAGCTGTTCTCTCATCATTCCCTTTACTCGTTAGGTTTCTCACTTGTTCGTCTTCGCCATTTATGCAGTCATCGAGGGCATCAAAGGTTACGACTCTTGTGTTTGCTCTGTCAAAGCCAGAGGAGGGAGAGTGAAGCAGATAAGTTCGATTAGAGTATAGATTGTTAGTATTTTTTATTTCCGCAAGCAAGTGAGCAAATTATACTTACCAATTTATTTATTGTTTATGGTTTTTTTTCCCCTTGTATTCCTGCTAACCTTTACTTAGTAAGGAAGGTTAGAGAATAAAAAAATATTAGATACAGAATGTCGGTCATACTCGACATTTTGTACTAAACATTTTATATTGTAAACTAGAAAAGTTATTATGACGTTGATTTTGTATTGTTTGTCATTTCTAATATGATGTTACATTAATTTCTAATTTTTTATACACTATATAAAAAACATTTGTAATGTCGTGTACGCGCTGTACTTGTGCCGTGTCATGTCTGTCATTGTGTCCGTGCATCTTAGGGAATAACTCTCTAAATCAAACACCATAAATGAAAATTTTCTGTTGTTGAATTACCACATAAATTTTCAGCATTATTTTTAACTTGTTGCATTTAGTTATGCAGGGATAACCACTAGCTAGACGCACTTGCAGCACAGAAGTAAACAAAGATTTATAAAAGCCACGTATTTCTCTCTTAGCAAACAAAACAAAGCATGAATGCTAAGATCTTGAATATCCAAACATCAGGTGTTATGTTTTGTGTGAAGGTATATGCATACCTTAACTTGCAAATTGACATGTGTTTTATAGAATTGATTCTTGAATTTGCTATACAAAAGGCATCAATGCCATTTTTTTCATTTTTTTTTTTTTTTGTTTTTTTTTTTTTTTTTTTTTTTTTTTTTTTTTATTTTTTTTTTTTTTTTTTTTTTTTTTATCACCTTTGCGGAAGATTATCACTACAGCTAAAATAACTATATCAACACTCACCAGAGCTGATAAAAGCGTCTCACTATTTTTTCTTTTCTGTTTTCTCAAAATCAAGTATTTCAAAGCAAATCTTAAAATAATGTGCGAAAAGTGTTACAGCAGCAGTCAAAATTTTGTGTCAAATGAAGCTAAAACCTTGAACAAAGTCAAGAGCATGCCCAAGCCAGGACAAACGATGATAAGAATTGTTTCCTTCTTGTCCAGAAGAGTTGTTATTTATGAACTAGAGAATTAGATTAAGTGGGTTAATTAGAGTTTGTGCTTCCATGGCATGTATAATATTCTCCAAGCTGACACACCAAATGATAAATGCATGATGAAGGGTACGGCTGACTGGGAAGGCCTATTTGCTACTTGAAATTTTTATAGAATCTTCTCCTACGACCACCATGCTCCTTTTGATAACTTCCTGCTGGTTTCAAAATGATCCTTGCAGAACAAGGCAAGGTCGAAGTATGAAATTGATGAATTGTGCTATGGATTTGCTTTCTCTTTCCAGATTTCGAAGGGAAATACAACTACCGTTTCTTTGCTTTATCTTAACCGCAAGGATCATGACTTTATCCCGATTGGCCAAGATCCCTCTGGTGGTCTCTCGACCACCAACTACATTGATCTTTCTCCATACTCTAGCAGAAGTTACCCCATGCGCTCATGGGGAGCACTCTAATATATCACTTTGTAGGGCCAGCTAGACCTGCCCAATAGCACAATATAATATATCACCTAGTAGGGCCAGCTAGACCTGCCCAATAGCACTTATCATTGTACTGCGTGGATTTTGATGTTTAGATGGACCAAATTGTAGCTATATGCTCCATAGGTTGTTTATATATTTCATTTACTATTTTGCTGAGACAGCTGTGATAGTTTGAGTAGACCTCCATCAATCAAAGCCTTCCTTGCCCCTCTAGATCATTGAAGTTTTACTTTCTACTTTCAAAGCCCTCTGATTTGAGGAATCCACAATCCTATTCCACTGTACAGTGCATGCTTTTGTCGACTCTTCTTAGGCAGCTATAACCTAAAATTTAGATAATTATGCCAGATTAGTTGGCTTCAAAATTTTCTAATGTAAAATAGTTATTTAAACTTTTTAAATTTACCCTGAAATAATTTCACTGTTATTTACCTGTCTGCCTATAATATCCCATTATTATATCACTTGAGCTATACAATGTCATGAAAGCCTTATAGTTTCCTGGTTTCTCTGTTGCGTGTTCTTATGGTCATAATTGATTCATTCATAAGCATCCCATGTATGCTATCAATCTTGTGTTGATTTGTGTTTACCTCTGTGCCAAAGTTATATTACTCAACAATATGCCAAAGCGTGGCCGCTATGATTTTTCCCACCTGAAATCATAGAGAATCTACCATTAAATGAAGGCATCTGTATGAAATGAATACCGATATCAATATCAGGTCTAATTATGTACACTACTGTTCATGATGTAGAACGGAAAAAAGGAGGCGTTGCAAAGGAGGGGATTTCTTCTTAATGGAATCTGAAATATTTCAGATTTTCTGCTTTCAGAAATCTGAAAGGAGATTATGGAGGTCAACTTTAGAGTCTAAAGGTTTTCGCTTGAGTAGATTTAAAACGGAATATATGGAGTGCAATTTTAGTAGTAATAGACCTAGTGAGGGGATTGTGACTTTGGGCGATCAAGTCATTAATAAGAGTATACGTTTTAGATATCTTGGATCTATTGTTCAGAGTGATGGTGAAATAGATGGGGATATTATCAGCAGAATTCAAGTTAGATGGTTGAAGTGGAGGAATGCATCGGGCTTGTTATGTGATAGAAATGTACCCCTCAAACTTAAGGGAAAATTCTATAAAATGGTAGTGAGGCCTGCAATGCTTTATGGTGCCGAATGTTGGCCTTTAAAAGAGAAGCATAATACTAAGTTAAGTGTGGCAGAGATGAGGATGCTCAGGTGGATGAGTGGCTTTACCCTTAGAGATAGGATACGAAATGAGCATATACGTGAAAAGGTTGGAGTAGCTCCAGTAGAAGATAAGATTAGAGAAAGTCGCCTTAGATGGTTTGGTCACATAAAACGGCGGCCTTGCGATGACCCGGTTAGGAGAGTAGAGGTATTAGATTTGACTTATGTTAAGAAAGGTAGGGGTAGACCTAAAAAGACTTGGTTAGAAAATATTAGGAATGACCTTTCTTTATTAGATTTAAACGAGAATTTGACTTTTAATAGGACACAATGGAGAAAAAGGATTCATGTAGCCGACCCCACGTAGTGGGATAAAGGCTTGATGTTGTTGTTGTTGTTGTTGTAGAAATCTGAAAGGAATCCCAACTCTATGTGTGGGGAGGAAGGACTTGCAGCAAGAGCTATGGAGTTCCAGCAAAGGGAAGTAAAGGAGGAGGGGAGTTATGAGAGGGAGGGGAGAGACGGGTCACAGGAAAAAGAGGGAATTTTATTTCCAAAACATGATTTCTGATTTTAGGAAATAAGAGTAAAGTTTTGGAGTGAAGGAAATTTCTTGCTGGAGCAATTAGGAGAAGAGGGAAACGGCGGGACCACAGGGAAAATTAAATGGAAATTAAATTGGGAAATCAACTTGCATTATCCCGTGACAGGTTTGGCATTGGTGGGTTACGGGAATAGCATTAAGTGGGAAAATTTTATTTCCAAATTCCAATTCTGGTTTTAGGAAGTAGAATAGGAAATAGAGCTTAGGAAAAATCTATTGGAGGCAATGTAACGGGATTTGAAATTAGTTTTCAAAAGCAATATTGGGAGAATAGGAAATAATGATTAAACCCTATTTGACTTTGACATTCAAATAAAATTCATTTAGTAACTTTCCAAAATTGAATGATAAATTAGGAAAGAGTTCAAATTTCAAATTAGTGGAATTTGAATTTTTGAAAATTGCCCAAAATTAAATCACCCAAATTAAGTTTGAATTATATCATGAATGAGACTCAATACTTTCCTAAAATAGCTTTATAATTTAGGAAACTATTTGAAATTCAAAATTCGAATTTCAAAGTATGAAATAATTTCCTAAATTATTTGAACTCTTTAGGCAAGCATTAAGGTGACATTGACTCCTCATTCATGGAGACAAACAAGAGTGGCCGGCGGTGGAGGAGCTAATGGGGAAGATGGCTGGCAGCCAAGAGGGGATGGATGGAGGTGGCCGAGGCTATGGGGAATTTTAGTAGAGCTTGGTGTATGGGGGACGTTGGGGGAAATTTGGTGGAGTTGGTTGTGACGAAGACGAATGATGGAAGGTGGCGAGGGAAGACGAAAATACAAAGACGGAATAAAGAAAACAAAAACCAAAGATAGAAGCTAAATCGAAAGAGAGAAAATAAGAACCGCGAGCCTCAGACTCTTCCGACGACTGACGGGTGATGCTTTGCCCTTCTCCAAGGGACTTCAAATCACGAGCCCGGACCTATCCTGCGGCTGGTGACCACTCCGATTCCTCTTCATATGAATCTCACTAACGCTCTCTCCCAAGAAAGAGCACAAGTGTGAAAAAAAAAATTTCATATTCATTAACCATCCTATTACAATAGCTAAAGGCCCTATATATAGGCCACAACATGAGAAAATAAAAAATTACAAAATTGCCACTTGGGCCACAACACTCAAATAAATTAACCTAGGGGTAAAATAGGAAATAACATAAAATAGAAACTAAAATGCAGAAAATAATTCATAAATGACAACTTAAATTAGAGCCGTCGATTTACGACGCCTCCTGTGATAGATGCGCCAGATTTTCGTGCCGATATCCGCATCAGTTCACCTTTTGACACCACAAGGAAAGCAATGTTGCATTATTACTGTAACTGTACGGGAACATCTACATCGAATATTGGAGAGAAGTTTAATGTTTAAAATAATATATTGATTGTGTACCATTCATAATTTTATTTTCATTTAGCGCTCAAGTCATAGAAATGGCTTTTAAATGTGGATATCATTTGAACATCAAAACATAACCATTCACCCTCCCCCCCCCCCCCCCCCCCCCCCCCCCCCCCCCCCCCCCCCCCCCCCCCCAAACCCCCCCCCCCCCCCCCCCCCCCCCCCCCCCCCCCCCACCCCCCCCCCCCCCCCAAATTTGCCAAAAAAAAAAACACAACCATTCAAAGAATATATATATTATATATATATATATATATATATATATATATATATATATATATATATATATATATATATATATATATATATAAATTAATCATTGGGACACAAGGCTAATTTTTAATTTATGTATGTAGTAGAGTCAAATTACAAATAAGTATGCATGATCCAGCTACTAAGAGAGGGGTATAAAAGTAGATACAGATCGAATTGCACATAGGGAGATATTGAGTATTTATTTTAAAAAGTCTCCAGGTGTACTCAAAGAATATTAACTGAATAATTACTATGAGTGGTTGATTTCAAGAATCAAATGCTGGGTAAACTATATATTTAAATGAATTAGGGAGAGAAAAAAGTAACTAAGCTCTATTACTCTGTGGCTAAAACAAAAAAAAGTGGAAGATTTTGGTCCTTATTTCCTTTTTCTGTCATCCCATCTCCAGCTGTACCACGGTTTGTTAATTTTCTTTTCTTGGCCTTTCCTTATCACCCAAGAATGACGAAATCTATACATGCTTGTGCAATCAGTTCCATGAGTGTTGCAATGATCTGGATTTTTACCTGAAGAATCAGTTTTTTCTGCAATGGCTTTGTTGTGCCTTTTATGCTGTGTTTAGTCTCAGAAAATCGAGAATCTTCTTATAGACTTCTTTCTATCTTTGATTGAGTCATTCAAGGATGAATCAGTGTAGTTTTTTGCACAAGCAACCAGGAATAGGATTTGCGTAAAAATTTTCTTCTAGCTTTGATGTGGGTCCAGCTTGCCTTTCGTATGGTCCTCCAAGTCTTCTAGCATGGTGCCTTCTAACTTGATCTTCAAATTTCTCCCATGTTATGGTGCCCTTGTCCAATTTATCTATCAATCCCACTATCTTCCGCCTATATTATTAAAATCAAATAGTCACGGAGAAATTACAACAAAAACCATTTTGCTATGAGCATGCTTGCTTTTATTGTGGGGTATAAAATACCTGTCAGGATTTATGGTTTTAAGGAATCCTTTAAATCTTCTGTGACCTTTCACCGTTTTCGCCATATTACCATCATAGGTATACACAAAAACATCACTGTTTAGGGCTACAATGTAGTCGATTGCAGCAAGCCGGTTATGGTATGGTTTGAATGGTCTCAACTCTTCTTCTGTTGCTAAGCTTTTATGTGTATGAATGTTGGGATACTCTTTCTTTAAAGAAGCCATGCTGTTGCGTCCAAAAGTTTTCTCCAGCAACTATGTAGATGTTGGTTGTTGATGGATATCCCATGGCTTTTAAGAATAAAGCAGCCTCTCGCGGTGTCAATGGACACCCTCCTTGAATTCTCCTCTCTTGCACCATTTATACTCTTTTCCTTCCAATGCTTCACTCGGTATCTCATTAATTGAAGAACTTCTGCCTCCTCCTTTGTAAGGTTGTGACTGCAACCAGTGAATGCAAGCATGTCCTTCTCATATCTGTCATTCCATGACGTTTTCTAATCATAAATTACAAGTAGATTCTTTACCTGTATATCCTTTTAAAGGGAGGGGAAGGTACCTCAAATGCAGTGCAATGTAGTGATTGCTTCCATTTCTTAGCCTATCAACCAGTTCCTTCCCAAGCTCTTCAATCTGTGGTGTGTATCTCAGTGCCAGATAGTTAACCCGGCATCGGAGCCTCTGGATCGATGGAGGAAGTCCATTGTTCGCAATTCGAGAATCGGTCTTTATGAATACCACCACCTTCCGTTTCCTTAAAATTTTGGCAAAGTCTCTATAGTACGGGCTCTGGAAGAAGCGGCAATTTAATTAGTACATTATATAACATATTTCAGCCATAGTTGCTGTTGATTCATTACCTTGGAATAGGAGATTGGCTCCTTAATGAGTGGTTTGATTCCAGCATATTTGTGTGGTAGAGATTCTACAATCTCAATATCCTCTCTCAATGTATTCACAAAGTGCTTCCAGTCAAAAATATCTTTGAATCCACTAGAACAGAAAATTTTAGTATACTTCAGTGTCACAAATTTGTTGTTCTTTTCCAACAAAAAATTTGAAGGAGACTATATAGTACCTTGAATCTTTCCAGAAAGAATCATGATCTAAATGGGGAAGAACAAGTGTTGCATCCATTAACTTAGCCGCTGCCACCATATCACTTATCTGCATCATCACAATTACCTTTTTTTTTAGTTCAGAAGATGGTATTATGACTGCAAATGAAAAGGATATTTTGATTTAGGATATTTTACTCCTATTCTCATTTGATTCAGTCCGCCATTGGCATGAACTATGAGATAGCCATTCGAGGCTGAAGTTGCAGGTCCTATCAATGAGAAAAGTGTTGTAACAATGTTGAGATATTGAGATATAAATGAGTAAAAGGAGGGATGAGGGTTGCATCTAGATTTACTTATTTTATCTTTTGGTCTGGAGATGCATTGCTCGTAGCCTTCGTTATAAGGTTTTCTCCATATTTCTGGGACCTGTAAGCAAGAGAACATTTTCCTTACAAAGTGCAAGTATTCCATTCAAGAACTTCAACATTTAACACCATATATATGCTTATTGAAATCTTGAATTGAATCATGTTTTAGAAGTTTTTTTATTATTATTATTTTTTAATGGAGTGTCAAGGCACAAATTTGATGATGACAAAATTCAATTATATTATGTTGGCAATAACTTTTAGGAATTTTACTCATTAAACTAGTTGGTGCTAAAGCTAGATTTTAAGACTCAATAATGTAGAAGAGATTAGGGAAAGCATAATATTTCGAAATATTATGATTTCTTTTCTTTTGAAAAAAGCAGAAGTGGTAGTTATACAAATAACATTTATATTTTATCTGTATAATACCACCTAGTATGATAAAATAAACTTTTTTTTGAAATAAATTATTAATGTTTTTTACAGTTTATTTTAAAATTTTAGCAATTGGTTTTATAAAATAATAAATTTTTAGTATGAGCATTACTCTTATTCTTAATGCATGAGAATCTTACTTTTAAATGAAAGGTTTTTTAGAGCTCATTCCATTTTTATTCTCTGTTTCATTTTTCACATACTATATAGATATCATAATGGCATCTAATAAAGGGTTCATTTGAGATGATTTTTTTAGTATTTTTTTCAGTAGTTTTTTAATATAAATTAAAAAAAAAATTGTAATGAAAAGCTGCTTGATATTTTAGAAAAAAAAAAGCTATTTAAAAATTGATTGAAATCTTTTTTTTGTGACATTTAGGCTAATTAAGGTAGATTTACACATGCATTGCATGCACAAGACTCGAAGTTAAGACTTTTTAATTGGTATTCTAAGCTCTTAACCAACAAATCAAGTTGAGCTGTGTAAACCTAAAATTCTAACTAAAGTGTTAATAAATATGCATGATTGCGTCTACATAGCTCACCTTGATCTGTTGGTTGGGAGCTTTTGCTATCAATTAAAAGGTCTTGAGTTCTGGTCTTTGAGTATACGATGTGTGTTCTTAATTGGCCTAAATGTCCCAAAAAACATGCATGATTGTGCATATAAAAACTATCTTTTCTACCACTTTAGTTTTTTGTAGAGATGGTAGAATGATGAAAATGAATATCATAAATATCCTCTCTAACAATAATTGAAACAGAACTCAAGAAAATGAAGATGAAAATAATGTTGCGTAAAAATTCTCAAAGGTCATGTTCAATATAATAATACTAGAGAATGACTGGAAGATAAAAGGGTGATGTCAACAATACATTTTTTTCAATAAAAATATTCAGTCCAAAATCTAATAAAAAAATGCATGCGTATGCATCTTTTGACAATCAAAAAAGTAAAAAATCATAAAATATTCTCTAAATAATTAAAATAGTACCACTGAAAAAAGATGGCGATAGGAATGTTGCAGAAATTTTCCTAAAAAAAACAAAATCAAATATTATGCGGTAAATACTTTTCAAAGTCGTATAGAACAGTACAAAAAAGAAAAATATCATTACAAAAACAAATGTCTGAATCACATTCGTTTAGGTCCTGCAACAATTTACGTAGTTGAAGGTTATAAAAATACCGGAGCGTGACTCTTTCGTATGGCCGTTAGCTTGTCCATCTCTACATTGAACGCAAGGCCGCCGCCGTCGCCGGCGATCGGATGGTGGTGCAGAACGCCGTCACCGGTCGTAATTCTGCTCATCTGAAAGACGCTCGCAAAGCCAAATAGCATTAACACGGCGAGCATGAGCACAAGCGCTGCCCCCCTCCTCCCTCCCCTTCCCCTCCTCCATTCCGCCGCAGGCGGAGTCTCCTCGCCGTCATCATCGGAATATGCTCGTTCGATGTCGCCGGCCATGTTGTCCTGTACACGGCGGCGCGTCGGTCGGCAGAGCCTCGGGCTTTGCGGCAGACTTGTGCTGGTTTTCGGCCCGACGGCAACTGCCATTGCCCGCCCGGTCGGATTGAATGAGACTAGCTATTTATATAACATAGAGAGAAGTGATCGAATGAGAGAAACAGAACGAACGAAAGAGAAGAAGAGGCCGGGAACCGCTTCTCCCTCTCCTTAATAACGAAAATTCGGCCTTCAATTTCTGATTTGGTTCTATTTTTGTGATAAAAATTAAAATATTTTGTTTTTTAAGAAAATAAAACTTATTTCCATGAAGATACATATTATTATAGAATCAGCTTCTTCTTAAGATTTATTAACGTAATAAAAAAATAATTATAAATCACTTTGTTGTGTTAATGACACGAGTAATACATTAAGAGATAATGATTAAAAAAGGTTATCGTATCAGATAATTAATTTTGGTATGCTTAGTAATCATTTAGGGCTTTATCATTAATGATCTGAGCTTACGCGAGAGTGATGTAATAATGCCTGGCTGCCTGCTCATACAGGATTATTCCCACTTCCAAGTTATTGATCTTTTTTTTTTTTTTAAACATTTAGGAATTAGGACAATAACAAATAAACTCACACATACATCACATAATTAAGATTCGCATGATCTCATAATTGATAGTCAAAACTTTCAACCAATAGACTAAAGACTTCGTTTGAGACGGCTTTCTTTCTGCTTCTTAAAGAAGCGTCTTAGTACTACTACGTAGCTGCTTTAAGAAACAGCAAGGAAATTGACTTGCTGCTTCTTAAAGCAATTTTTTAGTATAAAAATTAAAAATTTTATTCTAAAATATTATTTTAAGAAATAAAAAAAAAATTGTCTCAAAATAAGCCTAAGATGATCCATATAATCAATCTCTATTAGAAAAAAACAGTGGGGTAACCGAGATGGGATAAGTGAACCAAGTAGTGTAAACTATAAAGTTGTATTTTTATGTTATTTAAAGTTTTAGATGATATGTAACTAGGATTTTATTTGGACAGTTTTTTTATTGTTTTATTTTCTATATTTCAATCATAATTTTTGTTTGACTATTTTTTTTTTTTTTGGTTTAAGAAAATATATATTAGAAATTATCTATTCAAACAATTTATTTTCTCAACATCAGATTTATAATTATTTTTATAAAAAATTACAATCATCTCAAACAAATATAAATAGATGCAACAAATATAAATAGATGCAATAAAAAATAAGTAGCTAAATTGAATTATAGTTGTGATGTAAAAAGTATTGGGATAACTTTCTTCATTTATTTTAAGCAATTTTTTAGTACAAAATTTTTTTAAACTAAAATTTTTTTACTTTAAAATGCAATAAGAAAGTTATTCTAAATAAAACCTATTTTTTAAAAAAAATAGATTCTCTATTATTTTTATGTCTTATGAAAAAGTGACAGAAAAAACATTTATGATTTATGTATAATTATGTTTTTATAATTATGAAATAATCTTAAACTTCCAAAAAGAAACATTTTCACAATCATGAATAAATGTTCAGCTGCGTCATATATTCTTTTAGCTAGAAAGTAGAACGTGCTTATAGCCATAAATCATAGCTCCAAATATATATGACAACCAATATGTTAACTAAAGGACATATGAAAACTCCACAAAACCAATAAAAGATTCCCTAAACATCACGCATAATATTCATCCATTTACACCTCTACTAATATCATATTAATTGCAATCTCTTAAATTATATATTATAAGTTCTTATTTAATATATATATTTTTTATATTTATACATCATTTAATTCTTCATAATTATTGATATATATTGCTTTTTTTTTCATTCTTATTAATATCAACTTAGTTATATGATATTATTAATGATAGTATACTTTACTAATATGAAAAATATTTTATCATTAACTTTTAAAATAATATATTTATATTAAAATCATTTAAAATTTTCATTTTCTTTTACATTAGAAACGTTTCAATCCTAATGAATAAAATTAAATTATTCTTCATGCTAACTTATGATAAATAATAATTACAAATATAATAAATTATTATAAAATATACTTAAATTGACCACCTCTAAAATAATAATATGCTTTACAAAACACTAAAGATAGGCTCTCTCATTAGAAAAATGTAACTTTCAATCCCCCATTTATATGCAATGAGAGAGATTTCTAACCAAAAAAAGATGATTCTTCATAAAAATTTGATATTATTACTTATAAATGTCTCAATGTGCTTTTAGGCTTATAGAGATGCAGATGATTGTTTTCTAAATGAGTATATAGTTATCTCCACAAATTATTATAAGAATGTTGAATTTTTATATTTTTTGATTTTATCCGTATGGACAACATCGAATTAGCCTAACATATCTTTATATAATTTCTCACTTACAATTATGTTGATATATTATTTATTTGCTTCTGCGCATTTTATTGTGTTCATTTGAATTAGTAGTTTTTTAAAAGAAAATTCTGTACGTATTAAAGGATCAGTTTATTTCTTTTCTTTCAAAAAAGTGAAAAAAAAAAAATAGTACCACTGCGTTTCAATGCTACTAATAACATCACCAAGCAGATAAACTTAATAATTATCGCCAATCGAAGGCATAATACATCCAGCTTTCTCAGTTAAAGCATAAAACAGTACAATTCTTTTAAAGGAAAATTACAACCCAAAGCTAACCAACCGAGGATTCAGCAGAAGCAACCAGGAATACAATTTTATTGTTCCACAGTAAAGGATATGAAATCGAAAAACAAATATAAATATTCATGAGGCTTTTATTAATAAAATTACTTTTGGCTCCTCTGTCTCTTGGTACAAAAAATGCTATTATATGCTCATGATGGAATAAGGCAAGACCCCCAGAAGGCCAGAAGAAACACTCTAAGCCAAAGTTTTCATTGCATATAATTTCCTAGTATAAAATCAAAAAGTGAATTGCTTCTCATGACTATCATTGAGAGTCAGTTTACATTGGCTGCAGCTGTCTGTAAATTCATTGTAGAATTCTGGAAGGATAGATTTTTTGAGAGCTACTTCACAAGTTAACGATCTTTTACTCAAAAAAAATAAAATAAAATAAAAACGGAATTTTTTCTACTGCTATTCCAATCTAGCAGATGTGATTCTCAGCAGCTCTGAGGATGATGGATTATTCTGTGCGGATGCCGAACGCCGTCCGGAGCCCAATTAAAATCCGTCACATCACTCCTTACTCAGTACCATGGCTCAGTACCTAGCTCGATACTGGATGACGTGGCTGCACCTGATTGGCCTTTGAACAATAAGCTGTGTCATGTATCCGAACAGAATAATCTCTCCTTTCTCGGCACAAAAGTAATTGAAAATAAAGCTATGCAAAAAAAAAAAAGGCTCAGGCGCCGACTTCCGCGATTAATTTAGTGTCCACTGCCCGTAATGCTTATAAATATGAAAGGATCAAAATAATAATAATAAGACGAAAATCTTCAAACTAAAACCATTAACACTCGATGCGGACTGCTCCATTGGCTGATGATACAAACCTGGGCTTCCTCTTTACGTCCTCCACGCACTGGATAATGTCTCCAACCTTGTAATCATCACAGTCAAGGACAAGTCCACATTCATTACCCTTTCCTTCAACAAAATCCACATCATTCTTTTCACGTTTTAGTGACAGGCATGAACCCTCGTATACGACCTCACCACTCCTCAAAACTCTCCATTTCGAAGACTTGGAGAAGTGACCATCAAGGATACGGCACCCAGCAATCTTCACATCAGGACCCTTTGATTTACTTCGACCTTTGAGTTCAAAGATACTGAGAACCTCACCTTCCCCAGCAATTTGAGTATCATTTACCCCCGGTGCCTTCTCTACAATAAAGTTGCCAATTTCCTCCAACAGATGGTATATGACTTTATGCATGAAAATCTGAACACAAAATATATGAAAAATCAGTCCGACTGCATGGCAACATTGTGCATGCTCTGAGGAATCTTTTCATTTGAGTTTAAACAGGTTTTGCAAGTCACTAGAGTAAGAGGTGAATCAAATGAAAAGTAAGAAAGAATAAACTGCGAAGTAATTGTGTTATTTGCCAACACCCTTTTTTAAAAAAATAAAAATAAAATAAAAACGTTGTATGGTTTCGAAGTTCTCTTCCAGTATAAGCACAAACATACTAATAGTCATGAAGTCTCTTCAAGAGATTAAATAAAACAAAATAAAATCCCTGTTAATTTTGGAAGTTCTCTCTTTCGGAAAGCCTAAAAGATAAATCCAGATAAGGCGTGGAACCCCTTTGTAACTAGGGGGGCAATTGACCCCCCCCCCCCCCCCCCCTAAAAAAAATTTTTAGGCAATTGCCCCCTAAAAATGTTAAAATACTATGTTATTTAGGCAATTGCCCCCAATATAGATAAATGCATTGTGTAGATGTGTTATTGTTAAGGAATGATGAACTAAATACAAAGAAAAATAGTAAATCAAAATTTGTTCCGGGGGCGCCCCCCAGAAACCACCGCAGGGGCGCTGCCCCTTGACCCTGCGACCTGACCTGGCAGGTCGAACCCCGTCAGGGGGCGCTGCCCCCTTGGACCCCCGACATATATGCGAACAATTACTTATGAGTTTGCCCACCCCCCCCCCCCCCCGCCTAAAAATGATGACTGGTTCCGCCCCTGCTCCAGATTCATCATGAACAACATGGGAATTACTAAGTTTTTTTTTTCACTCAATACTTCCAACAAAACAACATTCGAAATTTAAAAAGAAAAAAAAACTCATAAAAGACATTGCTTGAATCATTCTTCCCCTTTAAATCAAAAGCATCTCTTCAAGCTGGAGGCCTTCTTGCGAAAAAATAGTTATTTGATTTTGGTCTTGTAATACCCTGATTCATGATTTGTGATTATTTAATTTAATAGTCAAGTGCTGCACAGAGGGTAGACCTGATGTTTGTTGAGAGGATTTGAGGGTTGTTGACCCATGCAAGGTTGTGCCCAAGTGACAAGGACGAATTCCCTTTAGCTGAGAAACTTAGGAGTTGCCCAAGTAGTCTCTAAGTTTCCCCAGACTATCTTAATTAGATCTAGAGAATTGTTTGTTGATATGCTAGGAAAGCCAAGTGTTTTAGGGTATTGGTAGATTTCACCAGTGTAGAACATGAATTAAGGACATTAATATAACCTCTAACAATACTTGGGATCAAGTATTTCCTATGCGTCTCTAGTGCAAATCTCCTCGCCAAATGCTATCCCGCACAGGAAAACAGTAAAAAACAGCGGAAAAGTGGGGAAAAACTGAGAGAAAACGTAGGAAATCAATAGCAAATGATTGTATTCCACTAGTAGATGCAAGAGACAAGTAAGATACAACTTTCCTTCGATTCGAGAGGAAGGAAAAACTCTCCAAATCTCTAGCCGTAGTCTAGAGCCCAAGACAAGAAAACCTAGATCTCAACAATCTTCAAAAAAAATGCAAGATAATCCCTCACACCCAAAACTCCTAATTAACCATAAAAGAGTTTTACAAAATGTCTAAACAGCCCCTCGCATTCAAAATTTCCCTCCCAAAAATCTTCCCTGGCCCTCGTCGGCTTCGCTTCGCCCGCTCGGTTCCGCCTGCTGCTCGCGGTTCCGTCGCAAGTAGACATGGACCGGTCTAGGTTGGACCGGTCCAGGTTGGACCGGTCCATCCGGCCCCTCCTGGGCCGGCGTAACATTACCGCCCTCCCAAAGAATCACCTTGTCCTCAAGGTGAAAATCAGGAAACTGCTGTTTCGTCCTCTCATATGGTTCCACGTGGCCTCGTAGTCAGGAAGGTTCTTCCACTGGATCAACACTTCCTTAGTTTTATCTTCTTTTTGGCGCACCCCTTTTAGCTCCATAGGTTCTAAAATCACCTCTAAGTCCTCAGTCAGGGTTGCTGGTAGCTCAGAATTGACGGTGTACTCCCCAATGGCCTTTCTCAATTGTTACACGTGAAAAACTGGATGTATAGTTGTCGATGGAGGTAGTTTCAATATGTATGCTACTGACCCAATCTTCTCCAGCACTTCATATGGCCCAAAGTACCTTGGAGCCAGCTTTTCATTCCTCCTGTTGGCAACTGTCTTCTGTCTATATGGTCGGAGTTTCAGAAACACCCTCTACCCTGCTGCAAACTGTATGTCCTTCCTATGCCCATCCGCTTGCTTCTTCATAATTTGTTGTGCTCTCAGTAGATGCCTCTTTAGCTCTTCAAGTACTCGATCTCTCTCCTCTAAGTACTCTTCTACTGACGACACAGGAGTGCTGCTACTCCCAAAATGCACCAAGTGTGGAGGATCCCTTCTGTACAGTACTTTGAATGGCGTCATTTGTGAAGCTGAGTGAAAAGAGGTGTTGTACCAGTATTCTGCCCAGGATAGCCATTTGGCCCACAACTTAGGTGTCTCCGACACAAAACATCTCAAGTAGGTTTTCAAACTCCTGTTAACCACCTCCGTTTGACCATGTCTGTGGGTGATAAGCAATGCTCCTTTTCAAAACTGTTCCTTGTAACCTGAACAGCTCCTTCCAAAAGTGACTGAGGAACACCTTGTCTCTATCGGACACGGTTGCCTCTGGTACCCCATGCAACCTGACAACCTCTCTGATGAAGGCTGAAGCCACTGTTACTGCGGTGTAAGGATGTCGGAGGGGAATAAAATGAGCATACTTGTTCAGTCTATCCACCACCACCAGGATCACTATGAAGCCTTCTGAGCGGGGCAACCCATCTATGAAGTCCATGGATATTTCCTCCCACACTCATCCTGGTAACGCCAACGGCTGTAGTAGCCCCCCTGGTGACATAGCCATGTATTTGTTCCTCTGACAAATGTCACATCTGGCCACCATCTCCTCTACATCCCTATGCATTCCCTTCCAATAAAGCTCAGCAGCAATCCTCCTGTAGGTCTTCTGCACCCCAGAATGACCACCAACCGCGCTCCCATGAAATTCTTAGAGTATGTTTGGGATGTGGATAGAAGTCCTGGGCATCACGAACCTCCCTTGATACAGCAATATGTCCCCCTCTACAGAGTACCCTGGGTGTCTATCACCTTCCCTTAATAAATCAGCCCTGATCTTTTCCAACCCCTCATCTTTCAAGCTCTCTACTTTGATTGCCGCCCAATCTAACATCAAAGGAACCGACACACCCACTATCTGTAGTTCACCCAAACATCTGGACAAGGCATCAGCAGCTTTGTTTTCCCCGCCTGGTCTGTACTGAATTTCAAAGTCATACCCCAGCAATTTTGAAAGCCTCCGCTGATGCTCTTCAGTCACCATCCGTTGCTCTAACAAGTACTTCAGGCTCCTCTGATCAGTCCTGACAATAAAGTGACTGCCCAATAAGTAAGGTCTCCACTTCTGGATGGCCAGTACAATAGCCATCAGCTCTCTCTCGTAGACAGATGTGGGCTCCGAAAATTCGGCCTCGGCCTCCACTGGCTTTTCTTATTCGGCGAGGGAGTTTTAACGAACTAAGTTCCGAGGTAAATTTTGGAAGGCAGATGGGTTTGTAGATAAGACACTACCCAGAGATTTCGCCCTCATTTTGTGAGGACTTTATGATCTGAGTTCTGGTTTCCTATAGGCGCAAGCCCCTATAGTTAATTACCCCTCCCGATAACAAGAGAGAACTTTCAATTAAGGCTAGTCGTCAATCAGATATGTATAGAATACGTGTTATCTGGCATATAGTAGCAGCATAGGTTTGGGTATTGAAAATTGGGTTTTTGAATTAGGAATTTGGTTCAGAAGATTTGGTATTTAAATAGAAATTGCACCATCCTACACTTAAAGCGGATGATGAAGGAATGGATGATGGACCCGATCAAGATCCCATGGTTCCGTCGTCCCGGGCCATCGTGGTCCCCGGTTTACTTAGTCAGAGGAGGTAGTCGACCCAACCTGACAGAAGGATCCTTGTCGGCCGCCATGGGTTGCTTCGTCCAAGGGAACCTTATAGACCGGGGTTGAATGTTTGTCTAAGGGGACAAATTTTAATCCACCTTAGCTTACAGAGGGCTTTGTGCCCTATCGATCATATCCTATTGATTCATATCTCAAGGATTTAACGCCATTAAGGAGCGTATTGACTCTGGCCATAACCGCTATCTGTGGTGCCATTTGGCGGCAAAACCACTCGGTTCAGAGGGCCCCGGGTCATAACCGTTTACCTGCAGTGTCATTTGGCGGCGAAACTGTCGGTTAGATGACACGTACCACGTCCTTACTGGCAAGAGATTGTTTGAGAATGGATCCTAGTGATATTTTTGACTAGGCATTTGGCTCTTTGTGAGCTAGAGTTTATTTGAACTTGTCCACCCTGGCAGACTGTTGCGGAGGATGGATGAATTTTGCTTTAAGCGTTTGATGGATTGATTTCATTTTTAAATATCTTAGAATCTGGGATTTTGGATGATCTTTGAAATTTTTGTGCAGCTTTTGGATTTTTTGGATTTTTGTGGACTTTTAGGAGACATTTGAAAATATTTGGAATGGACCCCTCCGGTTGAGATTTGCATTCAACACGGCCATCATTGGGGTGTTCGGGGGTCATTTCTTTTTATGGATTGAATCTTGTCAACTCTGTCGGGCTGTCGACAGAGGATCGAGTTTCGTAGGCTTTATGCCCTTTGATAGTGAATTCTCATTATTATAGGCCTTGAAGGCCTAATATGAATGTATTAAGACAAATATGACGGTCGCCACAACCGTATATTTATTTGTTGGTTCGAACCCTGTCGACTTCTATTGACTCGTATAGAATGATCGGTTTCAAACCTGAATTCACTTGTCAACCCGCGCAGCATCCCTAGACGTAACGTGTGTATCAATAACACGCTCGCCGGGGCCCATGCGAATTTTATAATTATTTTTACCCCTTTTAGTGTACCTATGTGTATACAATTTATAGTGTACGTGCAGGGGTACTTTGAAAGTACTTGTAGACATCTTCTGTCTGCTTGTACGAATGTTGCAGATCCGGCGGCGTGGCATTGTAGTTGTGGACACCTTCTGTCTGCTTGTACGAATGTTGCAGATCCGGTGGCGTGGCGTTGTAGTTGCGGACGCCTTCTGTCTGCTTGTACGAATGTTGCAGATCCGGTGGCGTGGCATAGCAGCTTCGAATAGAATTGTTCGCTGCTTCGTACAGGTAGACTGTCGTGCACTATTTGTTGATTTTTTGTAGGCGGGTCATAGTGCACTAACTAATCTCCTGCCTTGGGTTGTAGAAGCTCGTAGTAACTTGTATTCTTTATGCATTCTACTGTGATTTTGGCCTTTACAATACATCTACTACTGCTGGAGGTAGATGTGTTTACCTTTAAACTGAAGTTGACTACAGGATATTGCATTTACTGTAGTATTTATGCATCTATCCATGGGTGGATGTTGTACATACATTTGTATTCGTAGAGGATTTGTATGTATTGCAGATCTTATGTCATTGTCTCTCTCGTTGTAGTTGATTGAATGATACAGATGTCATTCTCAAATAGACTTAGCTGGATATTCTAAGCCCATTTTGTTTTTTCATCATTCGTCATTTGAATGCATTTAAAGAATATTAACAAAAATATTTTTGGAGATAAGATTTTAGATCGTAAGATTTTGTCTGTGCATGAGGATGCTAATATTATGTGGGAAAAAGTGGCTAGTGATCTTAAGAATATTGCAAAAGATGTCCTTGGAGTATCAAAGGGAAAAGCTCCTAATAGTAAAAAAAGTTGGTGGTGGAATCCTAATGTGCAAGAAAAGATAAAAAATAAGAAGCTTTGTTATAAAAATTGGTTTAATTTTAAAAATTCCGATAATTGGGAAATATATAAAGTTGCTCGTAAGGATGCTAAGAAAGCCATATGCGATGCAAAGACATTAGCTTTTAGTGATTTATATAATAGATTAGATACTAAAGAAGGAGAAAGATATATGTATAAGTTAGCCAAACAAAGAGATAGGAGTAGTAAGGATTTAGTTCAAGTGAAGTGTATTAAAGATGAAGATCAAAAAATACTTTTCTTAGAAGATGATATTCAACAAAGATGGATGAGATATTTTGCTAACCTTTTTAATGAAGATTGTGAAAATAAGATTGACTGTAGTGACCTTAGCACCCTAAATGAAAATAAAGATTTCTATTTTTATCGGCGTATTAGTAAAACTGAAGTTAGAGAGGCTTTAAAGAAAATGAAGGGTGGAAAAGCTGTTGGACCTGATGATATCCCAATAGAGGTGTGGAAATGCTTAGGAGATGAAGGAATTTCATGGCTTACTAAACTTTTTAATACTATTTTGAAGACTAAAAAGATGCCAGATGAGTGGAGAATGAGTATGTTAATTCCTATTTTTAAGAATAAAGGTGATGCACAAGATTGTGCGAATTTATAGAGGTATTAAGTTAATGTGTCATACTTTAAAACTATGGGAGCGAGTTATGGAGCATAGGTTGCGGCGTGATACTAATGTTTCTCAAAATCAATTTGGATTCATGCCGGGTAGGTCGACTATGGAAGCCATACATTTATTAAGAGGTTTGATGGAGAAATATAGAGAAAATAAGGAGGATCTACATATGATATTTATTGATTTAGAAGAAGCATATGATAAAGTTCCAAGAGAAGTGCTATGGAGAGTTCTTGAAAAGAAAGGAGTCAATAATGCTTATATTCAAATCATTAAAGATATGTATGCAGGAGCTATTACTTGTGTTCAAACACAAGGTGGATTGACCAAGTATTTCCCTATTTCGGTTGGGTTACATCAAGGATCAGCCTTAAGCCCATATCTTTTTGCTTTAGTCTTGGATGTTCTCACTAGACATTTGCAAGAGGATGTACCTTGGTGTATGCTTTTTGCTGATGATATTCTTCTTGTTGATAAGACTGGAGAGGGAGTTGAAGGTAAACTTGAATTATGGAGGTCAACCTTAGAGTCTAAAGGTTTTCGCTTGAGTAGATCTAAAACGGAATATATGGAGTGTAATTTTAGTAGTAATAGACCTACTGAAGGGATTGTGACTTTGGGCGATCAAGTCATTAATAAGAGTACACGTTTTAGATATCTTGGATCAATTGTTCAAAGTGATGGTGAAATAGATGGGGATATTATCAGCAGAATTCAAGTTGGATGGTTGAAGTGGAGGAATGCATCGGGCTTGTTATGTGATAGAAATGTACCCCTCAAACTTAAAGGAAAATTCTATAAGATGGTAGTGAGGCCTGCAATGCTTTATGGTGCCGAATGTTGGCCATTAAAAGAGAAGCATAATACTAAGTTAAGTGTGGCAGAGATGAGAATGCTCAGGTGGATGAGTGGCTTTACCCTTAGAGATAGGATACGAAATGAGCATATACGTGAAAAGGTTGGAGTAGCTCCAGTAGAAGATAAAATTAGAGAGAGTCGCCTTAGATGGTTTGGTCACATAAAACGACGGCCTTTCGATGACCCGGTTAGGAGAGTAGAGGTATTAGATTTGACTTATGTTAAGAAAGGTAGGGGTAGACCTAAAAAGACTTGGTTAGAAAATATTAGGAATGACCTTTCTTTATTAGGTTTAAATGAGAATTTGACTTTTAATAGAACACAATGGAGAAAAAGGATTCATGTAGCCGACCCCACGTAGTGGGATAAAGGCTTGATGTTGTTGTTGTTGTTGTTGTCGTCATTTGAATGCATTGAGAGTTTGATGTGTTTGCTTGTTTGTGAATTCACTAACATATGTATCATTTCTTTTATTTGCAAGAGAGCAATCGTATTTATGATTGAAATACACATCGACCCTCATCATCTTTATATTGCTCATAAGATGTTCTTTTGGATGCATTTAAATGATCACAACTTTGACACCTTCATTTAGATCTTGTATGATGATATGGATATCACTCGTTCTTATTTGCAGGTTGATTTTCCTTGAATATTCCAAATCATTCTATCATTCATCATTTGTATGCCTTGAAAGTTCATTCAATATTCTTTATGAGTTCTAGCTTGTATAGCTGCAAATGTCTTGTTGGAATTAGGCTTGGCTTAATGCCTCTTGGCTTAACTTTGATTTCACATGACTTGTTATAATCCAAATCCTAAATAATCTTGTGGAATTCAAACTCAAGTTCAAAGTAACTTTGATTTGAGTCTTTTGCTCATTTGAATTTTGAATTCAAATGGTCCGAGTCATATCCACTGAGATCTCAATTAGTTTGAATTCCAAAATGAGTCTTTAACACCTTTGCTTGTGTTTAAATCATTCATTTTATGATTTATTTAAGTTAAGTGAGGTTCAAAGTCTTTGTTCACATCATTTGATTTTCAAATCAAGAGTAAGTTTAAGTTCAATTAAAGCTCAAATCAAGTCCTCTGTAGTCTTGTAAAGTCCCAGTTCGAGTTCAAATGAAAGTCCAAGTTTAAGTCCAAGTCTTGTTGTCCAAATCAAATCCTTGTTTGATTTCAAATGATTGAATCAAGTTCAAGTTCAACTTTGTTCAAGTATCAAGTTTGAGCTCAGTTCAGCTTGAGTCCGACTCAAGTCTTACACAAGTCCTTCATCATTTATCCAAGTTTGGTTTTAAGTTTGAATTAGGCATTTTATTAATGTATTTTGAGTTCAAATGAATCCAGGTACAAGCCATTCGTCGTTCTTGCATGTCATCCGAGTGCAATCAAGTCCAAGTGTAGCATTATTTCACCCGAAATTTCGGCAGTCTTCCGGCGTCTCCCCCGTTTAGGGGAAAAACTACGGAAAACTGGGCCTTTCCCACCACGCTAAGAAAAGCGTGCATGGTAGATGCCCTCTTTCGAGGACACCGCGGCCGTGTAATTTTTCGATCCCCCACCACGCTAAGAAAAGCGTGCATGGGTATTTTTTTGTTTGTAAAAAAGTTTTTTTTTTTTTTTGAAAATATTTCGCAAGAAAGACAGTTATTTCCCCGCAAGCGGGTACTTAGGGTATCCCCGCTTCGTCGTACGCATCGCACCGGGATCCCTTCCCACCACGCTAAGAAAAGCATGCATAGGCGGGGTTTCCAAGGCGATACGAACTTCGAAGAAAGAATTTAGGTGATTACCCGCTTCGTCGCAAGCGTCGGGACGCACTCCCTCCCACCACGCTAAGAAAACCGTGCATAGTTGTTCGTTTTGTCTCGACGAATGTGTTGAAACGAGTTCTCGGAGTGTTAGGATTTAGGAGTTATACCTTGGCGGTCGTCAGCGCGGATCGGGGGAAAGAGCATCATTTTTTTTATAATTAATTTAAATTAATTTTAATTAATCATAATTAAAAAAAGTTAATTTAAAATTAACCTAATTAATTATCATTAATACTGATTAATTAAAATTAAAGTAATTAATTATAATTAAATTTAATTAACTATCATTAAATTTAATTAATTATACTTAATTAAAATCATTATTAATTAATTATAACTAAAAATAGCAATTAAATTATAATTAATTTAATCAATTATAATTAATTATTATTAATCATAATTAATTAATAATTAACATAATTAATTATAATTAAATCTAATTTAATTATACTTAATTATATTAAATAATGATTATAATAAATATATATAAAAATATAACCTCTCCCTCTACCCCTTTCGGTATAACGGGGTCAAGCCGAAGAAGCGCGTAGCAAGGGAGAAAGTTACCTTCACGGGCAAGCGAGCTCCTCTCCCCACTTCCGATCAAAATGTGTAACTTTCGATCCGATCGGAAGAGGGAGTCGTGGGAAGAGCAAGGTCGAACGGCAATGGTAGAGGTAGGGTTGGCTTCTCTCTCTCTCTCTCTCTCTCTCTCTCTCTCTCTCTCTCTCTCTCTCGGGTTGAAGGAGGACCGACGGGATTCTTGCGAATGGAAGCAGGTCGGGGCGGCTCGGTTTCAATTTGCTCGGAGGGAGGAGGTGGATCGGAGAGGTCGTATGGGAGCCCAGAAGATCGGGGGGGTTGGGTCGGTATTTAAAGGAGATTTGGGCGCCCGATCGAGGAGTTGTCGCAGGTTTTCTCGCAAAAATCCCGGGATGAGACGCGAGCACAGCGAGATTTGCGGGAAGAGATGCGAGTCCAGCGGCTCCAGCAGGGATTTCGACGGGATTTGATCGCAAATCGGAGCAGCTCGCAGGATTTCGGGGATCCTTCGACAGTTCGAGGTATGCGGGATATCCGGCAATATTCGTGGACCCGATGGATTGGAGCAGGTATGCATTTCATCTTTATTCTTCATTGGATATTATATGAAGGTTAATAAATGCCCCCCAATAAATATGATACGCGTCTAGAGCGAATCATGTTTATTGTATGCTGATTGACCCTGTGGATCTCTAGATATTTATTCTAGATGTCACACTAGGGTTTCATTTAGTGGATCTCCAAAATTTTACTTGAATGTCACACTACGATTTTCATTTAGTGGATCTTCAAAATTTTACTTGGATGTCACACTAAGATTTTCTTTATCCATAGATCTACTGGATGTATCAATAGATAGTTGAGATGTTGATTTCTTTTGTCCTGTGCTTTGTGTTGCGGACATTGATGGAGGATTACCTGATTTGTCATTGATGACTTGTCAGGTGGTTTTTGTACCTCCGGCCCTATGCTTCTAGCTTTGGCGGGCTTGATGAAGGAGTAGATGCCAATGACCTAAACCCTTAGGTTTGTATTAGGTCGATGGCGAAAAGTCATCGGTCCAGAGCTTCGTGCGTAACGGACTTGTTGATGACAGAATCCTCTTAATTCAGCCTCAGGCTTTGTTATGAACTTTGGGATAGTTTTCTTCGGTCCTTTGCTTTGTGATTTGGTGGACTTGTTGAAGAAAAATTTCTTCGATCCTCGCTTTGCGCTTTGCGGATTTGTTGAAGGATTTGCAGGTTTTGGATTCAATTGATAGTACCGAACGTAGGTCGTATCTTGATCGTTAACCACTTGAAAAGACTTTAATCTGAATCACTTGAGTTTATCAGATCGGGAGAGCTAGAATTTGATAGCTCTTTGTCCTCTGGTTGCTGAGATGGGGTTCCTTTACTGCAACCTTTCTTATGGCTTGTTGAGTAGATGAAGCTGCCAGCGATCCGGCCATATTTGGGCTTGTTGGATCCGACCTCTTACACCCATTCAGGCTTCAGACTTGAGCTATGGGAATTGCGCTCCCCAATACTAATTTTGCTGAAGTTGGTAGATTTGGAGTCATCCTTTGCGGTTGTAGATTTTGGAACCTACGAACATTCAGTAGTTGTTCGAGACTCATCCTTCCACTATAACTTTGATTCTCCAATCATTTAGGAGAATTTTGTAAACTACGATCACTTGAACTTGTCGAGTCAAATTTGCCCTCGTGCTTTCTACAGTCCCTACTGACGGGTTGACGAAGTGGGGGTTCCGCTACTACGGCCTTTCTTGTGGCTTGTTAAGTAGACGGATCTGCCAGCGATCAGGCCATATTTGGGCGTGTTGGATCCGACCTCTTACACCCATTCGAATCTTAAGCTTCAGGCTGTCGAAAGACTTTAAGCTTCTTCGACTCAATTTTGTAGGAGTGTGTAACCACAAAAGTCTCCTTCTTGACTTTTGAGTCTTGGTTTGTTGTAGAAGGTGTTGTCTCTAACTCTTGCAAGATCACCTGCATATATTTTGGAAAACAAATATTTGTATTTATTTTTTTTTTAGCACAAAAGAATATCTGGATTGATAATTTTAAATATTTATTCGGAGATCTCGGCATGTAGCGCGATGTCGACCCGAATAAATATTTAAAATGCCCCTCTGTCTCGCAGGGATATTTCAGAATGGAATAGATTTAGAATATAAGATTTTAAATATTCATTTGGGGATCTCGGCGTATAGCACAATGTCGACCCAAATGAATATTTAAAATGCCCCCTGTCTCGTAGGGACATCTTGGATAGACTTTGTATCTTTGAGATTTTAATTTTTTTTTTTGGATCCCGGCACGCAGCGCGATGTCGACCCAAATAAATATTTAAAATGCCTCCAGTCTGATGGGAGATTTTGAAATGCGTTCTTGACATACAAGAGAATTTCAAAATATAAATATATGCATGTTATGATAACTATGTATATAAAACTTTGTTCATCACAAAATACATTAGTTATGAAACTTTTATGCATGATACTTCTTTAAATGTCGACTGTTGATAGGTGGCATGGGCCTCTGACCGTTCAGATCGATCAGCTGATATGCTCCTCCTTGGTACACCTTCTCGATGACGAAGGGGCCTTCCCAATTTGATACAAATTTGCCACCAATTTTTCGATGTGGGATGATTGGTCTTCTCAGCACCATGACCAATTCCCCTTCTTGAAATGATTGAGGACGCACCATTCGATCAAAGGACTTTGCCATTCTTCCTCGATAGATTTTCAAGTTTTGTTGGGCTTGTAACCTGCGTTCATCAAGTGCGTTGAGCTCCTCCATTCTGAGACGAGCATTTTGCTCTGGAGTGAGATCATTCTGGATTGCTACTCGAAGTGACAGTAGTTCAATCTCCAATGGCAGTACGGCTTCAACACCGAACACCAATGAATAAGGAGTGGCTTTGGTTGGTGTTTTATAAGTTGTACAATAGGCCCATAGAGCTTCTGTCATCTTCGTATGCCACTCTCTTTTATTCTTGGTGAGAATCTTCTTTAACAATTTCACCAGCGTCTTGTTGAAGGCCTCCGCCAATCCATTTGCCCTTGGATTGTATATGGAAGAATATCGCCAATCAATTTTGTGCCGATCGACGAATTTATAAATTTTTGTACTCTTGAATGCAGTACCGTTGTTTGAGATTATGCGGCGTGGTACACCAAATCTGTAAACAACATTGTGGGTAAAGAAATTGATCACATGCTCCGATGTGACCTCTCTGAATGGAGCCGCTTCTGCCCACTTGGAAAAGTAATCCGTCGTTACCAGAATGAAACGGTGTCCCGCTGATGAAGGCGGATCTATTGGCCCGATTATGTCTGTGCCCCAGCATTCAAATGGCCAGGATGCTACTGTTGGATGCAGAGGATTTGACGGTTGATGTATAACATCTCCGTGGATTTGACATTAGTGGCACCTCTTTGCGTGGTCAATACAATCTCTGACTATGGTTGTCCAATAGTAACCCATTCTTTTAATTTTAGCAGCCATCTTAGGACCTGACTGATGTGCTCCACAAAGCCCTTCGTGGACTTCTGCTACCACTTTATCAGCTTCCCTAGTCCCTAGGCACCTTAGCCACATTTGATCAAAGGCTCGTCTGTACAACATGTCATTGACAAATGCATATCGCAATGCCTTTTTTCGAATTTGTGCGGCCATAGACTTTTCTGTCGGGAGTTTGTTTTCTTTGAAGTAGTCAATGAATGGTTGTCTCCAATCATTTTCGACTTCAATATCTAAACAATGCCACCACGATTCTGAAGCTTGACTAGCTTTACGTCTCTTTGCCATATGATATCCTTCAGGATAATTTTCCATAATGATTTGATTGAGCGGTTGAGGGTCAACTAGGGTTTCATCTTGTTGACTTGAATCTGGAATCCCTTTTGCCCTCGGGAATTGTAATAGAGCAGGCTCCAAGACCCTACGAGTATAAACCCCGATGAATACAGGACTCTCCTCGTTGATGTTCGTCATTTCTTTGGCTAATTTGGCCAGACAATCTGCTTTAGCATTCTGTCCTCGAGGAACTCGAGTCATTTTGACATTTGGTACTTGCTTCAGAAGCTCGAGGGCTCGTCGGTGATAGTGGGCCAATTCGACTTTGTCAACCTTATAAATGCCAAGGACCTGATTTATTACAAGTTGAGAACCACCAAAGATTTGGAGGTGTTGGATTCTGACATCGATCGCGATCTCCAGTCCTGCTAAAAGAGCTTCGTACTCAACTTCGTTGTTGGTCCGAGGTTCAATCAAACTGAATGAGAACCTCATTATGCCTCGGGTATTACGAAAATGAGGCCAATTCCAGCTCGGGCTCTTGCAATATTTGGAGGTCGGACAGGTCTGATAGATGATGTCCCATCAAAGTACATCTCCCAGAACGGTAGATTTTCATCCTCCTCGACCTGCATTATTTGCTCATCGGGCAAATCATTATTTAGTGGAGAATCGGCCGGGATTGGGTGTGCAGTGAGGAAATCTGCCAAGGCCTGTCCTTTCACCGTCTTCTATGGCATGTATATGATTTCAAACTGCAATAACAATACTGCCCACCTGGCTAGACGACCTGTCAACGCTGGTCTTGTCATCAAGAACTTCAGCGGATCGATCTTTGATATCAATGTGATTTTATGTTATAGCATATAATGGCGGAGTTTCTGAACTGCAAAAATCAGTGCCAGACAATGCTTTTCAATTGGGGAATAATGGCTTTTTGCTCCAATCAACCTTCGGCTGATGTAGTATAACGCATTTTCTTTGTCTTCTTCATTATTCTGGGCCAATAGTGGTCCGAGGGACTCTTCTAGTGCAGCTGTATACATTATAAGAGGCTTCCCCGGAATTGGCGCTACGAGAATGGGTAGATTCAACAAATATTTTTTAATGTTGTCAAATACCTCCTGACATTCTGCATCTCATTTGAAACGAACATCCTTCTTTATTAGCTTTGAAAATGGCTAGCACATACCCGATAGATTTGATATGAATCTTCAAATGAAAGCTAGTTGTCCTTGCAGCGAACGAAGCTGTCGAAGGTTCCTTGGTGGTGGCATCTCCGTGATCGCCTTAATTTTGTTGTGGTCGATTTCTATACCTCGATGACGAACAACGTACCTTAAAAATTTGCCAAAGGAGACCCCAAAAGCACATTTGAGAGGATTCATCTTCAGATTAAACTTTCTGATTCTCTCAAATACAATTCTAAGATCTTTTAAATGATCATTTCGGCCAAGACTTTTAACAACAAGGTCATCTACATAACACTCGACCTTCTGATGTATCAAATCATCAAATATATGAGTCATCGCCCGCTGGTAGGTGGCACCAGCATTCTTCAGGCCAAAGGGCATGACTGTGTAGCAGAAAATCCCGATGGGCGTTCTGAACGATGTATGTTTTTTATCTTCGGGTGCCATTTTGATTTGATTGTATCCTGACGATCCATCCATGAAGGAGAACATGTCGTAGTTGGACGTATTGTCCACTAGGAGTTCGGATACAAGGAGTGGAAAATCGTCTTTTGGGCACGTCTTGTTAAGGTCCCTGAAGTCAATGCAAATACGAATCTGGCCATTCTTCTTCTTCATTGGGACGATATTTGCAATCCAATCAGCGTATCTTTCTTCTCGAATAAAGCCGGCATCAATGAGCTTCTTCGTCTCTGCAATCACCTGTTCTTCAATTTCCAGTCTCATTCTCCTTGGAGCTTGTTTGACGGGTGCTACTTCCGGTTTAATTGCTAATCTGTGAACTTCTACGTCAGGGGATAGGCCAGGCATCTCGGCGTATGTCCAGGCAAAGCAGTCCCTGAATTCACAGAGAAGTTCTTTTATCTCATCTATTTGTTCTTCGGGTAGGAGAGAACTAATGAAGGTTGGACGAGGATCCTCCTCAGTCCCTAAGTTGACTTCTTTTAGTTCATCCATAGTGGCTTCCTGTCAACCATCTTCAAGCTCTTCCGGTGCAGGCTCGGCTTCTACGGGCTGTTCATCATAATCATCAGCCTCGTATGTCTCTCCAGCAACATCATCCTCGGATTCAATTTCCATGTATGTGATTGCCCGGCAAGTTTCTTTCCGGAGGAATTTTCTTTTGATGAATCCAATACCTTTATATACGTCTGTATCCTTCTGCCGTAATGGACGCGGACTTCTCCCATACCAGAGGCCCAAACTTGTACGAAGCTGTCGCTTGGTGGTAGGAATATTGACTTGTTTTCGTAGCATTCTTTGAATATTTTTGGTATTGAACCTGGGTAGCCTTGTAGGAAATAACTCTTCGGAATCGAGGATCATGCAATCCCAGTCATGATTCTCCTCTTCACGAACTCCCGTAAAATATAACACATTCTTTGGCACAGTCCCATTTTTACGGGGAGGCAGATAGAGAGTGGCGAGTTCTTCAACTTTATGCACCTCGCGCGGAATGATTTCCTTGAAGTGTTGCAAGGGAACACGTGTGACTACGAGTACGCTATCTGAAATTGATAGACTGTCTATTCTTCTGGAGAACACATTCTGCACCGTGTTCATATAAATAGAGTCGTAGTCATAATCATCATTTGAAAATTCAACATGTCTGCTCCATTCATCCGTGGACTGGCATACTTTTCGAGATTTAGCATGAGTAACATCATCTTCATCTGTGTCACTTCCCAGATGAGATACAAATTTCTTCTCTTTGGGAATGGTTGGCGCTTTGGGAAGAGTCTGCACTACCTTCTTTCTTCCCACCTGCTTCTTCTCACCTTCTCGTTCAGATCGCTTTGCAACCTTTGAATTTAATGCTCTATCCTCGAGAGAGCTCGAAGACTTTTGCTTCTTTGGCATGAAATACCGTGCATCTTCATAGACTGTTACTTCATAAACTGTGAAGGACTGGATGTCACCAGAGATCCTGAATTCTTCTCCATCCTTGAGATACTTCATATACTGGTGTAATGTTGACGGGACAATACCATATTCGTGCAATCAGGGACGACCTAGCAGCACCTTGAACGAAGTATCTGCATTAATTACATGGAATTTAGCTTCTGTGTGGAGCTCTCCAAATACAAGAGGGAGCATAAATGATCCAAGTGTTTTCTGCCCTTTTTCATTGAAGTCATGCACCATCAATTTGTCTGGCCCGAGGTGTTCCACATCAAGGCAGAGGGATCTCAGTGCTTTCAAGCTTATCAGATTCACGGAGGATCCAGGATCGATCAGGATTCGGCTGATGATCAGCTTATCGCTCTCTGCAGTAACATACAGAGGACAATTATGGTCTGCAGTCCCAAGCATCATGTCCTCTTCGGAGAAAATAATGAATGGCTCATTTCGAGCCTGTAGAACCTCAGTCAAATTACGTTCAGCAAAATACGCCTCGTATCTTTCGGGATCTTTGAAAGCCTGAATCAGAGTCTCCCGAAGGTCTTTAGAAATCACCAAAGCGTCGTATATGCTGAGTTGTGCTGGGATCTTTCTCAGATGGGATAAAATATTATAATCTATCACATTGGCTGGAGTGTTCTTCTTCTTAGGATCTTCAGGAATAATATCATCGTTGATAACTATCTCTTTCTCTTTATCTTTATTAGAGACCCCTTTCTTCGGTGGAAGCGGTAGCACCTTGCCGCTTCTTAACTGCACTTGAGCAATCTCCTCCGATTCAGAGTCATTTAACTGTATATTTTCTTCAAAGTCAGCCATCGTTGCGTCTAGGGACTCATCCGTTGATTCAGAATCACCACCCAGGTTTACATGTCCCATCCGAGACGCTATGCTAGGGTCTGATTCGTCTCCCTCTGGAAAATACAAATCCTCCTCCGAGCTGTAATCCATTGGCAAAACCATCATACAGGATTCAGAGGGTACTTCTTCTGTATATTCCTCTTTTATCGAGGTACTCGGCGCCACTGAGATGACCCGACATACTTCTGTTGGAAGAGAATTCTCATCTTCTTCAGCTTCATCTATCTTAAGCTCCGACATGAAGTCAGCGAGCTTGATAGGTCGCCTCACAGTCTGGTAGTACTCATCCAAACTGTCAATAACCCTCTGAGTTGCAGTCATCTTCTTATTGGGCTTCTTCAACTTGGTTTTCTTCTTAGATGATTTCTTCTTTTCAGTCTTTGAAGAACCAACTTGGTTGGAGAATTGTTTAGAAATAGGAGCTCGCACCATCGGCAGTGCCTTCAAATTTATCATAGGCTCAACAGGAGACTTCCACTTTACACCTGGAACTCCTTCAAGCTGCTTCTACATTTTTACAGTCTTCTTAGAGATCGCAATCTCCCACTGTTCTTCTTGAATTGGCTTCTTTTCATTTCTTCTTTCTTCAACCAGGGGTACGGAAGAAGACGTGACCACCCGAGTTGATTCCATTCTAGGGTGAGACAACACATTGTCGGACAATGTGAGTTCCCCTTTTTGATATTTTCTTTCAAGCCAATCCTTGAAGATGTAGCAATCTTCAATAGGATGGCTGAGTACACGATGATATGGGCAATAATTTGGGTCACCAGTGTGCTTCGACTCTTCGGGTCTTTTGCATTCAGGTAGTTCTAAACCCGATTTCAACACTTGTCGAAATAATTTGGCGATACTCTCCCTTTTGAATGAATATTCTTTATTCATTTTATCTTTGAGGGATTGGAACATTCTGTCACCAGTTCCTATTGCCTGTCTCGGGCGTTCTCCACCACCTTGATAAGTTCGTGGCTTATCATTTCCCCCGAATATCAACTTCGGTTAGGGGTTGGGGTTGTAGGCCTGTTTGGGCTTTTCTTGATATTGCATCGACTGTTTGCCCTTGTCTATGTTGTAAATCACTTGCTTTTCTCTATCAGCTCTAGAGAAGAACGTAGAGTCGGCTTCACCCATTCTAGCACCTGGGGCCTTAGCTTTCTTGGGCTTATCAGAGTGATTTTCTGATCTGGAGAAATTCAACTTCTCAAACTTAGCCACTCTATCGAGCAAGTCTTGAAATGTATTGATCGTAGCCATGCACAGGAAGGGTTGCATCTTGTCATCAATGTTGCCCATTAACAACTGTACGGCATGCTCTTCTTCAAGCTGCTGCTCACATTTCATACTTAGATTGCGCCAGCGAGTGATATATTTTGTCACTGATTCTTCTCTTTTTCTTTTCTCCAGAGCGAGGTCAGCGATCGTTATCTTCTCTATTGCACTGGCAAACCTCTTTACAAACATAGATTCTAACTCTGCAAAGGTCTTCACAGAATCGTTTGGCAGTTCAGCATACCATTCGAAAGTAGTTGCTGTCAAACTACTAACGAACTGTCGGAAGAGTAGGGCATCATTTCCTCCTGTATTTTCACAGGTGGCTTTAAACTGTGCCAGGTGCTGTCGGGGATTGTTAGTACCGTTGAAAGTATTGAACTTTGGTACGGAATACCCTTTTGGGTACGGCACTTGATCGTACTCAGCAGGATACGGACGACCCTTGCCCACTAATTTTCTGCTTGATCAACGGCTATGATGGCCCTGATCCTTTCTGTTATTATTCCTTCCAACTGTGCAGCAGTCACAGGTTCAGAAGTACTTACAACATTCTGTGGAGTGGGCTGACGGATGACATTATGAGCTTCGTTGCCACCTTCAAGAGTGCCCCGTACTCCTGAGACTTGAGGCATTTGAAAGTTTGGAGGATCCGGAAGAGGATTGGGCATGACACCAACAGCAACAGTTTTCTGCATCATCTGCATCATTGCCTCCATCTAAGCCATCATCTCAGTCATCTTCTCATTCAACTGAAATATTTCTCTATCTTTGGTTCTCATTTGCCGCCTCATATGTCTTTGCATGTCTGCAAGCGTGACATTCTCGTCAGTGAAGGGATTCTCCTCGGCTTCTTCTCTTTCTTCTTCTGCTTGGGAATGACCACCTCTGCCAGTAGTGGACCCAGCTTCACGACGACGTTGATAAACTCGCCTAATCGGCGGTTGTTGATCGTCTTCATCTTCACCCTCATCATAATAGGTTTCCTCATTAGCATTGGTGTGTCTCACCATGTAGATCACCTCCATGTCCAATGTGTTATTTATTTCTTTTAATTCTTCTTCTAGGTTTCCCCCAATAAATTCATCAATGTTTTCTTCCCCTTCGAGGTATTCTTGTATATTTTCGTCCTCTTCAAGGAATTTCTCTTCTTCAATGTTGTCTCCCCCTTCCATATTTTCTTCTTCTTCTAGTACTCGGATCTCCGAGCGGCGCCGCCACTGGATTTCCGGTTCTTGGTTAGGCACGGGGACTTCTTCAACCAGTGGGCTGCGATCGAAGTTAGTCTCTTTCTTTGGAGGGGATGGAGGGCGACGGGATCCCCTGGAAGATTCTCCAAAGTGTCTACCGTCTGGAGGAATGTTATTATGGGTCCTTTTTGGGGCCCACTTCTGAATTTATTCATAGATGGGGGCGGATCTCTAGGAAGCCTCACCGGATGTCACGCCCAGATCAGTTCCTCTTTCTCTTCTATCTTTCTCATTTCTTCGAGGCTTTGGCCTCCATACTTGTTTTCCTTTCCACCGGGACCTTTCAACAACGGATCCCTGAACATATGGTTCAGGTGTCACGCCCCGATGTTCACCGCGTGGAATGTACTGTCTTTCTCTTCTTTTTGTGACAAAGGATAGTCTTTCCCTTGGCGGAGTTCTCCTGGCCTCGATCACCAAAGGTTGTTGGAACTTCTTTTTCCTCAAACCCTTCTCCTTTACAGTGTTCAAGACTCAATACACTCGAGCTGACAGGGTCTCAGGTTCACTTCTCCTAGGAGGGGCTGGGGCTTCAGACCGTTGCTCCCAAAAAGACTTTTTTAGTTCCCCAATAGAGCTATTTCTTTTGACCCATTTTAGATCAGAAAATTTGTTCCTGGTGGGAACATTGACTTCATGCTCTTGGGCCGACAGATTGGATGGATGGACTGGCAGAAGTTGTTGATGCTGAGCTCGGAGCTCAGCGTTCATCTTCCTTCTTTGCCTCCTTGTAGGCCTTCCTCCAGATGAGGAGGCTTCAGCATCGTACTTTCCAGGCGCAGATACCCTGGTCGGCAGGGATGTGGTGTTTGTAGTCACCACAGAGACTCTTCCATCATTTACAATTCTTCTGGTGGTCAGGGCCTCAGGCTGTGACAGCCTCTCGAATACAGAAATTCTCCCACGATAATTTTCAGCAACGGGTCGTTGTACCGGCAGATGCACACGACGGATGAAAGCTTCATCAGCATTGAGTATTCTGGCAGACTTCTCAACAATCCTACCATTCACAGGAATGGCGGCATTCTTTGCAGTAATCGCCGAGAAGTCAACGCTACCAAACTGGATGGTAGCTCCAGTGTTTCCGGTTTCAATAACAGCATTCTCCAGCTGAATCCTAGCTCCTTGTCCCAGTTGGACAGTCATCAGGGTGTTCTGTAGATCCATCTGCATAAATGAAAGGCAAGGGTTAGTAATCAGAATCTGATACATCACCCCGCACTTTCAAAAAGCAGAGACTTGCACAGAACACAAAAATAAAAGCATATATCATTAGCAAGCAATTAAAATAATACAACTTTAAAAACTGCTAACTGCATATGAATTCGCTGAATGATCGTTTTTTTAGAAAATTCAAATTTTTGAATTATTAAAAGATCATTTTGAAAGACTCAAAATCTTGAGTACGGGTTGAAATAATTGCTACTATAGCTTAAGAATGACTAGCCAGAGATGGAAAGAAAAATCATTCCCCAGTGGAGTCGCCAGAAATCTGTGGGCTCCGAAAATTCGGCCTCGGCCTCCACTCGCTTTTCTTATTCGGCGAGGGAATTTTAACGAACTAAGTTCAGAGGTAAATTTTGGAAGGCAGATGGGTTTGTAGATAAGACACTACCCAGAGATTTCGCCCTCATTTAGTGAGGACTTTATGATCTGAGTTCTGGTTTCCTATAGGCGTAAGCCCCTATAGTTAATTACCCCTCCCGATAACGAGAGAGAACTTTCGATTAAGGCTAGTCGTCAATCAGATATGTATAGAATACGTGTTATCTGGCATATAGTAGCAGCATAGGTTTGGGTATTGAAAATTGGATTTTTGAATTTGGAATTTGGTTCAGAAGATTTGGTATTTAAATAGAAATTGCACCATCTTACACTTAAAGCGGATGGTGGGGGAATGGATGATGGACCCGATCAAGATCCCATGGTTCCGTGGTCCCGGGCCATCGTGGTCCCTGGTCTACTTAGTCAGAGGAGGTAGTCGACCCAACCTGACAGAAGGATCCTTGTCGGCAGCCATGGGTTGCTTCGTCCAAGGGAACCTTATAGACCGGGGTTGAATGTTTGTCTAAGGGGACAAATTTTAATCCACCTTAGCTTACAGAGGGCTTTGTGCCCTATCGATCATATCCTATTGATTCATATCTCAAGGATTTAACGCCATTAAGAAGCATATTGGCTCTGGCCATAACCACTATCTGTGGTGCCATTTGGCGGCAAAACCACTCGGTTCAGATGGCCCCGGGTCATAACCGTTTACCTGCAGTGCCATTTGGCGGCGAAACTGCCGGTTAGATGACACGTACCACGTCCTTACTGGCAAGAGATTGTTTGAGAATGGATCCTAGTGATATTTTTGACTAGGCATTTGGCTCTTTGTGAGCTAGAGTTTATTTGAGCTTGTCCACCCTGGCAGACTATTGCGGAGGATGGATGAATTTTGCTTTAAGCGTTTGATGGATTGATTTCATTTTTAAATATCTTGGAATCTGGGATTTTGGATGATCTTTGGAATTTTTGTAGAGCTTTTGAATTTTTTGAATTTTTGTGGACTTTTAGGAGACATTTGAAAATATTTGGAATGGACCCCTCCGGTTGAGATTTGCATTCAACACGGCCATCATCGGGGTGTTCGGGGGTCATTTCTTTTTATAGATTGAACCTTGTCAACTCTGTCGGGCTGTCGACAGAGGATCGGGTTTCGTAGGCTTTATGCCCTTTGATAGTGAATTCTCATTATTATAGGCCTTGAAGGCCTAATATGAATGTATTAAGACAAATATGACGGTCGCCACAACCGTAGATTTATTTGTTGGTTCGAACCCTGTCGACTTCTATTGACTCGTATAGAAGGATCGGTTTCGAACCTGAATTCACTTGTCAACCCGCGCAGCATCCCTAGACGTCACGTGTGTATCAATAACACGCTCGCCGGGGCCCATGCGGGTTTTATAATTATTTTTATCCCTTTTAGTATACATATGTGTATACAATTTATAGTGCACGTGCATGGGTACTTTGAAAGTACCTGTAGACGTCTTCTGTCTGCTTGTACGAATGTTGCAGATCCGGTGGCGTGGCGTTGTAGTTGTGGACGCCTTCTGTCTGCTTGTACGAATGTTGCAGATCTGGTGGCGTGGCGTTGTAGTTATGGACGCCTTCTGTCTGCTTGTACGAATATTGCAGATCCGGTGGCGTGGCGTGGCAGCTTCGAATAGAATTGTTCGCTGCTTCGTACAGGTAGACTGTCGTGCACTATTTGTTGATTTTTTGTAGGCGGGTCATAGTGCACTAACTACAGGTAGGCTTGTGTTCAAATCATTCATTTTATGATTTATTTAAGTTAAGTGAGGTTCAAAGTCTTTATTCACATCATTTGATTTTCAAATCAAGAGTAAGTTTAAGTTCAATTAAAGCTCAAATCAAGTCCTCTGTAGTCTTGTAAAGTCCCAGTTCGAGTTCAAATGAAAGTCCAAGTTTAAGTCCAAGTCTTGTTGTCCAAATCAAATCCTTGTTTGATTTCAAATGATTGAATCAAGTTCAAGTTCAACTTTGTTCAAGTATCAAGTTTGAGCTCAGTTCAGCTTGAGTCCGACTCAAGTCTTACACAAGTCCTTCATCATTTATCCAAGTTTGGTTTTAAGTTTGAATTAGGCATTTTATTAATGTCTTTTGAGTTCAAATGAGTCCAGGTACAAGCCATTCGTCGTTCTTGCATGTCATCCGAGTGCAATCAAGTCCAAGTGTAGCATTATTTCACCCGAAATTTCGGCAGTCTTCCGGCGTCTCCCCCGTTTAGGGGAAAAACTACGGAAAACTGGGCCTTTCCCACCACGCTAAGAAAAGCGTGCATGGTAGATGCCCTCTTTCGAGGACACCGCGGCCGTGTAATTTTTCGATCCCCCACCACGCTAAGAAAAGCGTGCATGGGTATTTTTTTGTTTGTAAAAAAGTTTTTTTTTTTTTTTTGAAAATATTTCGCAAGAAAGACAGTTATTTCCCCGCAAGCGGGTACTTATGGGTATCCCCGCTTCGTCGTACGCATCGCACCGAGATCCCTTCCCACCACGCTAAGAAAAGCATGCATAGGCGGGGTTTCCAAGGCGATACGAACTTCGAAGAAAGAATTTAAGTGATTACCCGCTTCGTCGCAAGCGTCGGGACGCACTCCCTCCCACCACGCTAAGAAAACCGTGCATAGTTGTTCGTTTTGTCTCGACGAATGTGTTGAAACGAGTTCTCGGAGTTTTAGGATTTAGGAGTTATACCTTGGCGGTCGTCAGCGCGGATCGGGGGAAAGAGCATCATTTTTTTTTATAATTAATTTAAATTAATTATAATTAATTTTAATTAATCATAATTAAAAAAAAGTTAATTTAAAATTAACCTAATTAATTATCATTAATACTGATTAATTAAAATTAAAGTAATTAATTATAATTAAATTTAATTAATTATACTTAATTAAAATCATTATTAATTAATTATAACTAAAAATAACAATTAAATTATAATTAATTTAATTAATTATAATTAATTATTATTAATCATAATTAATTAATAATTAACATAATTAATTATAATTAAATCTAATTGTTATAATCAATGGCGGCCGTCGGCGCGGATCGGGATTTGATCGCAAATCGGAGCAGCTCGCAAGATTTCGGGGATCCTTCGACAGTCCGAGGTATGCGGGATATCCGGCAATATTCGTGGACCCGATGGATTGGAGCAGGTATGCATTTCATCTTTATTCTTCATTGGATATTATATGAAGGTTAACAACATACTTCAGTCTAGCCCGGGATGAGAGTACTTGACTGAAGTAAGCTATGGGTATGTGGTTCTGCATCAACACTGCTCTCAATCCATAGCCTGAAGCATCTGTCTCCACCACAAACACCTGATTGAAGTCCGGCAGAGCAAGCACTAGCACTGTCGTCCTGGCCTTCTTCAGCTTCTCAAAAGCCTTTGAAGCTGCTTCTCCCCATAAAAAGTTGTCCTTCTTCAACTGCTCTGTCAGTGGCCACGCTATAGTGCTGTATCCCCTCACGAACCTCCTGTAGTATCCTGTCAATCCCAAGAATCCTCTGAGCCCCTTCAAGGTCTTAGGTTGAGGCCATGCCAGCATTGCCTCTATCTTGGACTAATCTGCAGCCACTCCCTCCTGGGATATCACATGCCCCAGGTACTCCACCCATGCCTGAGCGAAGTCACACTTCTTAAAGTTGGCCTTCAGCTGATAATCCCTCAGCACACCAAACACCACTCTCAGGTGCTCTAGGTGTTCCTCCTCAGTCCTGCTATAAATTAATATGTCATCAAAAAATACCAACACAAACCTGCGGAGGTGTGGCTTGAAGATCCGATTCATCAAGGCCTGGAATGTGGCAGGTGCGTTGGTGAGGCCAAAAGGCATCACCAGAAATTCGTAGTGGCCCTCATGAGTCCTGAAGGCCGTCTTCTGCACATCTTCCTTCCTCATCCGAATTTGGTGATAGCCTGACTTCAGATCGACCTTGGTGAACAAGGCTGCTCCATGTAGCTCATCCATCAACTCGTCAATCACCGGGATAGGAAACTTATCAGGCACAATCTCCTTGTTAAGAGCTCTATAGTCTACACAGAACCTCCAACTCCCTTCTTTCTTTTTCACAAGCAGAACTGGACTAGAGAAAGGGCTCACACTGGGCTGAATGATCCCTCCTAGCATTTCTCCTACAAGTTTCTCAATCTCGTCTTTCTGCACCTGAGGGTATCTGTAAGGCCTCACACTGATAGGAGATACTCCCTCTTTCAGGATAATCTGGTGCTCCTGCTCTCTGTCAGGTGGTAGTCCTACCGGAAGTTGGAACACATCCTCAAATCCCTGCATAAGAGGCTGAACCAACGTGGGAATGAGCTTTTCCTCCCCCTCCTGCTCCTCCAGGCTCTGCAGCTCCACAAGGAATCCTCCTCCTTCCTCATGGATGATTTTCGCCATTGATCTGAGTGACACTCCAGCTCTGGACAATCCGGGTTCCCCTTTTAGCTTCACCCTCTTCCCCTCTACAATCAGCTCCATCACCATGGTCCCCCAGTTCACCTTGGTTTCACCCAAGGTCTGTAGCCACTTCATGCCCAGAATGACATCTGTGCTACCCAACTTCAGGGGTAGGAAGTCCTCTACCACCCTGATCTCCTGTAGTCTCATCTCCACCCCTTTGCAGATCCCGGTGTTGGACTCAATCTTTTCTGTCCCCATCATCACCCCATAACTGCCTGTCTCAGTAGGCTCCATCCCTAGCTCCTCTGCCACCTGGGTGGATATGAAATTGTGGGTTGCCCCACTATCAATCAGGACCACTACCTCCCTCCCAAGGATCTTCCCCTTCACCTTCATCGTATGGCTAGGAGTAAATCCCAACACAGAATTGAGGGAGACCTCGGCTACCTCCAACTGGGGGTCAATCTGTTCCTCCTCAGAATCCTCACACTCTTCAGGCGCCTCGTCTATATAGACGGTGAGAGCCCGAAGGGCGCGATCTTTGCACCTGTGCCCTGGAACAAACTTCTCCTCACATCTGAAACAAAGGCCTTTGGCCCTTTTCTCTTGCATCTCTTTCTCAGACAACTTTTTGAAGCTTCCAGCAGATCTGGTCACCCCGCTCTTCTCCTTTCCACTCTCCCTAAGGACGCTTGGGCTTGGCCCTTTTGGAGCCAAGTGGTAGTTGTCCTGGTGGGACCTCCTGAGTGGTTGTTTCTCCAATTTCGGGCGTTGGTCTTCTGATTCTCCACCAACTGAGCCAATTCCATCGCCTCCCCAGGTCTCTTGGTCTCATGACCTTCACAGCATCTCTAATTTCTGGTTTGAGGCCCTTCATAAAATTTCCCCCTAAAGTACTGTTTGAGAGGTCCTCCATGTCTCCCACTAAACTCTCAAATTTCTTCCTGTATTCCTCCACTGTTCCCTCCTGAGTGAGGGCGTAGAACTGTTCTGATATCTCCCATGGGCTGCTCCCCCTGAATCTCTCCCTGATAGCCTCCTTGAAGTCCCTCCAGGACCTCACCGGTTCCCACTTATCCATGTACTTGAACCAGGCAAATGCCGCCCCTTCCAAGCACATACTAGCAGCCATCAATCTCTCCTCCTCCATCAGGCCGTTCACTGCAAAATACCTCTCCACCTTGTGGATCCATTCATCCACATTTCCCTCCTCGAAAACTGGCATTTTCAGCTTCCTGGCCCTCGTGTCCATCCCGTATGCCCTATTCCCCCCATGGCCTCCTCTGTCCCAAGCTATGGGGTCTTCCCAAGTTCCTCTTTCTCCATATCGGGGCTCATCCTCCCTCCTTGGCCGTCGGTAGCCATCTTCCCCTTGTGCCCCGCCATGGTGGTTATAGATCCCCCACGGCCGGTCCACTGGGTCGGGCCTCCGACGTCGCCAATCATCTTCTCTTCCTTCCCGGAAGTCTCTCCTTCTGTCATGTTCTTCTCGCCAGATGGACTCCCGAGGTGGCATCCTCGCGTTGTTGTTAAGCAGTTCCAGCTCCTCTTCCTCTTCTGGATTCACCTTCTCCTTACCCCTGCTCCCACTACCTTCTCCTCTTTCCTCCGCTGGCACCGCCCGTGCTTGCCCTTCCAACAACTTCTTCATCATCTCCTCCAAGGCCATGAATTTCCCTTCCACATTCTCGCTAAATATGGCCATCTTCTCCTCCAGATCTGCCTTAAGTTGACCCATCTCGGTCTCCAAGACTTCTACCCGCTTAGATGCCATGGAAACCAACGAGATGCCTCCGGATCCACCAAAAATCTGCGAAAATCTACAGCGAAACAGTGGAAAAAAAAAGCCCTCCACCGCCCGGATCTCGCTCTGATACCAATTTGATAGGAAATACTTGGGATCAAGTATTTCCTATGCGTCTCTAGTGCAAATCTCCTCGCCAAATGCTGTCCCGCACAGGAAAACAGTGAAAAACAGCGGCAAAGTGGGGAAAAACTGAGAGAAAACGTAGGAAATCAATAGCAAATGATTGTATTCCACTAGTAGATGCAAGAGACAAGTAAGATACAACTTTCCTTCGATTCGAGAAGAAAGAAAAACTCTCCAAATCTCTAGCCGTAGTCTAGAGCCCAAGACAAGAAAACCTAGATCTCAACAATCTTCAAAAAAATGCAAGATAATCCCTCATTCACACCCAAAACTCCTAATTAACCATAAAGGAGTTTTACAAAATGTCTAAACAGCCCCTCGCATTCAAAATTTCCCTCCCAAAAATCTTCCCTGGCCCCCGTCGGCTTCGCTTCGCCCGCTCGGTTCCGCCTGCTGCTCGCGGTTCCGTCGCGAGTAGACATGGACCGGTCCAGCCGGCCCCTCCTGGGCCGGCGTAACATAGACCTGATGTTTGTTGAGAGGATTTGAGGGTTGTTGACCCATGCAAGGTTGTGCCCAAGTGACAAGGACGAATTCCCTTTAGCTGAGAAACTTAGGAGTTGCCCAAGTAGTCTCTAGGTTTCCCCAGACTATCTTAATTAGATCTAGAGAATTGTTTGTTGATATGCTAGGAAAGCCAAGTGTTTTAGGGTATTGGTAGATTTCACCAGTGTAGAACATGAATTAAGGACATTAATACAACCTCTAACAAGGCTTATAGTTTAAATGTAAAATGTATGAGCATCACGTTGGTAACATTTATGACAGCGGCTAGAGAATGCCAAATTTCCGAAAGCTAGCTATTGGAAACTTCTATAAATAACCATTTGAAGCTTAGTGTAGAAGGTTGGAACCCGCCTTACTACACCTCAACATGGAGGAGACTGCAGAACAGAGGTTGAACCAGAAGCAATCAAAAGGTAAGAGTTCTAAAATCAACAATAGTTTATCTTCACAGCCTAAGTGAAATAAAATTTCTTAGCTCTATTACTTGTATGCTTTAATGTTGAGTCAATGCTCTAGCTTAATTGGTATGATTATTGTGCTGGATACTTGTATCCTACGCTCTTCACTATGAATCATGTTATAAATATGGAAATGAATAAAATTGAATGGAATGTCACTAGAATGTTATGAATGTTCAAGAAAATGTTCTTATAAATATGCATGGCTCTATTACTTCAAGAAATGTTCTTACATGTTTGAGCTAGAAATATTATTTATGGATGGTAGCTGCCGATATTACAAGGGTGAAAGCTGCAAAGCACCAAAAGCAAAATGAAATGGATGGATGAAAGAAGGAATGAATGACCATGGAAATGGTATGAATGGCATATAAGGATTGAATGAAATTGTATGGTTGAAAATTGAAATGAACCAAGAGGTTGAATACACGTATAATAATGCTTTTCCCTTGGTATTATTAGTGTTTCAATTTCTGAGAAACATGAATGCTTGTCCTTGTTGTCCCAAATATTCTTTAGTGAATGAATAATGTTTGTGGTAATCCCAAATGCTTTTGTGCAATAGCCAAGTCGTTATAGAAGTTCTTGTGTCCTAATTGTGGAGATAATTAAACAATGGCAATTTCTTAGATCTTCTTAACAGAGAGCTCAGGAAGCCGGGCAAGTTTAACTTATATGGAAGGATGATTTTCTCCCGCATACAATCCAAGTTGCCCTCATCGATTTCAAGCGGCTTAAGGGTGTTAAAAATTGGTATCAAAGCAAAAGGATTAAGTTCGGCTGAGAGAATATGTAGTTAAATGTCACTTAGTAGTCAAATACTACTGGAGTACTATAAAAAAATATGAATGATTTCTTTTCATTTATAGGTGGGACAACAATAAAAAAGAAGTAAAGAGACAGTAACTGACCAATCTCAAGAAAAAGAGCCACATCATGTTGCATGGCGACTTGATTTCATATCAGGGTCAGAGAAATTTGAGATTCTGTTTCTGAGATGTCAACTCCCTCGAACATTATTTCAGTACAGCTAGTAGGACTGATGTAATGAAGCTTGAGCTCATGGAATAGGCATTTTCTGTAGTCATGCAAAAAAAAAAAAAAGAGCCCTAATTTAATAGAATCAAACTAAGATAGGAGATTGTTTATATTCATGAATTTGCAGCCTCAGAGGTTTGTAGAAACAACAAATCCAATGGAGGTTGAGGATCGGATTACCAAATTAGAGAATAAGATTGATGGTATGGATTGTCCAATTGAGAAAACTTTGTTTTTACTGGAAATGCAAAGCATTAGAGAACATCACAGAAGCATACTCACTTCAAAGGACAGATAAATAATGAAATTTCTTGGGAAGAGTTCAAGGAGGTTTTCCAATCCAAATATACATCAATTGTTCCCATATAGCAAGTGCATAAAGAGTTAGGTAGATTGATTCAAAGAAACATGATGATATCAAGAACAAAGTTTGTTAATCTTCCTTGATGCATACCAGGATGGTTGCAGATAGGGACATAAGTGCTTTTTAATTTTGCGAGGATTAACAGACTATTTGACACTTGTTTATATTATTACAACTGACAAGCTATCAATGTGATGCGGTATGCTGCGGAAGAAGCAGATAGCACAAAAAACACAAGCAAAGACACAGGAATAACTATGATAACTATCGATTGTAAAAACTAAAAGCTAACTGTTCTTCTTCCCTGGAAGAAAAAATACTATCAAAAGAGTTCATTCTCTCTTGCAGAAAACGGCTAAGCCAAGCAAAAAGCTAATCTTGTACTTAGGGGTGTCAATTCGGGTCAACCTGTCGGGTTCGGGTCGAACCCGACCAAACCTGAATTTAAACGGGTCAACCCGAACCCGACCGTTTTTTGCAAACGGGTCGGACATTCCAACCCGGACCCGACCCAAGCGGGTTACGGGTTGACCCGACACGACCCGCTGACCCAAACAATTCCCATTTTTCTAGCCTTCCGCGGGTTGCCGGGTTAACCCGACCCGGCAACCCGATAATTGTTTTTATATGTTTTTTTTTTTTTTTTGCTGTTAAGGAAAAATGCACATTTACAATTTACAAGAACTGAAGAAATCAACTTAAATACATGCATTGTTACAATAAAATACAAGATTACAAGTTACTGATTGACTGATTGTCACAAGTCACAACTTATAGGAATATAAGTTAGAAAAAAAATATTATAAAAATAGAAATACAATTAACAAATTAACTAAAAGTCTGAAAGTGTCAAAGTCTCAAGCTGGCGCCTGGCGAGTGGCGAGCTCCTTTTTGTCTTTCACCCTTTACATTTACATAATTTAACCTGTAAGGCTGCAAAAGAAAAAACAAATGAAAGCAACAATTTGTTGACTACTAGCATCCTAGAAGGCTAGCAACGAAAGGCTTGCCGTAGACTCAGGATGAACCTAGCAAAGAAACATCATCTGCAACAAGAACAGAAAATATGTCATTCAAAGTTACAAATTGATAAGTTTCTATTCAATTAAATAGTATCTGCTCAAACCAAACCAATTTATAACTCGGTTGCATCTAACTGAGCGTCGCAACTGATGCATAACTTCACCAAGTTCTTCATCATCACCTTATAATTTATAAACCTCAAGAACAATAGAACACTATAACAGCCAACACTCAGCAGCAAGCAAAAATTCCACATATATCAGCATTCAGCACTTCATCAGCTGCAAGCTGTAGCTCAGATTCTCATTTCTCAGTTCTCACAGCCCAATAACAGCAAAACATATATCGCTCAGAGGCTCAGAACACTAATATCAGATTCTCACTTCTCAGTTCTCTGTTCTCAGAATCTCAGAGCCCAAAACATTCAAATAACATCAACAATATGAACACGACAGCGACCAATAAGGCAATAACATCAAAACAAATTACTATACAAGGTTAACAATTAAATTCCAACTGTCCAACTACTCCAACACTAACAGTCCAACTCCAACATCGGCAACACCAATACACCATTATACGTTTATACCAAGTTACCAACAACAGTTATACCGGCACCAGTTATAGTTATACCAACAGTTATACCGGCATTCAACAACACCAACACCGGCTATTAGAAAATTAACATAAAGCAGAGAAGAAGAAATTAATCAAAACAATGACAGAATACAGATAAAGCCACCAACGGTCAGCAGCAGCAAGCTTAACATTAACAACATAAAGCAGTGAAGAATAAAAACCAGATTGTCTCAGACTCTTAGTTCTCACTTCTCAACATAGAACACTACACCAATATCTCAGAATAAATTAGAACACTAGAACAATGTCTCAAAACTCAAAAAGGTTAAGACTTAAGATGCTGAATTCACTTACTCTTTAGGGTTGATCGTTTGAGTTCTGTCGAATTGAAAACCCATTATATCATCTGTCACCGCATCAAGCTCTAGATCTTTTGTATCTACTACAAAAGAAACAATATGAATTTGTTACCTTTTATAGTTCTAGTTATACACTTATACACTAAATTCAATAAAGTAACAATTGTTACCTTGATCACCAAACAACCAATCTTTTGTGCATACCAACGCTTCCACAATATCATGTTTCAATGCACTTCGATATTGGTCGAGAACTCGACCACTATTGTTAAAAGTACTTTCAGATGCCACAGTGGAAATCAGTATGCACAAAACATCACGAGCCATTCTTAAGACTTGAGGAAACCTGAACTGGTTAATTTCCAATAATGTAAAATATCTAACTCAGAATTCCTATCCAACTTGGGATCATCCAAGTAACTTTCAAGCTCTGACTTTTTAGGCATTGTTACTTCTACTTGAAAAGAATCATAATCATGTGCAAAATTTCAAGAAAATAAAATCTCCCTTCTCTCTAGATCAAAAATAAAATGTTAAGAATTAAATGGAAAAGTAGAACAATATAACCTGAAGGAATTGTGATTTGAGAATTGTTGATGAATTAGAAATTGAAGAAGTCCTTTGTGTTAATGATTGGGATGTTTGTGATTCAGGGGTTGAGATTTCCTTAGTGGTTGTTGCGTAGCAAGAAAATAAATTCTCCAAATTATCCTAAACCTTTTCAAGCTCAGCCATGTAATCCCCCACATACAATTTCTTGTAACACCACTCGATAAAGTTAAATTTATATCTTGGGTCAAGAATTACAACTATTGCTAAAATTACACTGAATTCTGACCAATACTTCTCAAATTTGACAATCATACCAACAGTCATTTTTTTTATATAATCAGGCCCACAAGACATTTCATACTTCAATGCGGCATATGCAGTTGAGATACATGGAAAATACAGATTAGCAGTAAAGTACTTAGATCCAGAAATTGAATTAGTGATTTTATAGAAGGGTGCCAAAAACTTGCAAATGTTTATCATTTTATCCCACTCAACATTTGTAGGGCAACACTTGTAGTTGGAGTCACCCAACTCTAAATGCATAAAAGCACGTCTGAAGTAAATTGCACTGTCCAACATAATAAAAGTTGAATTCCATCTAATTGGTACGTCTTGCCTTAGGCCTTTGTTATCAACAAGAAAACTTTGACTCACACATTCAAGAAACTTTTGTTTTCTTGATTGAGAACCCTTGACATATTTAATGCTCTCACGCACCTTCATAACAGATGAATCAATTTCTTTGAAACCTTCCTGCACAATAAGATTTATAATATGTGTACAACACCTGATATGGAAAAACTGACCATTGCATAAAAGACCATTTTTCAAATTCAAATGGTTTTCGTAGAAAATCAACGAAAATAGTATTTGCAGAAGCATTGTCTAAAGTGATGCTAAAAAGCTTGCTATCAAGTTTCCATTCAACCAAAAATTGATGAAGTTTCTCGAATAATGCTAGTCCATCATGTGGAGGTGGCATGAAACCAAAATTTATCACTTTTTTCTGCAACCTCCAGTTATTATTAACAAAATGTGCAGTCAAGCAAATAAAATCGTCTGTGTTGATGGAAGTCCATATATCAGAAGTTAAAGATACTCTACCCTTACAACTACATAGAAGGACTTCGATTTGAACTTTTTCCTTATTAAACATCTTCTTGCAATCATTTCTTGCCGTATTTCTAGAAATAAACTGTAAATAAGGCCGTAAGTAACGAAGTAATGTCCTTAAACCTTCCCACTCCACACACTGAAATGGTAAATCATGCTTGACTATACATGCAGTAAATAAGCAACGAAATTCTTCATAATCAAATTTATTTGCAATCATCGACATAGAAGTGCTTGAGTTACTTTGAAGTATAAGTTGACCAATATCTTGAGACTTTTTCTTACAGTTTTGCAAGTGGCGTCTTAAATTTCCTAACCATGTTTACTATCACATAAGTATGTTGCACCACATTTCTTACATTTGCAACGATGTTTGCCATCATCTGCAAGTGGCAACATTTCAAACTGACCCCATACCGTAGAAGTCAACTTCCTCTTCTTTCTATGAACACTTCCCTCATCTATTGGAATAGGATTGTTCAACTCATCACTATCACATTCCACTTCATTATTAGCAGGAGCATGCACATGATTATTATGCTCAGAATGATTACTCGCAACAATTGTATTAGAATCCTGCATCTAAACATAAAAACACAAAATTGTACTCATAACATCAACAACATGCATCAATAACTCATAACACTTGATCCCTATGATTAGATAGTATGATAATATCAAATAAGCAAAAATGTATTGCAAAATTTCATCCTATTCTCCATATTCCAATATTCCATAATAACATAAGCAATTAAGCATCAACTTATTCAACAGTAGTACAATACATGAATACAGCATTACAGGAATACAGGCTTACAGCAACAGCAACCCGACAACTCCAAGAGGCCCAAGCGACCAAGCCGTAATCTCAACATAATGAACATGTGGAAAACTGTAATATTATAACACTAAACTACACTCTAACAGTATAACAGAAGGAAGAAGAAGAACTTATAAGAATAAAATGTGCAGCATACTCCAGAAAAGTCGGCCATGGCACTTATACTCATAACTCATAAGAAAGAAGAAGAACTTATAAGAATAAAATGTGCAGCATACTCCAAAAAACCCATCACAGTTTCGCATGACTGATGACTCACACCGAACAAATTAGGGCAAAATGAAAGAACAAATCCTCTATAAAAAATAAAGAAATCTAAAATAGAAATCAAAACAACCGACCACCATCACACCGACACTTCAAATAATTAAGAGTTATTCAAGATATTACCAACCTTTGCAAGTCGCAACTGAGAAATGGAGAAAGGAAGAGGATTCAAGGAAGAATTCTGAAGCCAGATGTTTCAGAAGATCAGAAGAAGATATCAAGAAGTAAAGAAACCTCCATCAGCTCCTCCTCGATTCCACGCCTCCACGGCTCCACCCCAATGCCAGAGCGTGAGAGCGAGGAGAAACCGAGAAATGAAACCCTAGAACCGTCTCAAATCTCGAACTCGCGGGCTCGGCCACGGATTTTATTAAAACGAGTAAACGCGTTATATGCTTCGCGGGTTATTCGGGTCGACTCGCGGGTTGACGGTTTGACCCAAACCCGATCCGAATATATAAACGGGTCAAATCCTTAAACCCGAACCCGAATTTTTCGGGTCGGGTTCAGGTCGGGTTAGCGGGTCGGGTCAGGAATTGACAACCCTACCTGTACTATAGAACTGTACATAGTAAGTAAGAGAGTGGAACTAGTATTTCCTAACATAAAAGCTATGAGCACTAAGTGATAAAATGAACTAGAGGAGGATAGCAATTATGATGCACCGCATGCCTTATGGTTTGAAGTAATGAATTATTAAAAAAAATTTCCTGCACTTGTGTTCTTGAAGCTTATGTGAGAGCTTGAGAGAGAGAGTAATAGAGCTTGGTGGAGCCTAGGAAAGGCCACCCGTCATACCCAACAGTCACCACCGGTGGCTCTTGGTTCTCCTCCCATTTCCCTCCCTTCCCTTACCTCCACCACCGGCCAATCCTTCTCCTCACCCGAGCCCTCATCCCCACTCAAAACTCATGGCCCAATCCCCTACCCAAGCACCTAGGCTGTCGGCCCCAATCCCCTAGCCGCCAACCGGCCCGTCCCATCTCCTCCCTCCATTGCCCCTTTGTCCTCTTGAGTTTCCTAATTGGATGTGATTTAATTTGGGATGATTTGAATTTCAATTCCTTTAAATTTGAATTCAAAAATCTTTCCTAAAATCATCCATCTATTTTAGAAAAGTATTCATTTTGGGATTTAATTTGAAATTCAAATACAATTGGATTTCAAATAAACCTTTCCTAAATCAAAATCTAATTTAAGAAACCTCAATTGCTTGCATTAAATCCCTCCCAAGCCCATCTTGCCACCAGCCCCCCTATTAAAGTCAATTAGGATTTATTTCCTAATCATCTAACCTCCACTTGGAAACAATTCTAATTGCTCCCACCATCCACTTGGCCGAAATTTTCAACTCCCATAATTCCTCCAAATTATTTCCTAAACGAATTAATTGATTTAGGAAATCAATTCCTCCTTCCCCCTCATCCCGCCGCCCCCTTCCTCCCTATTCTCTCTAGCCGCCCCTCTCTCTCAACTCCCTCACTCTCCACTTAATTCTCTACGTGACTTAGGTATTGGATTCTTGTTCTTAGGGTCTTTTCTTTGACTCTCAAAATCTGAAATTTAATTTCAGATTTTGACAGGGACACGTTCTTCGCTACGCCTCTCGTTCCCGTGGACGAGAAACTTCTTTCTCTCCCCAATAGTGAAGAAGACGCATCCCTCGGAAGAATCATCTCCTAGCGCCTATGAATGGCGGATCCAGAAACTGAGTACGGTTTAACTTGGGACGAATACGGCTTCACCGACATCCTACGATCAACTTTCTTCGACGTGAATCCAAGCATTGATCATACCGTCAAAGACTACTTGGAGGTCGGAGCGTATTCTGGACACCTTAGTGGAAGCAATCGACGAGTATTTCGAAGGCGTTGAGTGGAGGATCTCCATCACTCCTTAACGAAAGGTTCTCTTTTCTCCTTTCATTATATCTCTTTAAATCTAACTTCTCTGGGCTTTGATTGCAGTCACAACGGACAACTCTTTACTGCTCATGCTAAAGCTTAGTAAACGTAGGGTTTGAGTGCACCTTTATGCTTACTAGCTCTTATTGTTAGATTAGAGATTTTCTTGAAACTACTACTTGCCATTGTGTTGTTTTCTATTTTATTTTGGAATCTTCGAATCTCTTGCCACGTGATTTAGCCTAAGCGGGTGTGACCCCTCATTTGTTAATTTTGTTATTTTGAACTGCTACCAGTATTGTTCTACAATTATTCTAATCAAGAGTTGTGCAAATTCCATATGAATTAAAGCATTTCATATTTAGTCCTACATCATCTGGTATCAGAGCATGGTATGCTCTTGCATGTTTTAGGATTCCTGATAGTTTCCTTTTCTGCATGTCTTCCTTGCACTGTTGTCATTTAGAAGACTATTAGGTTGCTGCCCTGTTTGTTTCTACTATCATTTTGCATCACATTTTTGTGTTTTACTCATATTAATTGCTGCCCTTTACATCCTAGTCTTGTTAGGAGTCCCGTAGCAACTTCCAATGGACCCAGAACAACTAGGAAGAACCTTAGACTTGTTGGTAGGTCAAATGAACAATATTAGCCAGCAACTTAAGGAAAACCAAGCAGATCTAGCTGAACTTTGTAGGAAGACCACTAAGAGGTTTGACACGTTGGAGTGAGCTAAAGAGAACCCGACTCCCTACACCCTACCTAGACCACCTTCTATGTATGGGGATGAGACTTACTCGGATGAGAGGCAACATCGTGCCAATCATCGAGCTCCCTACCACAGACATGACCCACGTCATGATCCAGATTTGGATGAGAGGCAACACCGTGCCAATCATCGAGCACCCTACCACGGACATGACCCACGACATGATCTTGATGCCCCACTTATGAAAAATATTAAGGTTGATGCTCCTACCTTTGATGGCACACTCGATCCCCAGCTCTTCCTGGACTGGGTTAAGGATATGGACAATTTCTTTAAGTGGTATGACATATCTGAGGCTAGGAAGGTTAGCTTTGCGGAGATGAAACTCACGGGTAGGGCGAGTCAAGTTTGGGCCAACTTAGAGAGCCTTAGGGAAGCTAGGAATGATTACCCCATTGTTGATTGGTCGTCCATGAAGCAGGAACTCAAGCAGAAGTACTTGCCTTCGTCGTACTTCCCCCGACTATTGGACAGGTGGAATAGGCTGACCCAAGGCAACAAACCAGTGAAGGAGTACATCGCCTCTTTCGATGACTTCTTGATTCGTTGCAAAGGGGAGACCTCTACCACCCCCGTGCAAATCTTATCTATGTTTTTGTACCGGGTTGCGAGAGGATCTTCGCAATGAGTTGTTTGCCGGAGCGTCACTACACTGGAAAATGCCTGTAGCTTAGTGTTTGATCTAGAGGAGACCCGTTCACAACACCCGAGTCGTTCACATGACTCTAGACCCTCCTACATATCAGCCAATAGTTCCACCCCACACACTCTTGCTACCTGACCCACTCCTGGGAGCATGACCCGACCACCCACGAGTCCACATGCACCTAGATCTGAATTTAGAAGCAAACCTCCCACCTCGAATGCCCCTCGGTCCAGTCCCGGGACCAAGTGCTTTCGATGTCAGGGGTATGGGCATATCGCTTCTCAGTGCTCCAGTCCTTAAAAAGTCTCGATCATCGAGGAGATCACTGAGGACGATCTCGAGCCCGAGGTTGATCAGATCCACCAAGTCGAGGAAGAAAGCGAATACTTCGAGGAGGATGACGACACTGTAGTCCTCCATTACCTTCAGAAATTGGATACCTCTCTCATATGCGTGGTGAGATGCGCGCTATCCCACCCGACACCCACGGATGACTGGGGTAGGACCTCGATTTTTCACACATACACCAAGATCAAAAACAAAAACTGCAAAGTCATCGTGGATAGTGGTAGATGCGTCAATACTGTTTCCTCCATCATGGTATCCTAGTTAGGTATGTCTGTCGTTCCTCACCCCAACCCGTATAAGATAGCGTGGGTCAACTCCACTACCTTGGAGGTGAATGAACGAAGCCACGTGCCCATCTCCTTTGCCACTTATAAGGAGAATGTCTGGTGCGATGTGTTGATGATGAATGTTGGACAAATCTTGTTAGGTCGTCCCTGGATCTATGATAACGATGTCCACATTTTTTGGGCGTTCGAACACCTGCGTATTCGAACATGCGGGCAAAAAGATTAAGCTTTTGCCATCGCAGCCCCGGGTTACGGATGACATGAAATCCAGCCCAGTCAAATCTAAGAAAGGATGAACCTTGTCACCGCCAAGGTTCTAACTGCTGAGATTGCTCAAGGCGCCCCTCTTTACACCTTAGTAGGCCTGAGATTCCCACTGAATCTGACAAGCCCATTCCTCAGGAAGTGCAGCCTATCACATTTAGTATGCTGATGTCTCTCCCGATGATCTTCTAGATCAGTTACCACCTCTTAGAGACATTCCGCAAGCCATAGACTTCGTCCCTAGAGCCTCCCTCCCGAACCTGCCACACTATTGCATGAACCCCACGGAGCATGCCGAACTTAAGAAGCAACTGCAATTGAGCTAGGAGAGCTGACCGCCGGCTGAGAGCATCCGCAACAACATTTTGGGCACCTGTTTTAAGTTTTAAAATGAATAAAATTTTTTGCAAAAATAAAATTCACCTGGCATGCATGCGATTGACGTGCTTTTGATTGTTGATATACTGCAACGCCTTGTGATCGCTGCACAGGACAAAGTCTGGTGCAATAAATAGTACTCCCACTGCTTCAAGGCTCTTACAACGGCATATAGCTCCTGCTCATAGACGATCCACCTTTGACGAGCTACGCACAATTTTTACTGAAGAACTCTACTGGCCGATTCTCCTGACTTAAGACAACTCCTATGCCAGTTTGTGCCCACCAAAGTTTGTGACTCAAAGTATGAAAAATAACATCATAAAGAAAGAAGATGTCTAGTTTGTGCCCACCAATTATTCTAGAACAACCCAAACAACATGAGTCATCAACGGGAATGGGAGCCAAATCCCTCTTTACCATCCTCCTCTCCTCCACTACGCCAATCCCCAAACTAGTATTACACTCACCTTCCTTTAGACCCCACATCGCCACCCTCACACTTTAAATTTAGCATGCACACACATCCAATAAGTGATGGTAAAAAATAAGGAAAAGAGCAATAAAAAATGACAGAAAAATATTTAACTCGAATGCTTTACCTTAATACTAGCTTGATTTGCTGCCAAAGTAATGCCACTGGGGGGACTGCGAACATTGAAACCAACTATGGATGCACCACAAGCTTGAGCTAAATCAACATCAGATTGAGAAATAGGCCCAACGCCAACATGGAGGACATTTACAAAAACCTAGAGTAGAAAATATAATCAGAAGGGACAGTAAAGTATCAGATATTCTGAATAACTATGTGTTGTTTCAATTGCTTCTAAAAATTTTAATATGGCAATACTGGAATTATCTTTCCTATCATATGCATCAAGAAAATTTTAAATAAAGCTTTTAAACTAAAACGTTTTCAAACGTAAATTTCTAATAAGCCATGTGAAATTTAGGGTTTAGGGGGTTTATTTGTAATAGAAAGAAACAACTTAGTAAATTGGATCGCACACTTAAACTAGGCGGTAAAACTAAAAAACTAAATGACAAGGGAAGCACTCATAAATGATAAAGTAGAAAAAAATAGACTTAAGTTGGCTTCAGCATCTACACAATGAAAGGTGGAAGATGCACCAATAAAATACGATTAGATTAAAAGTTTTTTTTTTTTTAAGTTTACCACATAACATGTCTAGCAGAGAGCAAAATGGCATTCAATGTAAAACGAAAATCTTATGGAATACTTTAAAAAAAAATAGAGGATTCATTAAGCCAACCATAATATACGAATAAGTAAAATATAATATAATCCAGCTAAGTACTACCACACTCGAAACATGGAATTCAACAAATAATCAAAGAATAAATTTTCCTATGTAGTCTAAGCAGGAAATTGGATGCTTGTCACCCAAAAAAGCAATAAATCAATTAGTCAACATGAAAAATTCTGAGAATTATGAAAATACATTACATTACAAATTTGTATCAACACGTCCTTGGACAAGCTAATATTTTCACAGTGAAGTACCTGGGCACTATTTAGACTTCTTAACGCATCGGTTACTGCTTGCACAGTACCTTGCACATCAGCTTTTACCACCATAGGCAGCTCAACCCTTGAAGTTGAAGGTGTCTCTTCTGATGTATCTTCAATTTCAATTCTCTCTTCGCTAGCCTTCAGAAGTCTATCTTTCTCCAGTTTCTTCTTCCTTCCATTGCTAAGCATCCTAGCTCTCTCCTCAGAATCCACAACCACAACATCATCACCAGCCATTGGAAGCCCCTTCAACCCTTCAATCTCAACTGGCATGGCGGGCCTTCCAGATGAAGTTGCCCTCCCCAACATATCCCTGATGGACCGTATTCTTCCCCACTCTGATCCAACAACAATGTATTGCCCACATGCCAAGGTCCCAGATTTTACAATTGCTGTAGCCAAAGGTCCGCGACCTCTGTCAAGCCTTGCTTCTACTACATAAGCTTGGAAAGGACCATCGATCCTCGCCTTCAAATCCATTATCTCAGCCTGAAGTAGCAGAGCCTCTTCTAATTTATCCAATCCGAGTTTGGTTTTGGCAGAAACCTGGACGACCTGAACATCACCTCCCAGGTCCTCAAGCAGTAATCCCTCAGTACCAAGTTGGATTCTGACCCGCTCGGGATCTGCTGACGGTTTATCACACTTATTTATAGCTACTACAATTGGAACATTGGCCACCTGGGCATGGGCCATTGCTTCCAGTGTCTGTGGCATGACGCCATCATCTGCTGCTACAACAAGTACAACAATATCTGTCACTGCAGCACCTCTTGCACGCATGGCACTAAATGCGGCGTGCCCAGGAGTATCAAGAAATGTGATCGAGGCACCTGATGGCATCTCCACAACAAACGCACCAAGGTGCTGGGTGATTCCACCAGCTTCCTTGGCCGCAACAGATGTTTGGCGCAAAGCATCTAAAAGTGAAGTCTTACCATGATCAACATGGCCCATAACAGTTACAACAGCTGGCCTTGGTTGAAGCACTGCACCTTCATCAGAGTGTTGCCTTCTAACATTGACACCCACTTCCTGCAATACAGCCAATATGCATATCATTAAGCTATGTATTTTAAGAAAAATAATACAACTGAAAATTTAAGAGTGATGTGATAGGAAATACTTGAGTTCGCAAGTAACCCTAAGATAATACTTGAGTTCGCAAGCAACCCTAACCCAAATCGGTGATCAAACAGCGAGAATACTGCTGTCCACAGCAGGAAAACAGCAGAAATCTGCTGTTTACAGCAGAAAAATAGTAACAATCCAGGGGAAATCTGAGAGAAAAAACTCAAGTAGAGACTTGTATTCCACTAAAAGATGAAGTAAAATCGCAAAGATACAATTGTTCTTCAATTCGAGAGGAAGAACAACTCTCCAAATCTCCGGCAACGCCAAGAGCCCAAAGCAAAAGAACCCTAGATCTCAAATATCATTCAAATTCCAGATAATCCTAATTCCCTCCTAGCGTGGGAGCAAACGCAACATTACTCCCCTCCCAAAAACTCATCTTGTCCTCAAGGTGAAAAAAGGGAAATTGCTCTTTCACTCTTTCAAATGGTTCCCAAGTCGCGTCGAAATCAGGGAGACCCTTCCATCGAATCAGCACTTCCTTATTGCCCTCTTTATCTGATCTTACCCCTATAATCTCCAAGGGTTCTAAAGTCACTTCCAACTCCGTCATTGATGCTGGTAACTCTGCACTAACTGCATGCTCTCCTCTCCTCAGTTGTGTCACATGGAACACCGGGTGTATGGTAGCGGAGTCGGGTAACTTCAGACGCTACGCCACAGCGCCAATCTTCCCCAAGATCTCATAAGGACCAAAAAACCTCGGAGCCAGTTTCTCATTCCGCCTGGTAGGGCCTTAGCTTCAAGAACACCTTCTCCCCCACTTCAAACTGCATGTCCCTCCTGTGTGAGTCAGCCTACTTCATAATTTGTTGCACCCTCAGCAGATGTTTCTTTAACTCCTCTAGCACCTTGTCCCTTTCTTCCAGATAATGCTCCACTGAAGAAATCGGTGTACTTCCTCTCCCATAGTGCACTAGGTGTAGGGAGTCCCTTCCATATAGTACTTTCAAATGGAGTCATCTAAGAGGCAGAATTGTATGATGTATTGTACCAATATTCAACCCACGGCAACCACTTTGCCCACAACCGCGGTGTTTCAAAACCAAAACACATCAAATAGGTCTCCAAACTTCTATTTACCACCTCCGTTTGCCCACTCTGTCTGTGGATGGTAGGCGGTGCTTCTTTTTAGGACAGTGTCCTGCATCCTGAACAGCTCCCTCTAAAATTGGCTTTGGAACACTTTGTCTCGATCAGACACAATCGATTCAGGAATCCCATGCACTCTCACGACATCCCTAATGAATGTTGCTTCTACTGACACTGCGGTGTAAGGATGTTGTAAGAGAATGAAGTGTGCATATTTGCTAAGTCTTTCAACCACCACTATGATGACCGTGAATCCTTCTGATCTTGGTAAGTCGTCGATGAAATCCATGGACACTTCCTCCCAAACTCTGCTTGGAAGTGTCAAAGGTTATAGTAATCGTCCTGGAGCCATGACCATGTATTTGTTTCTCTAGCACACTTCACACCTCGCCACCATCTCCTCAACATCTTTATGCATCCCCTTCCAGTAGAGCTCAGCTGCTAGCCTCATGTATGTCTTATGAACTCATGAATGGCCTCCAACTACGCTGCCATGGAACTCCTGCAACAAGTTGGGAATATGTATGGAGGTTCGTGGCATCAGAAACCTCACTTGATATAATAGTCTCTCCCCATCAATACAGTAACTATGATGGCTACTCTTGTCTTTCCTTAAATCTTTCCTGATCTTTTTCATTTCTTCATTCAGCATGCTTTCTTCCTTGATGGCCCCCCCAGTCGACCATCAAGGGAACAGACACGGCCAATTCCTGGAGTTCCCCGACACATCTGGATAAGGCGTCGACCACCTTATTTTCCACCCCTGGTCAATACTGGATCTCAAAGTTATAGCCCAAAAGCTTTGGCATCCACCTTTGATGTTCCTCGATCACCATCCGTTGTTCCAATAAGTATTTCAAACTCCTCTGGTCCATACGAACAATGAAGTGCCTTCCCAAAAGATAAGGGCGTCATTTCTGAATGGCTGAGACGATGGCCATCAGCTCTCTCTCATATACTGACTTCACTCAAGCCTTGGTCGATAGCACCTGACTGACATAAGCTACAGGTCTGTGATCTTGCATCAACACTGCTCCCAAGCCATACCCTGATGCATCAGTCTCCACTATAAAATTTTAGCTGAAATCTGGAAGAGCTAACACTGGAACCATCGTCATGGCCTTTTTCAATATCTCAAAAGCATGCGTTGCCGCCTCTCCCTACAAAAAATTGTTCGTCTTCAATTACTCAGTCAAAGGCCATGCGATGGTACTGTATCCCTTCACAAACCTCCTGTAGTAACCAGTCAGACCTAGGAAACTCCTCAACTCCCCTATGTTCCTAGGCCTTGGCCATTTCTGCATTGTCTTAATCTTGGACAGGTCGGCTGCCACTCCCTCAGGAGACATCACATGTCCCAAATATTTCACCCTAGATTGGGCGAAACTGCACTTCTTTAGGTTAGCTTTTAGATGATGTTCTTGTAGGATCTTAAGAACCTCCTTCAAATGCTCCAAGTACTCCTCAATTTGGTTGTACACCAAAATGTCATCAAAAAAGACCAGCACAAACTTCATAAGGTGCTGTCGGAACACTCTGTTCATCAAGGACTGAAAACTAGGATGGGCGTTAGTGAGCCCAAATGGCATAACCAAGAACCCGTAATGCCCCTCGTGCGTCCTGAAGGTCGTCTTCTGAATATCCTCCTTCATTCTAATTTGGTGGTAGCTTGACTTCAGGTTCATCTTAGAAAACACTACTGCTCCGTGCAACTCATCTAGTAACTCGTCAATCACCGGAATAGGGAACTTATCCGGTACTGTCTCCTTGTTCAAAGCCATGTAATACACGCAAAACCTCCAACTCTCATCCTTCTTTTTGACTAGTAGGACGGGGCTAGAGAAAGGACTCACGCTGGGTCTGACTACACCTGCCTCCAACATCTCCCTGATCAACTTCTCGATTTCATCTTTTTGAATCTAGGGGTAGCGATAAGGTCGGACACTAATTGGTGACACCCCATCTTTCAAAAGGATTGCATGCTCCTGCTCTCTGGTTGGTGGTAAGCCCTGAGGTAGCTGGAACATCTCCCTGAACTGTTGTATGAGCGATTGCACCACCAGTGGAATGTCTCCCTCATCCCCCACACTCACCCTCTCCAAGCACTGCAGCTCCACCAGATATCCACCTCCCACCTCCTGTATGGATCTGATCATGGATTTGAAAAATACCCCAACCTTGGTCAGCCCAGCATCACCCTGAATCATTCTCCTTCCTCCCATCACCAGTTCCATCCTCAATGTCCCCCAATTGATATTGGTCTCCCCCAATGTTTGCAGCCACTTTATCCCTAAGATGACGTCAGTACTCCCCAATTCCAAGAGAAGAAAGTCCTCCCTCACCTGGATCCCCTGAATCTTCAGCACTACCACTTTACAAACTCCTCTACCCATTTCCACCTTTCTCGTGCCCATCATCACCCCATAGCCTCCTGTATCCACTAACTTCATCCCCAACAACTCAACGATCTGGTTGGAAATAAAATTGTGGGTTGCAATAGAGGTGCGAGGCTGACAGAAGTGCCCAAACAACCACAATATTCACCACTTCCAATTGAAAAACAAATTGTAGTGATTTATGCAGCTGTCAATGGCTTCTGTGATCGAATGCCACTAGACAGAATCTCGAAATATGAGAGATTTTGAGTGGGTCAAAAAAGTCTATGCCACGGAATGTACTTCTCATCACATTTGAAGCACAACCCCTTTAACCTCTTATCTTGCATCTCCTTATCTGTCAGCTTTTTGAATTGTCCCTTGTTTCCCCCTCATCCAGTTTTCTCTTTTGGCACTTCCTTCAGACTCCCTGGTGCTGCCCCATTTGATGGTAAGAAAGTGGTAGTCATCCTGTATGACCCCCCTGAATAGTTTCCTCGAGCCCATCTTTCTAATTTCTTTTGATCTTCCACCAACTGCGCCAGCTCCATAGCCTTCCCTAGATTCCTCGGCTCCAGCACCCTGACCGATGTCTGTATCTCCAGTTTCAGCCCCTTAATGAAGTTCCCTTCCAGGGCTGACTCTGAAATGTGATCCAATCTACTAGCCAAGTACTCAAATTTGTCCCGGTAGTCTTTCACAGTCCCCTCCTAAGTCAATGCAAAGAATTGCTCATAGAAGTCTCCTCCCCCATCAGCTTAGAAACGCTCCAATAAGCAATCTTTTAACTCTCTCCAGCTCTGGATGGGCTCCCTCCTGTCATGCCATTGATACCATGCCAAGGCTTTTCCTTCCAAACACAAGCCCGTCATTGTCAGCTTCTCTTCCTCTGTCAACCCGTTGACAACAAAATATCGCTCCACCTTGTAGATCCAGCCATGGCTGTCTTCACCCTCAAAGACAGACATCTTCAGCTTCCTCACCCGTGGGTCTCCCCCGTTTCCCCTGAATCCCCCATAACCTCTCATTCCTCGAAGAGGAGGTGCTCCCCAACTGTCACGATCTTCCCTCCGGCGATTATACCCGAACCCCTCATCGTATTCCCCTCTCCTTCCTTCAAAATCAGCACCCCGGCAGTGAAATTCTTCCCTTCTCCTGACGAAATCAGCACCTCTCCGGTCACTTCCCAAACTCATCTCTTCTCTAGAAAGTGGTTCTAGAGGTGACATGTCATCATCTCCCTCAATGATCTCCACTTCCGGATTTCTCCTCCCCCTAAACGGATTCGGATTCCCTCCTACACCATGGCCTCCGGTGGTCTCTCTTGCTTCCGATGTCGTAGGATTGGTCTTCAACTCCAACAGTTTCTTCAGCATTTCTTCCATCACTGTGAATTTCCCCTCTATCCTTTCATTGTTGGAGGTAATTTGAGTTTGAAAGTCAAAGAACTTTCCCTCCAATTCTGATTTTAGTTGACTGATCTCATCTTCTAAGACCTCTACCTTCTTCCCGGCCATCTCTCTTCCCACGGATCACAAAGATCTTCTTTCGGTTGTCAAAAACCCGCTGAAATTTCCGAATTTCAGCCGCAGAGAAAGTCCCAAATCGATGCTCTGATACCAATTTGATAGGAAATACTTGAGTTCGCAAGTAACCCTAAGGTAATACTTGAGTTCGCAAGCAACCCTAACCCAAATCGGTGATCAAACAGCGAGAATACTGCTGTCCACAGCACGAAAACAGCAGAAATCTGCATTTTACAGCAAGAAAACAGCACAATCTAGGGGAAATCTGAGAGAAAAAAACTCAAGTAGAGACTTGTATTCCACTAAAATATGAAGTAAAATAGCAAAGATACAATTGTTATTCAATTCGAAAGGAAGAACAACTCTCCAAATCTCCAGCAACGCCAAGAACCCAAAGCAAAAGAACCCTAGATCTCAAATCTCATTCAAATTCCAGATAATCCTAATTCCCTCCTAGGCCGACGTGGGAGCAGGCATAACATGATGTTATACAGATGTAATCAGGCATCAACTAAAAATTTGTAGTTCTCATTAATTCTTTGCAAGTCCATTAGAATGGCAGAATTCATATGAGGAAGTTAAACTTTTAAAAAAGTGATCTAAAGAATGGTAGATCTTAAGAATTGCCTTGTCTCTGCTTCTATGAGTCAGCTTTATGCATCATTTTTCTCCATTCATTCCTTTTTGACTGGTGATTAATATGAGATTTTAATTCTAATTTGTGCAAATATTTTTGTACGAACTTCTAACCATGCTATATTTTGATTTTTACAACAATTTAAAGACCATAATGCAACATGGGAGCACACATAAATTCAATATTGCTGACACAATCTACAGTACTGAAAGGGGCTTCACACCTTGAAGTAGTGGTCCAACAAATCAACAAAAGTACAAGCAACCCTCATCAAAAGATGAAAAAATGACTTTCAAAGCAAGTTCTTTAAGAACATCATATTCTCTCCCATATGCCCGTGGATTGGACCATGCACGTCATGATGTGCAAGCACGCAACCTTAAAAAGCACTAAATAAGCAAGGGGTATTTTCAACAAAAATCACTAGTGTATTGGTCTGGCAAGTCATGTTGGGGCTTAAATTATAGGGAAGGCTCAAGAATGAGACTCACAATCTCGAGGGTAAGATGGGCCTCCAAATGGGGCTTATAACCAGTGGTTTCGATATTAGATTCAACATAAAAAAGATGAAATCCTAATCAAATTGGGTTCAAATCAAATTCATATCGACCCAAAATTTTTAACTTAATTGATAGAATGAATTGATTCTTCCGTGGGTGTTTCTTTTCATTAAAAAGTCAAATTTGATAGCATTTCTTTTCTTATCTTTTCACATCAATGTATGCAAACTGGATTCTGTCCAATTAATTTTGATATGACACTGGCCATTAAGGAATCAAACGTTTATATAGTTAGATTGAGACATGTTCAATTTTAGAGTAGGGGTGATTGAAATTTTCAATATGTTTAATGAAAAAGTCAAATTCATGCTAACTCTATTCAAGTCATGTCATATTTATGTTAAATGCAAATTCTATGCTAGCCAAAAAACTCTATTCAGATGCATTTACAACATATGATTGTTGTAAATGCAAATTCTATACCCCTACTTACAACTCTGCGATGTGAGCCAAAAAAAAACCAAGTTATGAGAACTAAGTGTTGGGTTTACAACCCTAGATGCAAAGACACTTGAAGGTTGGTTTTACGACTTTGATTAGAGTTCTGCAAACGATGATTGTTGTATGGGTCATGTTGGTTTCATATCAGCCCAACGATGTTGGAAGAACTTACAAGCCTAATATAAGACTGCCCATATTGAGTATAGCTTGTTGATTAAATGACTGTTAAGGTCCAATGTAAATATAATATCAAATATTTTGGTGAAGAACGAACAAGTGTCACTAGGTCTCAGAGAACACCATGCAAATCAATGCATCTCATCCGAACACTATAAGGCTTTTGCAACTCCTAATAAAATTGGGAATTGGAGATTTCGTATCATCTTATAAAGTGAGAGCCTCTTCCCTCTTCTTGTTAAGCCAAGGATAAACTATGTTGGTTCATTTATGCATGCAGTTTAAAAATTGGCTAATGTGTCGAGCAATTTTAAAATATCACATTATTAATAGGTATCTTGTCCTTGATAAAATTCAAAGAAGGTGAGATCTAATGTTGAGAATTTTTTTATATTAAATGAATATTCTATGAATATTTAAGACCGGTGACAGATTTAGTCTGTACACCAAGGACAAAGACAAACTAGAGGTTCCATCATTATCAAGAAACATGACGGTGACCTATTGATGTGAATCAAGCAGGAGTTCTTTGCGGAAATTAAGATGATAATTAAATAAAGCGTTACCACCACAAAGTTATCACCAATAAAATAAAGGATTAAATAAATTCTAGGTAGTCAACATGCTTAGGCGAAGATATACTTTGAGATAACCAAACAATTCAAACAACATCCAGTGATAAAGAAATACTTAAATGCTCATAAAAAAATCCAACACTTAATAATGAGAAAATTCACCTCGAGCACCTTCTCACTCATTCACTCTTGGCTTTAGCAGCGGAGAAAGAACCATACAAGGATGGAGAGCACCACTACGGAGAAGGAGACGAAGGTCTTCGTTACTGGAGATGTAGCCGCCGGTGGAGGGGGTGGATGGCGTCCGGTGATTGTCCAAACGTAGTCTTCAAATTGGTCGTCGATGGCGTGCACAAGGGTGGGGAGGATTCGATCCAAGTATCCTTCAACTGTGTCGTCGTGGTCAAACCCCACGTCGAAGAATGGAGATCGAAGAACGTGGATGTTTCCGTAGGCGTCGAATACGAGCCCACCTTCAAGTTCTGGATCCGCCATTCATAGTGGGATTGAATGGGAAGAAGAAATAGAGAGGTGGAGGAGCTTGCCGTGAGCTAGGGAAAGGGACGGGTGATGGAGCCGTGACATTGGAGGGAGGAGGACGGATGTCGTCGGTGGAGTGGGGAGGAGAAGGGGGCGGATGAGCTATGAGTTGGGATTTGGAGGGATATCTTGTTTTGAGAAAATCTGAATTTGAATTTCATATTTTCTTTAATTAGAGGGAGAGATTATTTGCAATTAAAATCTCCCTAAATTAGGCTAGAGAGAGGGGCGTCTGCTAGGGGGAATTAATTGGCTATTTAAAATAGGCTTAGGTGGCAAGTGGAGAGAGAAACGGCTAAGAGGGGTGGCTGGCCAAGCAAGGAGACGAAAAAAAGGAATTGTGATTAATTGGTGGGGCCAAGGAAATTAAATCAAATCTGATTTTGAATTTCAGATTTAATTTAGGAAAGTTTCCAAATGAAGGGGAAGAGAAGAGAGTGAAATGAATTTGAATTCAAAATAGATTGGGCCTCAATTAAATCCCTTTCCTAATTGTGGGGAAGTAATTTAGGAAAGAGTTAATGAAGGATTTAATTTTGAAATTCAAAGATCAACAGGGAGGGGCCGGCGGGATTGCTCATGGGGAGGAGGGGCTGGGTTAGGGGAACGGCGGGCTAGCCTGAGCCGGCGGCTAGCACAGCCAGCGGCAAGGAGGAAGGGGAAGCCGACGGGTTTTTCTGGGGGTTTTGGTTGGGTCGGCTGGTAAGGGGGACGGGAAAAAGGGGAGGGGAAGAGGCCGGGTGTATGGGGGTGTGGTGGGGAAGAAGAATACAGGAAAATAAAGATAAGGCCAAGAGCTCACCTATATGGGTTGTTGGGTATTCCTGTGTGAGCCTCTCCTAGGTCTCCTCTCGTTCTCTCAAGCTCTCAAGCAAGAAGAATGAAAATTTCATAAATTTTATTAATCAAACATTCACCTCATAAAAAGTAGAAAACCTCTTTATATAGGTCTCATCAAAAGAAAAATAACATGACTCAAATGCCCAAAGGGCTACAACAATAACTAAACATCCATAAGGGCAAAATAGTAAACTGAAAAACTGCAATTAAAAGATACATGGAAAACATCAGAAATATAAGCTCCTAATCGTAGCCGTCGATCTACTATTCCTTCGCTGGTAGACCTGCCTAAAATGTCTGTCGATGACCTCATCATTCTCCCCAGGTGGGAGAAAACTCGACACCGTCGAGTGAGTATCTCTGGCGCTCTCGTACAACTCTAAGAGATCTGGGTCTAGGATCTGTAGCTCCTCTCGATCAATCCATGTGTCCTCATTCGGTGGGGTCCCTTTCCAGTGCACTAAGTACCTTCGGTGTCCTCCTTCCTTCATGGAAATGATCTCATCATCCAGTATGGCTTATATTTTCTCCGCATTGGGCAAGTGGGGCAATTTGGGGAGTGGAGGTAGGCTAGGGATCTCACCAGATAGGTTCACACAAGGCTCATTTGTAAGTGGATTATGGGGGTTAAACTCTGGTCCCTCGAAGGCTACTAAATCTTCTATATTAAAGGTATGATTGATGTTAAAACCTTCGGGGAGGTCCAGCACGTAAGCATTACTATTTATCTTGGAAATTATTTTGAACGGTCCGCGCTTCTCGCATGCAATTTCTTCGCGGATCCGGGAGGAAAACGCTCCGAACGGATTCCCACCATCACAAAGTCTCCAACTTCGAATTCTTTAAACATTTTCTTTTGATCAGCAATTAATTTGTAGTTTGCGTTGCTTTGCTCAATTTTCATTTTAATTTCTTTATGCAACTCCTGAAGGTGGGATGCAAATGCAGATGCTGACTCTGACGATCTAAACCTAGGACTCATGGGAAGTAAATCTATAGGTTGTTTGGGTAGGTATCCGTACACGATTTCGGCAAGACTAAGGCCAGTGGTTCTATTGACTGAGTTGTTGTAAGAAAATTCAGCAATAGGAAGCTTGGAATCCCAATCCCTTATGTTTTCCCCTACCAAAGTCCTTAGAAGGTTTCCTAGACTTCTGTTAACCACTTCGGTTTGCCCTTCGATTTGGGGGTGGAAGGCTGTTAAAAATTGGAGTTTTGTGCCCATTTTGTGCCATAGGGTTTTCCAGAAATAGCTTGTAAACTTGACATCCCTATCGGAAACGATGGTCTAGGCAAGCCATGAAGTCTAACGATCTCATCAAAATAGAGCTTAGCAATTCGGGAGGCATCAAAATTTTTAGAGCATGGGAGGAAATGGGCCATTTTCGAAAAACGGTCAACAACTACACAAATCGAATCATGCTTTCTCACTGTCTTTAGTAAACCAAGAACAAAATCCATACTCACATCCTGCCATGGGCAATTAGGTACGGGAAGTGGGGTGTAATGTCCCGTATTCTGCTTGCGTTGCTTAGCGAGTTGACAGGTGTGGCACCTCCTTAAAAGTCTACTAACATCACGCTTTAAATTAGGCCAGTATAATCGGTTTTCTAGGGCAGCAATGGTCTTGGATTGTCCAAAGTGACCAGCTAATCCACCGGCGTGCAATTCCCAAAACAAGATACTCTCTAAGGGACGTTCTAGGAATACAGAGTTTCTGGGCCTTAAATAAGTATCCATCTTCAATTAAGAAATCATCAATGATTCGGTCATGCCCAGGAGTCAACAAAGTGTAAATCTCACGAAAATCAGGGCAATCCTTATAGTCTTCTCTGATACGTTTGAATCCCACAACTTCCATTCTCATTTCTCTAGTGGCCATTATCCGACGACTCAAAGCATCTGTTGCTTTATTCTCAGCCCCGGCCTTATGTCTAATCGTGTAAGCGTATTCTTGGAGGAATTCGACCCAACGGCCGTGCCGAGCATTGAGTTTCTTTTGAGAATTAATATATCGCAAAACCTCATGATCCGAAAAGATAACAAATTCCTGAGGCAGGAGGTAGTGTTGCCAATACCTAATAGATTGAATGATAGCATAAAATTCCTTGTCGTAGGTGGAGTACCATTGCCTGGTCTCATTCAGCTTCTCGCTAAAGTAAGCGACTGGGTGTCCCTCTTGTGATAGGACTCCACCTATGCCAATCCCTGACGCGTCACAGGTTACCTTGAAAACTTTAGAAAAATCCGGTAATCTCATTACAGGGGCTTCCATCATTCGTCTCTTAATTTCCTCAAATGCCTTAGTTGCGAGTATAGTCCAATGAAATTCTCCTTTCTTAAGGCAATCCGTTATTGGTGCTACGATGATGCTAAAATTTCTAATAAACCTCCGATAAACTGTAGTCAATCTGTGAAAACTAAAATCTCTAATGTTCTTGGGTTCGGGCCACTCATTTATAGCTCTTACCTTTTCTGGGTCTGCAGATATCCCTTGATTGGATATGATAAATCCAAGAAAAGTCACACTATTGGTGAGGAATTTACATTTGGCAGGATTAGCAAACAGCTGTTCTTTCCTCAGAACTTCACACACTAGTGTTAGAAGATCGAGATGTTGATTCACCGAAGTGCTATAGATCAAAACGTCATCAAAATAAACTACTACAAATCTTCCTAAAAAGGGTCTGAGAACTTGAGTCATGACTCTCATAAAAGTACTTGGAGCGTTACTCAAACCAAAAGGCATTACAGTCCACTCGTAACGTTCATCTTTCATTTTGAACGCAGTTTTCCATTCATCTCCCGTACGGATTCTAATCTGATGGTAACCACTCTTAAGATCAATCTTAGAAAAGAGGGTGGCTCCGGTCATCATGTCTAACATGTCGTCCAATCGGAGAATAGGGAATCTATACTTGACAGTAATCTTGTTGATAGCGCGGCTATCGACACACATTCACCAAGAGCCGTCCTTCTTGGGAGTTAGCAGTGCAGGGACAGCACACGGGCTAAGGCTCTCTTTGATGAATCCTCGTTGCAAGAGTTCATCTACTTGTTTCTTCAGTTCAGCATGTTCAGTTGGGTTCATATGGTAATGAGGAAGGTTTGGTAAGGAAGCTCCGGGTACTAGGTCTATTACGTGTTGAATGTCCCTAAGGGGTGGGAGTTGGTTGGGTAAGTCTTCCGGGAAGACATCAACGAAAGCTTCCAAAAGAGGTTTAATCTCCTCGGGGACAGGTTCCACCTGGTCATCATTAACTTCCCTAGCTACCAGGGTGTACATGGGGAATCTTTGGTTAAATTCCATATCCATTTCTTTGGCAGTCACAAGGTGCAGGCCTTTACTGGTTTTAGGGGTAGCAGTCTTATCTTCATCATTATTGTTCTTTGGTTGGGAGGGAATAAGTTTAATCTTTTTACTGTTATGTTCAAATACCTGTGTATTTGTCCTCCCATAAATATGGACGTCATTGTCAAAAAGCCACGGACGCCCAAGGATGATCTGGCCAACATCCATAGCCAAAACGTCACACCAAATCTTTTCTTGATACCCAGGAAATGTTATAAGTATGAGGCTCCGATCCTTAATTTCAATTGTCGTTGAGTTAATCCAAGCAACTTTATAGGGATTTGGGTGGGGTGTTGCCTTGATATTAAGCTTGGAAATCATGGCGGAGGAGACGGCATTAATGCAACTTCCATTGTCTATGATGACTTTACAACTCTTGTCTCCTATCTTGGTAAAAGTGTGGAAAATAGACGTCCTACGCCATTCATCATTAGGTTTAGGGTGGGACAAGGCACATCTAACGACCATCAAATCAGCAGGGGTATCATCCTCAAAGAAATCTTCCTCATCTTCCACATGGTGGACCAAATCAGTGGCGGGTTCATCCTCTTCTTCCATCACCTCTTCAATTATTGTGACCTTGAACGAGCTGGAGCATTGAGAGGCAATGTGTCCGTACCCATGGCATCTAAAACACTTAGTGTCCAGCAGTGGTTTTGGGTGTTTCCCGTTCGGGTGCTTTTCCTTTATAGTCCGGTCGAGGTTGGGCTTGGCCAAGGGGAAGGTCGACTACTCGAGGGTCCAGTGGGCTTGTTGTAAGGTTGGTTAGAGGAGGATTTGAACGGGTTAGGACAAGAGGATTGGGTCCTAGAGGTATGGCTCCTAGATTCTTCTAAGTCTAGTACAAGACTACTTGGGTACACACCCTCTGGAGTTCATGGCTCTAAGATCTTCTCAATCCATCTCTAGACAGAAGTTGGACAGGAGTGCAGTCTCTTCAAAAGTTACCACGAATCATGAAGTCATCAAAGGCCGAGATATATTCCTTAACGGGTTTGCTACCCTGGGTTAACCTATTCCAGCGATCCAAAAGTCTATGATAGTATGAGGGGGGGGGAGATATTTCCGCTTCAATTCTTGTTTCATTGTTCCCCAGTCAGCTACGGGGTATTCTCCTCGCGTTTCCCGCATATGTTCTATGTTAGTCCAGTATTGGTTAGCTCTACCAGTTAATTTCATTTCAGCAAATCGAACCTTTTTCTCTTCCGAAATATTGTACCACTTGAAATAGTTATCCATTCCTTTGAGCCAATCAAGAAAAACTTGGGGTTCTAAAGTACCATCGAATGTCGGGGCATCTATCTTAATACTCTTAAGAAGTTGGGTATCGTTGTCTCTTCAAGGTGCGTCACGTCCTCCCGGTTCGTGATTAGGTCGATGATTGGGTCGGTAGTGGTCTCTAGGAGGTCCATAATCAGTTTGGTTATCTTCGTTATAAGGAGATTGGGGTCTAGAGGGGGTGTAGATGGCCGGGTGTCCTATCCTTTCGATGTTGTCTAGCCTATCGCCCGTTTGACGCCTAAACTCCGCTAAATTCGTTTGGGTATCCCTAATTTGTTGCGTAATTGTCCTCAATTGGCCCACAATCATGTCTAAGGTTGCTTGTATGTGTGTCGGATCCATGGTTGGGTGTTAGGGGACACTAGGGAAGGTTAAGGACAAGAGGGCAGCACCTAGACACTCTAAAATTTGCTTCCTAACAGCTCCAAACAGTGCAGGAAATACTGGGACAGCAAGGTTCAGTTATAGGTTAAGTCGCTTAGGTGTTTTGGGAAAGCCTTAGGGTGTAGACAGCACCTAAACACCGACTTAAAGTTCACTACGGGACGTCTAAAAGTTGCTGGAACAGTGAGGACAGCAGTTTAACTTCAAGGTGTAGTTGTCCTACGCACTTAGAAACGCTACGGATTCAATGGCAGCACTAAGACACTAGCTAGGATGACTTAAACGCTAATGAATGTGCGCGGGAAATGCAGGGACAGCAATGAAAACATTGAGTAAATTGAAACTACACGATGATATGCATGCAAATTTAAAGCTATAACGAAAAGCTAGACCCTAGGATGTTTTTCTAACATCTCATGCATGCCTACCATGCTCTGATACCATAATGATGTGAATCAAGTAGGAGTTCCTTGCGGAAATTAAGATGATAATTAAATAAAGCGTTACCACCCCCAAAGTTATCACCAATAAAATAAAGGATTAAATAAATTATAGGTAGTCAACTTGCTTAGGCGAAAATATGCTTTGAGATAACCAAACAATTCAAACAACATCCAGTGATAATAAAATACTTAAATGCTCATAACAAAATCCGACGCTTAATAATGAGAAAATTCACCTCGAGCACCTTCTCACTCATTCACTCTTGGCTTTGGCAGCGGAGAAAGAACCATACAAGGATGGAGAGCACCACTACGGAGAAGGAGATGAAGGTCTTCGTTACCGGAGAGGTAGCCGCCGATGAAGGTGGTGGTGGATGGCGTCCGGTGATTGTCCAAACGTAGTCTTGGAATTGGCCGTCGATGACGTGCACAAGGGTGGGGAGGATTCGATCCAAGTATCATTCAACTGTGTCGTCGTGGTCAAACTCCACGTCGAAGAATGGAGATCGAAGAACGTGGATGTTTCCGTAGGCGTCGAATACGAGCCCACCTTCAAGTTCTAGGGAGAGGGACGGGTGATGGGAAGAAGAAATGGAGAGGTGGAGGAGCTTGCCGTGAGCTAGGGAGAGGGACGGGTGATGGAGCCGTGACCTTGGAGGGAGGAGGGATGCCGTCGGTGGAGTGGGGAGGAGAAGGGGGCGGATGAGCTATGAGTTGGGATTTGGAGGGAGATCTTGTTTTGAGAAAATCTGAATTTGAATTTCAGATTTTCTTTGATTAGAGGTAGAGATTATTTGCAATTAAAATCTCCCTAAATTAGGCTAGAGAGAGGGGTGGCTGCTAGGGGGAATTAATTGGCTAATTAAAATAGGCTTAGGTGGCAAGTGGAGAGAGAAACGGCTAAGAGGGGTGGCCGGCCAAGCAAGGAGAGGAAAAAGGGGAATTGTGATTAATTGGTGGGGCTAAGGAAATTAAATCAAATCTGATTTTAAATTTCAGATTTAATTTAATTTAGGAAAGTTTCCAAAATGAGGGGAAGAGAAGAGAGTGATTTGAATTTGAATTCAAAATAAATTGGGCCTCAATTAAATCACTTTCCTAATTGTGGGGAAGTAATTTAGGAAAGAGTTAATGAAGGATTTAATTTTGAAATTCAAAATTCAACAGGGAGGGGCCGGCGGGATTGCTCATGGGGAAGAGGAGCTGGGTTAGGGGAACGGCAGGCTAGCCTGAGCCGGCGGCTAGCACAGCCAGCGGCAAGGAGGAAGGGGAAGCTGGCGGGTTTTTCTGGGGGTTTTGGTTGGGTCGGCTGGTAAAGGGGACGGCAAAAAGTGGAGGGGAAGAGGCCGGGTGTATGGGGGTGTGGTGGGGAAGAAGAATACAAGAAAATAAAGATAAGGCCAAGAGCTCACCTATGTGGGCTATTGGGTATTCCGGTGTGAGCCTCTCCTAGGTCTCCTCTCGTTCTCTCAAGCTCTCAAGCAAGAAAAATGAAAATCTCATAAATTTTATTAATCAAACATTCACCTCATACAAAGTAGAAGATCTCTTTATATAGGTCTCATCAAAAGAAAAATAACATGACTCAAATGCCCAAAGGGCTACAACAATAACTAAACATCCATATGGGCAAAATAGTAAACTGAAAAACTGCAATTAAAAGATACATGAAAAACATCATAAATATAAGCTCCTAATCGTAGCCGTCGATCTACGATTCCTTCGCCGTTAGACCTGCCTAAAATGTCTGTCAATGACCTCATCACCTATTGTCAACTTAGCTACAAATAAGAACTAAACAAAATTAAACAATAATAAATAAACAAATCTAAGAGAGGCATGAAGCTATACCATGGAAACCAGTTCAGCGATATCAATGCTTAATGGATCAAACTCTGAATCAACTTTCTCACCAACATTCACAATTATCTCTTGTAAATGCCTTATGCTTACACCTGTCCTCTTAGCCAATTCAACAATAGTCATGCCTTCAAAAATATCAATGGTTTTGTTAGACGAAGGTTTCAAAGTTAATTTTGATTTTGGAGGTACATAGGGCGCCTCAACAGGAGCTTCAGTTCTATTTTCTCTCCTAACCCGTCTATCTTTTTTGGGAACTCTCAAACCAGGTGCTTGTTCCTTCATTCTCAATGCCGGACTGTAACTTGCATGAAACATCCTATACAGGAAAGCAAATGATCAGATCAATAATTAAAGCAGCATATTACATGTACAAGAAAAAATACTAATTTAAAATTTTACCCAATGCATTTAAGTGAAATGTTATCTCTAAGAGCAAAGGAAAAAATGTGCAGGCAATGAATCATACTTTTCAGCAATCAGTGACATCAAATGTTCCATCTAATTTGAATTAATTAGGTACTTGAGTACAAAGTACAAATAATAACAAGCAAAATAAAATCATAAATATTCAACAACATGCAAATAAGTGTTCCTCAAAAAATGGTATTGTAGAAAAATCTAGTGCTGCAGTAACAGATTCGACTTCAGAGAACTTATGTGTTGGATTTTGTTAAATAAAAGATGAAAAAATTAAACAACTCAGATAGTTAACAAGTCTTATATATTACTAAGAAAACGGGAAGGTTTGTGAACTTTTCTTGTTTGCAAGAATTTTTAACTCTGTATAAAGCACACCCAATCCAAACAAAATGTCCACACAAGAAGGAATCATACACATTTGGACCAAAAAAAACAAAAACCACAGGCCAAAACATGTTTTGGATGAAAATTTAATGGATTCATCTACAAAATTTTCAACCTTAATGGAAACACTGAACAGTAAGCCCCATGAAAATTTTGACGGATAAGCTGTTCAAGGAGAAATTTATACAATGTAGTCCAATACCATTTAATCTGCTTTTATAGGCCTGAGGAAATGCTAAGCATCAGAGGTATGCATCCAAGTATTCATTTCATCAAGTCTGCACCAATATTTATTGAAGGGCTTTGCAGCACTTTTCATCAATCTTTGGTGTATCATCAGAATATAAGATTATTATGAGCAAGTCCCAATGAATACTAAAACCTCTATAATAGATAACAATTATATTTTCACTCAATGGGGAAAATTTAGTTGTCCAACAAATTTACATAAAAATGTATGATTAATGGAAAATGTGTTGTAGCCAACAGTAAGGAGGCATGTAATCACATCTGACAAGAATTGAAGAGAATTTGTTGTGTATTTCACTCCAACATTTGAGAAGTATGAATATAATCCTATGAGACTTCTAATAGGAAACATACAAAATCAAATAATAATAATTAAAATAGCCAACGGACTAATGAGTAGATAGTAGGGATTCCACAACTCAATGAGGTGGCAACAAAAGAGAAGAAAAAGAGTGGATAAATTCTTGGTGAGTGTGGATCCCAACTAGCTGCAAGCATTTCACACTCCCTCCCAAGCAAAGAATGAATGTCATCCACTCCAATTTGCTTGATAATTTTTAAAAGATTGGCCCTAATAATCCTTCAGTGAGAATATCAACAAATTGTTCACATGTGTTTACAAATAGAATACATATTCAAACTAAAGATCAAGCATATTTGCTGACAAGATCCTTACTGAATATATGCTTGATATTGGCTTCACCCGAAGAAATTATGATTCTTGAAAATTGTAAGATTGAAGGTTTTGTTCAAGATGAAATTTGGCATGAACAATCTTGGTCCTGCCAAGAAAATTCTTGATATGGAGATCATCTGGGAAAAAGAAAGCCAAAAATTAGACTTGTTGCATGGTACGTACATCAAGAAGATTGTATGAGATGACAACTTCTAAACTAGCTCTTATACATTTACATTTAGCATAACATTATAAGTTGAAAAAGGATCAAGCACCAGGAAAAGATTTTGAAAGATTATATATGAAGAAGGTTCTCCACTTAAATGCAACCATGACCTTAAAATTGATGTATGAAAATCTGATTCCCTAATTATGCTAGCTATTTTGATACTCGAAGATCCCATAAACATTATGTGTTTAAGGTGTTTTGAAACACTACTAGTTGGAAAGCTAAGTTATAGCCAGCAGTAGCCTTATTTACAACTGAAGCTGAATACATTGCTACATTTAAAGTCATAAAAGAAGTTGTATGGTTGAAATAGCTGATTTCTTGATTGTTAATTCAATTAGTGCTTACTCCTGTGTCTATGTTTTATAAAAATTAAATAGTATTCCTGATGAGGACATCGAAGATCAACGGCTACGATCGTGTCTATTTATTTTCATGTATTTTATTTGTTATTTGTACTTTTCCATTTATACCCTCACTTGAGGGCTTTGTTTTATGTTTGCCATAGGGGCAATTGTGTCTTTTATTTTACTTCATGTATTTGGCTATTTAAGCTCTCCTCTTCCTCTTGGAAGGGATGATGATTATTGATAATGAAAAGTTTCATGTTTTGTTTATCTCTTAGTGAGTTCACGTGATCTCTTAGTGAGTTCATGAGAGGAGAAGCCCGAGGAGGGTAATTCGCAATACCCGCCAATCTTTGGAAGAGTCCGAGGTTCGCGGTTCTTACGATCTCTTTGTGAGTTCGTTAGTTATCTCTATCTTTCTCGTATTTTCTTGTTCTTTCTCTTTTCTCCCCTCTTCATCCACAAAGTATTCCCCTAGCTCCATTGCCACCGCCCCTTGGAGTCCACCCGCCGGCCACCCTCACGGCTCCGGCGGCCGACCCCTTTGCCGTCAACCTCCCCAACCGTCCACTCCTCCCTCCCCCGCATGCTCCAAATTTGAAATTTGAATTTCAAATTTCGAATTCTTTCCTAATTTGGAATTCCAATTTAGGAAAGTTTTATTTGATAAATTCCAATTTCAAATTAAATTAAATTGGAGTTCTCATAACTTACCTCCACGACATCACCCACCTTGTTTTTCAAATTTCGAATTTGAAAATTCAAATTTGAATGAGCTCCAAATTTCCATAATTGCCAAAGTCCAAATAAGGAAAGAATTGGGTTGAATCCAATTCAAATTTTATGGCATGAGGAGTTACTAATTTTCATCCTAGGTGGCATCCTCCTAATCGAAAATTGATTTGTTCACACTAATCTCCCTCCTCTCCTCTCTACATGTCGCCGGCCTCATCAAGGGGGAGATCCATTTAATGCTAGTTTAATGCCATCAATGCCTTGATCCAAAATTCAAATTTCAAAATAACCCCCCTTAATTTCATTCATAATCTGAAATTAATTTCAGATTATGAAATGAAACTCTCATTCCCCTCTTTTGAAACCGCCGGCCTCCTCCTCCTTAGCTCCTCCATTAACTCCCTAATAAATGCCTTAATTCTCTTTGAATTGAAATTCAAATTTCAAGTCAATTCCTCCCCAACCTAATCAAAACTGAAATTAGAGCTTTGTTTTTTTTTTTTTTTAATCCTCCTCTCCCCTCTCTAAGCCACCGGCCTTGCTTGGGATTAAGTCCATTAAATGCCACTTTATGGCATTGATCACATGAGTTGGGAATTCAAATTCAAAACCTAACTCCTAACAGCTGCAGTAAATTGCTGTCCAGAAAATCAGCAATTTTCCAAGTGGAAATTGCTGTCCGGGAAGTTCCAACCAGCCATAGTGCTGCCAAAACCTGCTCTTGTTTGCTGACCAAAAATCCCTCACGTGCTGTCCAACGTTTCTTCTTTGGCTGCACTTTGGAAGGGCCACAACTTGCTGTCCCTGATCACCGACAGCCCAAGGAGCTGGTAGAGACAAGTCTCCACCTTTTTGGGTGTTTTCTAGGAGCAGCCCACAACAATACCGCTGCTGTCCTGAATTTCTGCACCTCTTCCCGGGTGTTCCTTAGTGCGAGGAGGTTCGGGGTTGCTGCCCACTTCATTCCCAACTACAAACCGCTTTGCCGGAGCGCGTATCTCTCGTGTCCTTGGGTAAACTCATCCCCCGGCTCTTTTATCTTCGAAGTGCTTCTCAATTGTGGTATAGTAGATTCATGATGATCACATTAATTCTTCTCCGCTAAAGCCTAGTAATTAGAAGAGATGTGTGAGGGACATTTCATAGACTAATCTTATTGTTAGTATTGGAATTTATTGTTGGAACGATCCATGTATGCAATGTCGGATTAAGTTGGCTTTTTTTTTTAAACTTAACTTTTATTCATGTGATTTAACCTAAGCTAAGTGCCATTTAATATTTATCTTACCGTTTAATTCCACATAAGATCTTGCTTATTATCACCTCTAAATCTAAGCGTGCAAATTTTTTCTTAAGCAAATCATTTTCGCATGAGATTGTTTCACATCATCTTGGTATCAGAGCATGGCTAGCATGCATTACATGTGCTAGATGCATCCTAGGAGTCTACTTAACTTTCCCTTAGCTTGTTTGCATGCATACCATCGCATAGTGATTTTTATTCACTGTTTTTGCCTGCTGCCATCTATATTTCTGCATCGTTTTAATCACTTCGAGCAAGTCTATCTCTTTGTCTAAGTGCTGTCCTTGTCACAACAACATCCCTAATTGCTTAGGATGCTTAGACAAACCTGTTAGCTTGCTGTCCCAGTTATTCCTGCACTGATTAGTGGCATTTAGGTGACATTAAACTTGTGATAACTTGCTGTGCTCACCCTAGAGTCCATCTAAATTGCTTAGATAACTTCGTCCCTCATTTTAGTTTGCTGTCCAAACAAAATCTGCACCTTGTAGAGTCTTTTTTGGAAGAGTTTAACTTAGTGTTTAGGTGCTGCCCAAGCCTTAGCAACCTCCCTAAACACCGGATGACTTAAACCCTTCCTGAAGCTTGCTGTCCAGTACTTTTCCTACACCTTATAGCAAGTCGAAATGGTGTTTTCCCTCTGTAGAGTGTGGTACCTTGCACCCAATCTTCACTAGGTTTCACTTGACACTTTTCAATGGACCCGATAAGACTCCAAAAGAGTTTAGATGACATTGTTAACCTATTGGGAAATATGACTAGAATTATGACGGAGGAACCCAGTGACTATCCCCACTCTAATTACATGCCCCACTCAGCTTATCACCCGAGACCTGAGCCTAAGCCTCCACGACCTCACTTAGAGTCACATTACCGTTTACCTACCTTTGAGGGTTCCTCAAACCCTTACTACCTTAGGGAATGGGCTAGACAACTAGATGACTATTTTGAATCATGTCATATCCCTGAATCCCACCAGATTAGCATTGCTAAATCTCACCTCAAAGGTCAGGCTCTTCAATTTTGGATGAAATTGGAAGATCATAGAGAGTCTCACGGTGAGTACCTTACTTGGGGAGACATGAGACGAGAACTTAAGTTGAAATACCGACCTTCTGCTAGTGACCGTCATCTAGAGAATCACCATACCCCGTTTGTTGAGATGACCCGTGGACCTTACTGTGGTCGAGACCACCCACCCATTAGTAACATCCGAGTTGTTTGCCCCACCCTTTAGGTCCTCACGTAACCTAGATGGCCGACCCTCTACTGGGTCTTCTGTTGGACAAATCTCTTATGACTCCCCACGTGGGCTAACTTCTGGCCAGTTCAGTCGACCTTTGGCCTCCGCAGCCTTTGACCCTACACGTGTCGTCTTAGTAAAGAACTGCAGTAAAAAGAAGAAATCTACTGAACCCGAGGCTGAATACACACATTTCGTGGATACTAACGATAACGAAGAATTCTTTGAAGATGAAATTAAAGTGATTGAATCAGACTCCCTGAATGACTTAAACCCTGAGCTAGGAAAGCAAGAACCTTTAAATATCGACACCTTAACCCACTCCGATCCTAGTCTCCTCGAGGATAAGCCTTTGGACAAAGTATGCCTGGATGATAGTAATGTGATATCGAAAGGAGCCAATCAAACTTCGAACACTTTGAATTTAAATTTGGAAGATCCTGATTTAGTTGTAACCTCTACTGAGATGACTCCGGATAATTCTGATTTAATTTTGAATAGTTCTGATTTAGCTTTGGATAATTATGAATTAATTTTGGATAATTCTGATGGCGACTTAGACAATTTCGAGTTGGAAGTAAGTCAATCAAATTTATCACCTGATATAAGTGTAACGGAACCCATAGATCTTAGGGTTGCAACCAAACCTGAGTCTCTTTCGGAAGACAGTACTTTGAGTCTGAAAGTTTTTTGAGCCTGATTTGAGCAATGAGCCCCCTCTTGTTCCATTAGAGTCTAACTTTAGAGCTGCTCAATTAGATTTATATTTGGCCGAGTGTGTCATTCCTGATTCATACATTTTTCCCGTTATAGCCTCGTCCTACCAGGATCAAGACCACTTCTATCCTAGTCGGATGAATTTGTTCGATTGCACTACCCCCACTAGGAGACTGTTGTCGACCCTTACTGAAAACCCCTATAGAAGTGCCCTGGTAGCTAAGAGTGTTTTCATTTCTCCCCCGACACCAGTTCCCTTAGGCCGAACATTTTAAAACCCCTCTTTTTGTGACTCGTCCACTTTCTAGCTTTGTGTTCGTGTGAGTTAGTTTGTTGACGCGTGTGTAGTCTGTTGTCTTCCAAAATTATCTTTGTTTAAAAGTTATGTGTGCATCCATATTTCATTCATATTGCATATCACGTCTCTTGTACCACCTCATGTTCATCTTGTTGAGTCTTGAATTTTGGACATGTGAATTCGCATATCACATGTCGCATTTACATTACATCTACATGACTTTCTTAAGAAAATTGCACGCCTAATTGAATAGAGCAATAATAAGTATAAACTTTATGCTGATTCTAAACGACAAGTTAAATCTATTAAAGTTGGTAACTCAGTAACGGTGCGGATTCGTCCGGGAAATTACATGCATAGAAGTGCAGATCATTTAGATTAGTCAATAAAATCAAGAACAACGCTTGCGTGGTGGATCTGCTTGCAGAATTCAATATTCATTCCTTTTCTAACATAACAGATTTAGTAGATTTTGAAGGTCCAGAGATAAACCACCAAATCCAATTCAAATTAAGCCTTGTGTGACCCCACCTTGTGAGAACCCCAAAGCCTACCTCCACTCACAAAATTATTCCCAAAATTCCTATAGCGGAGAAGGTTGACATGATTCCTAGTAATGATATTATTTCCACAAAAGAGAGTGAACGAAGAAGATACTGGACTAGGTGAAGAGGTGAACCTAAGTCAGAGGATATGTGGTCAGAGTGCGAGGAGCTATAAACAGCTAAACCCATATGCACGAGGAGTTTCAAGACACCAACTCGACGGAGTCGAGTTTTTCTCCCACTTGGGGAGAATGATGAGGACATCGAAGATCAACGGCTACGATCGTGTCTATTTATTTTCATGTATTTTTATTTGTTATTTGTACTTTTCCATTTATACCCTCACTTGAGGGCTTTGTTTTATGTTTGCCATATAGGGCAATTGTGTCTTTTATTTTACTTCATGTATTTGGCTATTTTAAGCCCTCCTCTTCCTCTTGGAAGGGATGATGATTATTGATAATGAAAAGTTTCATGTTTTGTTTATCTCTTAGTGAGTTCACGTGATCTCTTAGTGAGTTCATGAGAGGAGAAGCCCGAGGAGGGTAATTCGCAATACCCGCCAATCTTTGGAAGAGTCCGAGGTTCGCGGTTCTTACGATCTCTTTTGTGAGTTCGTTAGTTATCTCTATCTTTCTCGTATTTTTCTTGTTCTTCTCTTTTCTCCCCTCTTCATCCACAAAGTATTCCCCTAGCTCCATTGCCACCGCCCCTTGGAGTCCACCCGCCGGCCACCCTCACGGCTCCGGCCGACCCCTTTGCCGTCAACCTCCCCAACCGTCCACTCCTCCCTCCCGCATGCTCCAAATTTGAAATTTGAATTTCAAATTTCGAATTCTTTCCTAATTTGGAATTCCAATTTAGGAAAGTTTTATTTGATAAATTCCAATTTCAAATTAAATTAAATTGGAGTTCTCATAACTTACCTCCACGACATCACCCACCTTGTTTTTCAAATTTCGAATTTGAAAATTCAAATTTGAATGAGCTCCAAATTTCCATAATTGCCAAAGTCCAAATAAGGAAAGAATTGGGTTGAATCCAATTCAAAATTTTATGGCATGAGGAGTTACTAATTTTCATCCTAGGTGGCATCCTCCTAATCGAAAATTGATTTGTTCACACTAATCTCCCTCCTCTCCTCTCTACATGTCGCCGGCCGGCCTCATCAAGGGGGAGATCCATTTAATGCTAGTTTAATGCCATCAATGCCTTGATCCAAAATTCAAATTTCAAAATAACCCCCTTAATTTCATTCATAATCTGAAATTAATTTCAGATTATGAAATGAAACTCTCTCATTCCCCTCTTTTGAAACCGCCGGCCTCCTCCTCCTTAGCTCCTCCATTAACTCCCTAATAAATGCCTTAATTCTCTTTGAATTGAAATTCAAATTTCAAGTCAATTCCTCCCCAACCTAATCAAAACTGAAATTAGAGCTTCAGTTTTTTTTTTTTTTATTAATCTCTCTCCCCTCTCTAAGCCACCGGCCTTGCTTGGGATTAAGTCCATTAAATGCCACTTTATGGCATTGATCACATGAGTTGGGAATTCAAATTCAAAACCTAACTCCTAACAGCTGCAGTAAATTGCTGTCCAGAAAAATCAGCAATTTTCCAAGTGGAAATTGCTGTCCGGGAAGTTCCAACCAGCCATAGTGCTGCCAAAACCTGCTCTTGTTTGCTGAAAAAAAAAATCCCTCACGTGCTGTCCAACGTTTCTTCTTTGGCTGCACTTTGGAAGGGCCACAACTTGCTGTCCCTGATCACCGACAGCCCAAGGAGCTGGTAGAGACACGTCTCCACCTTTTTGGGTGTTTTCTAGGAGCAGCCCACAACAATACCGCTGCTGTCCTGAATTTCTGCACCTCTTCCCGGGGTGTTCCTTAGTGCGAGGAGGTTCGGGGTTGCTGCCCACTTCATTCCCAACTACAAACCGCTTTGCCGGAGCGCGTATCTCTCGTGTCCTTGGGTAAAACTCATCCCCCGGCTCTTTTATCTTCGAAGTGCTTCTCAATTGTGGTATAGTAGATTCATGATGATCACATTAATTCTTCTCCGCTAAAGCCTAGTAATTAGAAGAGATGTGTGAGGGACATTTCATAGACTAATCTTATTGTTAGTATTGGAATTTATTGTTGGAACGATCCATGTATGCAATGTCGGATTAAGTTGGCTTTTTTTTTAAACTTAACTTTTATTCATGTGATTTAACCTAAGCTAAGTGCCATTTAATATTTATCTTACCGTTTAATTCCACATAAGATCTTGCTTATTATCACCTCTAAATCTAAGCGTGCAAATTTTTTCTTAAGCAAATCATTTTCGCATGAGATTGTTTCACATCAATTCCACTCCAAAAATCTCATGTATCTTAAAAGGACTAAGCATATAGATGTGAAATTCTATTTCATCAAGGAGAAAGTTGTTGATAGGATTATCAACATTGTATACATTCCAACATATGGCAATGCATCAGATGGTTGACAGAAGTTTTAGCTTCCTTAAAATTTCAGCATTACTTGGAAGGGTTGAATCTTGATGATGTTTGCTTGGATCTTTGTGAATTAAATAACCAAAATGAAGATTGTTGCATTAGTCCTTTAATTCTTAATTAATATTTTTTATTGAGTTTTTGCCTAGTCTTTTTGTTTTTTATTTAGTCGAGTAAACTTCATTTTACACAATTACCTTCAGGTCTGTGGCTATAAATACACCCTGCCCACCATGTTGTAACATAATTAATTTATTTCTTTCGAGTGAAGATTCTGAAAGTTTAAAGGATGGTTATGAAACCACTTGAACTATTGAACGGCACATCAAGAGGGGTGAATTAGTGTTTTAAAAAAAAAATTTCAAAAGTCTTTTTTAAATTAAAACCAATTTCCTAAACTTAAAATCAAAATCAGATTTTTCAATATGGAATCGAATTAACAAAAATAAATAAATAAATTAATTAACAAATATTTTTATTCTTTTGCTTTTTCAACCAAGAAACAGAAACAACCAATCATAAATCTCATATCACAATAATCACCAACACAAATCAAATTGTAGAATGTAAATATGCAGAAAGCTAAGGAACAAAACACACCAAAAATTTATAGTGGTTCGGTCAACTTGACATACGTCCACTCAGATTCCTCTCCGGATATTGCACTAAACACTTTAGTGACTCTCCTTTAGTCCCCCTCGATAACGAAGAGAAGCCCTCACAAGATTTACTTCCACCCTCGATGAGGCTGAAAACCGAAATCCCTTTCACATTATTCGGTGCAGTGGAGTAGCTAATCCCTTTCATCTTCCCCGGTGTGGCAGAGTTGCCGCCTTTCACCTTCCCCGATGTGGAAGAGTTGTTGGTGGCCCTTTTGACGCCAAGAGCTTCTTCACGGAGTTACCCTCAAAAAAGACTTTGACACATGGAGGAAAAAGAGGGACGTTGGCCGGAGCAACCATGTGGAAACACCCTCTCAAACTCCCTTACACCCATAAGGCTCTTCTCTCTCCTCACAACTTCACCGCTCTCCCCCTTTCTCAAATCTCTCTCTTCAAACTCTTGCTTACAGAAGTCACACACTCCTCGAACAGCAAAAGACTCTCTCAAATGAATTAAGAGATGTTTAAATAGTAGACTTCTCGAAAAACCCTAATTTTCAATTATGTCGTGACTATTCATACAGTACGATATATGGATCATACAATACAATTACTTCAAATATCATATTGTAGTATTGTACAATGAATACTGTATAGGACGATCAATTCAATTTCTTAAATGATCATACTGTCTGAATGAACAGTAATATGGATACTATCCTCAAAAACAACAAATATTAATAGACAACCCATAAACATCCGTACTTCTGCTCACACTCCATCTCCAGTTGCACGAAATCACTAGAATAATTAATCTTCTTGATGCCTGCCTGCTTGAATGTAACATAATTGTCTTCCTTTGCTATTGCACCTTCCAACCACTTTTGCAATTTCCATTGTCAATGTCACCTCCAGAATCATCAACTTGAGAAAGCCTTTAACTCGAGGTGTCTCATTTCCATAAAACCCATGATTGCACTTAAAAAAAAAATGTTTATTTTTATATTCTTTATAAAAATAAAATTAGTACATATTTTGATTAATCATCATTCCTTACAAAGTTCGGGAGTGTGACAAGCATATATATATATAAAGAGTTGTAAATGTACCTGAAAATGCTACCATTTTGCAAAACATTATGATCCATAGGGAATGCAGGCACATCCTTGAAATAAAAATCTGCATCATATACATTAAGATTTATACAAAAAAGAGTAAAAAAATAACCAATTTTTCCCAAATAAAATAAACAATGAAAGAATATGAAAAAAAAAAATAGAATGATTATGCCAAGATCATGCACATAAATAGATTATTTCAAGTACCAACAATTAATCATGAACTTTGAAAAACACCACAATTGCCAAATAGTTAGTTTAGTTCTTGCTGCACCTGTAAATTGGGATTATGTGGTGGCGCTCCAACGGTATAAACTATTAATTAGTATGAAGTAACAGGATGCATCTATTAGAAGATAGTTTATACCTTTCATGCAGGGGTATTTTTAGAACAATTAGATTATTTGAACGTTATATTTTATCTCCATAATCTCAGATCGAACTTCTGGAATCTCTCAACGTTGCAACTTCAAAAATGTTAAGTTTCAATGATTAAATCGGTAGACCTGAAAGTGTAGTATTATGATGAATTTTAGGGAATTCTGTAGATTTTATCAAAAGCATCACAAAACAAATATTTTGAGTAATCTAAACTATAATAGACATGTCCAATATGATTTTGGTCAAAGCACTACCTCCCTATCTAATATATCAGGGAGGGGTAACACAACAAATAGCAAGGGGAGGGCATTGCACGAGGTACCCATCAACACTGGCATGCTCACGTTTGGCAGCTACCTCTTTTTTTTCTGTCATTTCTGGTTTTTTTTCTCAACCATACAGCTGTTAGCAAGGTGAAAACTCGTTGAGGGGTCCCTTGCAAGACAAGGCCACATGACATAAGCTGGCCACCAACAACCGAGCAAGCCATCAATGATTGTCTAAACTAGGGGCAATGCTTACAAGTCTATTAGTGCTTAGGGTCACATATTTTACTATCTTTAATGGCTCTATCCAAGTATTTTCCCATCCTTTTTAGTTTGCCTAACAACTGCATCATCATTGTTGGCGAGCTCGTCAACTAGAGAGTATGATGGAGAATGGGATCCCTCGCCCTCCCTTAACTCCTTTAGCATTTAGGGATAGGTTTAGGTTAAACCCAAATTTTAATTGAGTAATTAAGTGTAAAATTATAGATTACTATATAATTACATGATTTTTTATTAAAGCTCAAACAGGTACTCCAACTACATTGAATTATGAATGATTTTATTTAAGGTAGGAAAAAATTGAGAATCTGTTTAGCAAGTGGCATAATAAGAATCATATCTATAGTTAGAGCATAAGTGTTTGTTAGTGAATATATTTCTTGTCTTGCAGACTTCAGCAAAAAAACTCTAGCTACAAACTTATTATTTAAGATAGAAAGCTTTCCTTTTACGGGGAATAAATAGAATTTACCTTTGATAAAAAGGGAGGGTAGCTTCAAGCTACAAACTTATTTATCACTGAGAATTAAGTAGATATCAGCTTTGATAATAAAGTGGCTTCAAGCTACAAACTAATGGTAAGCACAATTGTATCTGATACGTCATGTATGCTTACATTACTTCCCATGTGAGCAAGGTATCTTACCTTTTACGGGGAAATCTTTCATAATAAGGGTAGCTTCAAGCTACAAATTTATTTATTACGATGAATAATAGGAAGAATATTTGATAGTAAGAGCAGCTTCAAGCTAAAAATTAATGGTTATGCACTTGTAATTGATATTATGCGCAAAATATAGGGGTGGTTTGAAATCACTTCTTTTGTTTATCATGTTTTAATTTTGTTTTGATTTTGCTTTGCTTATGTTTTTACTTAGAAACAAAAACACATTTGATTTCTATTATGTTCAAAAGGTAAATAGCATTAAAAAAGCTATTTCATCCTCCCTATCCTAACAAAAAATATCCAAGCCTCAAACCCCTCACCAGCCATCCCAAATCTCCTCTATTCCGGGCCCCTTGAACCTTTTCCCTTCTCCACTTACAGCAATCTTTCACCTTCACAACTTCTTTCACTCTCCTACACCTATCCCTTCCCAAAAACCTAGAGAGAAACTTTCAAACCTCCTACCATAATAAGCTATGCAACCTTCAGATGATGCACTAGGCCAATGGTATGAAGAACAGAGTTTTTGGATTCACAAACGCCCTGGTGGACTTAACCACTCAAATCCCGCTCAGCCAGTCCGTTGAACTTGAGTCGGAGTGGCCAGCCAAGAGGGAAATCTAGCCCAAACCTAAGGTCATGAGATCGCTGCCTTCTCAAGCTCTACACTATTAAGGTTCATGAAGCTGATGGAAGGTCCACAAAAATTTCTAGCGAGCCTTAAAAAGGAGGTATCATGGATGGTCTCTAGCGCTCCTTAACGCTTCTTTGAAAAAAAAAAAAAAAAAACTTGTGTTAATTATTTAAAAACAAAAAAGATTTGTTTTTTAAAACAAAAGACAAAAACAACTTAACAAATATTTCATTATTTTTTTAATCTAATTTTTTAAAATATAAATTAAAAGTTATCTCAAATAAGCCCTTAATTAAATCTTCCCATATGAGCTTGCATTACTCTCTTCGTGAATCATTAGGAATGAGCTTTGGTTTGATGTCATTAAGAAGTCTTTGGTAAGCAAATGTAAGATCAAAAGGTAGTGTAGTAATCATGTGTATCTACTAAATTTTTGAAGAATCTAGGTGGCTAAATGCCACATTTTAAGGCCAAAAAGCTCAATTTCATTATTTTATTAGTTTTACTTTTCTAAGTAGTGTATGTTCAACATTTGACCTCCAAAAAGTTGCATGTTGTATGTGAAGGTTCGCTTTGTTATTCTGGTTCCAAACCTTGTACACAATAAGAGCATTCACCCTTGAAATCAGCCTTTGACATTCAAGTTAACTATCAATATAGAATCTAATTTTCTTGCTTATCAATCTTTTTATGATCATTTATCTACAATGAATTAATAAAATTGCACACTTAAACTCCTCCCAAAAACCCACATAAGGAAGTTTCATGCATTGGCCGTCCTTTAAAATTAAGTGGTTGTAATAAGGAATAGCTGGAGATTGTGCTTAAGTTGCTTATAATGTATTATGGAGGTCCTAATTTCAATTCATGGAATAGCCTCTCTCCAAATGGACGGCACAAGGCTTACTATATCAATCCCTCCCCAAAGCTTACATTACCAAGTCCTCCATATATTAAATAGACCTCTCTTCTTTTAAAACAAGAATGACACCTAGCAAAGATAACTATATTTTAACACATTTGTAAATAGTGATGGCCTACAAATTTAGTCATTTCGGTCACTATTTTGCAATTAATAGTACTAATTTCTTTGATAGAGAGGGTGAATTGGCATGTGTGGCCCATGAAATAGGATTTAAATCTCCAATTCATGTGCTGATTCATTGCAGATTGATACAAATGATATGGGTTGTGACAGCCTCTTCTGTTCAAAATATATCTTCCCAGTGCACTAGAGGAAAGCGAGAAATTCTTTCTCAAATTCAAAAGTATGGCAACATCACTTATCACAAACTTGAATACCTTTTACAGATTCTGAAGGTAATAATACAAAGTTTAACAAGCAATATAAAGATGTTATAAAAATCAAACTAGAAATAAGTCTAAGTTCACTATCAATTAACAAATGACACTGCATATATACAAACATTTTTTGGGTAAAAGTTTAAACAATAGAATAGAGTGTGCCCATAATAAATTAATAATGTCTAACAACTAACTGGCTTCTAAAAGCACATTTCTAATAATGATGCATTAACATATTTTGTGGGCTTACTTGGTATCAACTTGGACAAATTAGGGAGGAAAAATGTCCCTCTTCCTTGATTTGAAGCTGCAAATGCTTTTAAGAAGCTTGTTGGAAGATCCTAAAAGCATAAATGAAGGGTAATTTTATTTTAAAAAAAACAATATATATGAAAATTGGCTGAAGTTCCAAGTCAAAATTCATTTAAGATAAGCAATGAGCAGCTTTATGCAATTTGATGGAAAAAATATATACAAGAGATTGATTTAACTAAGAATGAGTATAAACAATACATTATTCTCAACACATGGAGCTCCTAGCATTCATCAAAACCAAATGCACAAATATCAACTGAATCAACGTTATCTTAATTAATTTGAAATACAAAATCTCTATCCATTACTGCTTACAGCTGCATATCATCCTAAATTTAGTATTCAATCTTTTTAAAAACTTTAGCATATACTAGGAATGTCACCTTCTGGTATTCGAGTAATTATATCTGATAAATCATTTTTACACCAAAAACACATAAAGAACCAAGCAACAGCTAAATACCTAAGGAAAACTTCCAATGGAATGATTGCTTACCTCCCTAATCAATCTTTAGTGCTATATTGATTTTGATGAGAATTGGATAAAATTTGTTTAGTGCTTCATTTTATTATTTGTGCATAATTTATACAATTCTTCGGAAACATCTAGTAGGAAATATGCAACAATTAAGTAATGAAAAATAAATACATAATTAATTATAATTAGGATAGTCCGTCAATTGTTGAGTAGCTATAATATTCCCACGAATCACTAAATGGCATGAAGTGAATAAGGAAGGTGAAGGATTGCGAGGTTCAATGTAACATTAATGAAAGATGAGGCAAAATTGATAGAGGCAGAATTAATGGAGATTGATTTTTTCACATTCCCCTCAAACAAATGGATGGATGTTACCTATTTTAAGCTTACATATCAATTGCCAAAATATTGTTCCTAATAATCTTTTGTTGAAAATGTCTACAAATAGATCCATCTGTGTCAATGAAAAGAGTACATATTAAATCACTGCTTAGCTTCCCCTTTGTAAAACGCCTATCAACTATAATATCTTATTCAGTTATGAAACTCGGAACTATGTGCAATATTGATAGTTGAATTGTTATCATAATAGAGCCATATAAGACAATTCCACTCAACATTTTAAATATTTTTTAGGAAAATTTTCATCCATAACAATTTGTAGATTCCTAGTGTCATATATCTAAATTCATCTTTTATGCTAGATCTCGCCATAACATTTTTTTTTCTTATCCAAAACACAAGTATACCTCCTAAAATCTTAAAGTTGACCTCTTCTCAATCATAGACCATGCATAATTGACATCTTTATGGGATTAAAGTGTCAGATCATCACCCTTTTTTAATAAAATTTGTTTATCTATGTATAGCCCTAAGATGTGATTCTTTAGAATTGTGCACAAATTACCTTACCGTGCCAACAGCATAGGCAATGTTAGGTTTAGTATGTGATAAGTGGATAGATCTTCTCATAATTCTTTGATAAAAAAAAAATTCTACAATTGTCTTTTGGAGCATCTCCAAATTTATAGTTAAAGTAAATAAGCTCTAAACAAGCTAATTTGCATGTCTCATTCAATTGGTAATGTTATATATATATATATATATATAAAGTTGAGTGTGTGCAACCTCAACGCAAAAAAATTACTTTAGGTCTCTTAATTTCTTGATTTTGAATTCATGAAATAGCATCTTCGACAAAGTCTCCATATCTTCCAAGCCGCAAAAAAATTACTTTAGGTCTCTTAATTTCTTGATTTTGAATTCATGAAATAGCATCTTCGACAAAGTCTCCATATCTTCCAAGCCACTACCAACTATAATAATGTCAACAACATAAACTGGTAATAGAGAGACTCCCCTTAAAGTCATGTGTAATACAAATAATATATGATCTCCCTGATTTTGTTTGTATCATATGTTAAGCATTACCTTCGAGATTCTCAAACCACATCCTTGAAGACTACTTTAATCCATACAATTCATTTTTTAGTTTACATACCTTTAATTTTGTATTTAACACATGCATACTCCAATAAGTACGCGGTAGGAAATGCATACTAATAGCATAGTGTTAAAATGATCAACATATTAAATTGCATAATATACGCATATGTCATATTATCCATTGCAGGTAAGATATAACATTGGTGTGACATGCAAGAAAAGCAAGCTAGTTATAGACTAATTTATGTTAGCCATAAATTATGAATTTGTGGTGCAATCCAAATATAAGATATAATATACAAGATAGGAAGTTATAAGGGAACAAGATATGCTAACGGGCAAGAGTGACGACTCTTACAAGATAGTCAAATAATACTAATGCACTGACACACAACATGATGTGACAAGACATGACAAAATATAGGAAAACAACACATGATTAGTCTGGATATTCTAACTTTAAAAGATATGAATATATATATATATATATATATATATATATATATATATATATATATATATATATATATATATATATATATATATATATATATATATATGTGTGTGTATGTGTGTACGGCGCATACATGACATGATGACGGATGACGAAATAACATGAGCATGCATAATGTATACGATATATGAGCAATAAGATGCATGAATAATGACATTGATATACATGAACATGGTGAATAATGACACTGATATACATGAACATGGTGAATAATGACACTAAGATAAATATAGATACTTAATACACACAATACATGAGATTGATACATACTGCATAAATAATATGATAGAACATATGAATGATAATCATGATATTGACCTACATTGATACCTAATAGATCTAAGATACAATTACATTGCTACTTTCATGATTATTATTCATATTGATTGATACTATTCATAATGATCACTATTGTTCATGCTAATATGTTTCTATACACATGAATTTATGATAATCATGCTCTATTAGTATTTTGAATGACTACATATTGTTCTGCTTTCTATGCAATATGTACAACGGTAGATTTAGATGACTTATTGGGCTTTTGCTCATTATGTAATTTTTACAATATTTCAGGGAAGGGTAAGGACCTAGTGCGTAGTGAAGTGAGGCTAATCAGATTTTAGTGATAGGTATTTCTTTTATATTTTATGTTCGTTTTTGGAGGCATGAAAATATATTAAGATGGCTACATTGGAAAGAAATTAACAGCTAGATATATATGATTTTTTGGAATGAAATGAGATGCACATATTTATGACGAAATGAAATTAAAGATAGCTTCTATTGTGTACATTATTTTTATATGGATGACTATTAATGACTGTGGAAGCTGATTAGAAATTTAAAATAGACAATTTTTCTAGATTAGATCTTAGAGCATGACATCTTTGAAGGAGGATTACATTTTTAATGCATTCCATTTGGATGGATTATTAATGATCCATTCCTTGCAAAGGCATTGTAGTAGATTGGAGTATTTTATGATGGATTGTCCCCCTTGCTTCGAAGACAATATCTTGATTTTGATCTTATAGATTTGGGTTGCATTACATGCTTTAGAATACATTTAATTTACCAAAAATAAATTTTGATTTACTGAATAAACATGCAGATATCAGTTATTTCAGAAACCATGGAGTTTCATGGTTTATGGACTTGATCTCGATTTTGATCTTATAAATTTGGGTTGTGTTACATGCTTTAGAATACATTTAATTTACTATATACCTGAATTTCTTTCATTGAATGAACATGAAAGCATCACTTATTTTATAAACCATGTAGTAACATGATCATGATGTCACCATAGTCATGTTCATCACAATTACTGAATGGGATTATCTTGTTGAGATCCAGCGTCAACGTAAATAACCTAATTTTCTTGTTCCCTCTAAGAATTGTGCAAACCAATTGTGAACATTTGGAAAATTCTTTTCATTCAAATGATATTTTGAATGAATGTTTTGTAATTATTTTATTGAATTTGGGTTGTCAGTCTCAGTTCCAAATGAACCTAAGATCAAGGAACATGGATATTTTTGTAATCCATGGAAGTAAAATTGTGATAGCAATTGGTTGCAAAGAGAAAAAATAATAAGGATAACACTACAACGATGAAAACTGTAAATGAGAAGACGGGACGAAAAGAAAAGGACCAAGAACAATGAAGGCTCGCAAGTTTTAGGCAGTGCAATGATGAAGACTGCAACTTATAAATATGCTAAGAAAAAAGACTATTAATATGATGCCATGATGAGACTTTTAGAGAATCAATTGAGTGATTCATTTCATCATTTGTGTTGAATTTATATAAGTCTAGGGACCCTCTAATAGAAAATAAACAACAATTATGGAATTTAAAAATAAATACATTATTAATTATGATAAGGAACAATCAATAGATTTATGAGGTGGCAAAAATAATCCCATGAATTACTGGGTGATGTGAAGTGAATAAGGAAGGTGGAAGGTTAATGTGCTTGATGCGATATTGATGAATGTAAAGGCAAAATTAATGGAGACAAAATTGATTGAGGCATAATTGATGGATGCTAAATTTTTTCACATATTTCACGTGAGGATTATCATAAAATGGGGTTTTAAACTAGAACATGTTGGGGTAACAAAACTATAAAAGGGTAATATGATAAAAATATATAACAAAAGGAATAATTAAAACCAAATTGAAACAAAATAATTGCCTTAAAACTTGAATGCTGCGACATGCATTTAAAGAATTGCAGATACCATAATTTAACAGCGAGAGAATTATTCAAACCGAAAGGCAAACAAGTTGCTCTTCACAAAACCACAATCTATAAGAATAAAGTAAAGGAAATAATTCTTCATGCAATCTGAAGGCAAACACGTTTCTAGTGGCAGATATTAACCTTTTTGCCAAATGCCTTCCATGCCATTTAAGTGCTTCAGCTGCCAAAAAATCAAAGATATAACATGACATGACAGTAAAAGCAACAAACTATATAAAATTACTGCTGCGTGAGAAGTAGAAGGTTTCTAGACGATACCAAATACAGTTCATTTTCATCATAAAAATTTAATGTAAGAATCTGAAACAAAAATAAATAATGCCTTTCGAAATATTCAATCCTGAAAGTTTAATGAGGACTCAGGGTTTAAGAGGGGAAAATCATTTCAAAGTTTAAAAAACCTGAAGAATTATGGTATCTAATGATAGGGTGTATCAAATAACTTCTTGTATCATCTAAACATTATTAAGTCAACTATTGAGGAAGAGGATTTTCACCATGAATCTAGTTGGTCATCATAACTAGAATGGCTAAATCACAAGCAACCTCCAGAGTTCTAGATAAAATCTACTAATTATTATGTAAACTATCATAATTTAAACAAAAAAATAACATGCAATAAACTATGGATGTTCAATAATCTCAAACATCGCAAACAATCAACAAGAACAATTTTAACTCTATCAACAATAAGCCATGACTACATAAATTCATATTCTAACTAATAAAATGAGACAAAGTTTGAATCTAACCATCAATCATCATCATTAAACTTGTTCAAACCATTTAAGGTTGACTTCATGAAGTCGTCTCCACTATCAATGTTGAGTATCATAAGAGAGAGAAATTATATTATGTGCAAGTATTTTGATGACCACTAATCATATAACTATCGGGCTAACACTTTTCCTTCCTAATCCTTAACATTGATTCTATCCACCGGCCCTATTAATTCATCTTCAACCTCCACTATACATGAATAAACATAGTTACTAGTCAACTCCTCTACTTTCATGACGTTGTTCATACCATTTGTATAATATAAGCATTTCTTAGTATATTAGGCCTAGTTTCACTATAGTTCAATCACAGCATTCTCAGTTAAGCGATAATAACATTTAGTGCATTTGATTCATTTGTTGCCCAATACTTGAATCCATATAGCAAAGTCAATCTAATTATAGTTTTATCAAACTTAGATTTTTTTTTTCCCTCCCTCTATCAAACTTAGATTTAACTCTGCATAACATCATCTTATTGTATACTACTCTAGAGGCACTTCTTTATTTAAATCAACAATGCTCAGCTCTATAAATTATGCCATTATTTATAACTCAGTTCATATAATGCATCCAATGTGCTTAAACTTAACCTGTTATTGGAATCTCAACTTCAATAATATTGAATAAAAATTACAAATTTTATGCTTAAAAGTTACATGCTAGGTGCTTGGTATTTGTCAGCAACCCAAGCCGCTTATCTCCTAGAAATTTCTTGTATTGTTCAATATATTCATGCACTTTCAAAAATGTCTTACCCATCAAAACTCTGCCCATTGTAAACTGCATGCAAGATACCTCACTTTGAAATGTCTTTTGTGAGCATAACCAATACAAAAATATACAAACTTAATATGATATCTTAAACTTACTCTGTTTTGAAAATTTCTGGTAACTCCAACATTTTTTATGTTTGTCACTCACACCTTAATCATACCTTTTTTTTATTTAATCAAGCCAAACTTTGACACACGGTTTCCTAAATGAGGTGATAGAGAGTACAATTATGGGAATTAAGAGAAGATATAAGAAAAGAAGGTCCAACATTAAAATTTAATCAGTAAAATATACTTAGGCATTGTTTGATAATGCTTTATGCTTTATGATTCTTCATTTTTTTACCAGTAGTTTTAATGTTTTTGGTTTAAATGATTTGAGAAAAATACCATTTTATGAGAAAAAAAATAGCTTTCTTATAATAGTGGTTTAGATTTCTTCCCATAAAAAATAACATTTTTTAATTGTTGCTGTTTAATTTAATAAATAAATAATTACAGTATGTTAATTAAGTATATGCTAGATAATATTAGTTTTTTTATCATATTAATAATAATTTCAATCACCATGACATTGTTCTAACAACAAATTACAAAGCAACTGCGCCTTTTAAACACTTTAGACAGTAAACTAACCAAATTTACTATAGGTCTTACCAGGTCAACTCCTAGACAACATCAAGGAACAGCATGGCGCAGCACAGCAATGCCGAATGGAGCCTTAGGGGCTGTTGGATGCAGGATTTATGCCAAACAGGATTTAGGCAACTGTTAAATCTCACAGCAAGTTAAATCATTCGTTTCGCTCTCTTTGAAGTAAATCCTGGATTTACTAAATCCGAGAGTTTGACAGATTTATGAGATTTGGCCAAAGAAGCACGGAAACAGAAGAAAGATGGCTACCTTCATTCGCAACAAGCAAGCTCCCTTCATCATCGTTACTTTTGATCGAACAAACGAACGACGATGTGTGATTTAGGATCTGACAGGAAGAAACGTCGTCGAATGAGGCGAAGAAGTTATTTAGCGAAACATTCAAAAATCTATACGAAAGAGGCCAAGTTGAAGAGCAACGAACAATGGAGAAGCAGAAAAGAAAACCTAGCAAATCTACGACAATAGGAAGACAGTGCAGAATAACTTTGAGTCTGAACGTCAATTAAATGCTGACAATTGGATTTCTAATATTTATAATTTTTTTCCTTGCTACCCAACGACCCAACCCAGTCCAAACATTCATTTTTAACTTTTTAAAGAAATAAGCCCGCAAAAGCATCCAAATATTTAGTGTTTTAAAGAAATATCACTTTTGATATTTACTGAGAAAGAAAAAACAAGAAACATGTGATGCTGATGAAAACTGGTTTGGATAATGTTGCATTCTCCGAGAAAACGAAAGATGGTATGCAAAACGTCCATGAAGACTTAAAGATAACAGGACTACAACCAAACTATGGGAGTATATCAACGATTAAAAAGGCGGAAGAGGGTGCGCATGAAACTTAAGGCGAGTAAAAATACTTTTGCATTGTTTGAGGCTTTATGCCTCGATTCTTCATTTTTTTCGGCGAAGCGTTAATGTTTTTTTCGTTTAACATTTGGAAAATACCATTTGTATTCGTAAAGCCTCGAAGCGAAACGAGGCACCGCTTCGATTTTTATAAAAGTATATAGAATTGAGCGGTTAATTTAAGTCGTATAAGAGTCGAGTATTAGGGTAAGTATATCTAGATAATCTGTTTCGGTCGGGTGAGAACTGAAAGGCGAACTCCGCCATGACATTGGACGACCACAGTTCGATAGAGTTCGAACATAGCTGGAGGCGATCGAAGGTAAAGATTTATTTCTTCTTCTTCTAGGTCTTGCTTCCCGTAATCTTCCCATCATTTGGAACATGGCGCTCGCTTCTTCTTCTCCAGCTTCTTGTAATCGAATGTTCTTTTTTTCACGGCTAGGTAACGATCTTTCTTCCCGTTATTTGCTTCATGTCTCGTTTCGCTTCATTTGAAGTAAATCCTGGATTTACTAATGCTCGGAGTTTGACAGCTCATGTACATGCTCGGTACACGCTCACAGAAGAAACATGGCTCGGTACCGAGCAAGCTCCCACGCTCGGTTACGAGCATCGTACACGCTCGGTACCGAGCAAGATCTGACGCTCGGTACCATCAAAGTAGGCGAATAAGTTATTTCGGTACCGAGCAAGTACACGAAAGAGGCTCAAGGTACCGAGCAATGTACACGCTCGGTACCGAGAAAAGTAACGCTACGACGGTACCGAGCAGAATACACGCTCTGTACCGATTAAAGTACTGACACGCTCGGTTCTAACGCTCGTACTGAGCGGTACATGCTCGATACGCTCGATACCCAGCATATATAACAAGCAGACTTTTAAAAAATTACTCTTAAAAGCATCCAAATTTTTATGTTACTATTGTTTCACTTTTTAGAGCTAATGAAAATACAAGAAACATGATATAGGAGATAAATGAAAAAATATACTATAGATGAAGAAGAGTTGGAGAGGATGACTTTGACATAAAATTATGAACATTCTTCTGAAGACAATCAAAGTGACGGTTATGAGCCTTAAATTTGGGTCTTGATCCTAAGGGGATGTTTTATTTTTAAGTGAGTTTATTTTAAAATTTGTGTATTCTTCAGTAATATTGTTTCGCGAATAAACAAAATCTTCAAATTCATAGTTACATAATATTTTGTTCTTTTTTTGTCATTATTTAAAATTTTATAATTAATTTATTTTAATCGTTTTGAGGCTTAACGCCTCGTACATTAAGAAAATTGCTATCGATTCCCGATTTCGCCTTTTAAAACCTTTGGAGTATATTAGGGTTATTATCATTAAATTTTAAACTCCTCCCAAGTTTTACTGTTTTTCATGTAAATGTATAATTTTTTGGATTCAGGGTGTATTCTTCAATTATTTATGTTTCGAATGTCGCGAATAAACATGCTCTTGCTTAATTATATATTTTTTTCTTCTTGTTAAAGTTTTTAGCACTTGTACAAGGTTGTGTATAAGGAAAATTACATTGAAAATGTTTTTTTTTAATAATGTACATATGTATATTGCTATGTACAAGCTTAGCTATAACGATCTCAATAGTTTATGTATTTTTTTTATTCATTTTTAAGCTTCTTAAGCTTGTACAGCTGTGTATAAGGGAAATTATGTTGGAAATGTGTTTAATTTTCCTGATACACAACTGCGTATTGTTGTGTACAAGCATTGTATTGATGATCTCAATTGTTTTTATGTTATATTTGTTCATTTGAAAGTTTTTTTAGCTTGTAAATAGTTAAGTATTAGGAAAATTCTGTTAGAAATGTGTTAATCTTCCTAATACACAGCTGTGCATTACTGTGTACGAGCTTTGTATTGGCGATCTCAATCGTTTTTGTGTTGTATTTATTCATTTAAAAGCTTTTTGAGCTTATACACATATGTGTAATAGGGGATTATTTTAGAAATGAGTTAATCTTCATAATAAAATGAACAAAAACAACACAGCTGTGTATTACTGTATACAAGCTTTGTATTAGCGATCACAATCGTTTTTGTGTTATATTTGTTCATTTGAAAGCTTTTGGAACTTGTACGTAGTTGTGTATTGGGAAAATTATTTTAGAAATGAGTTATCTTGCCGTCGACCACCACCGACTTTCTTCCTTCCCAATCAGCGCCGTAATTCCCAATTGTCGGAGTTCTTCTCGACCGTCCTCAAAGTTTTTCTCAACCACCATCAAAGTTCTTCTTGATTGTCGTCGAAGTTCTTCCCAGCTATCTCCAGACTTTTGCACCGAGAGTATCTGTCTGAAGATTGTCAAAAATCTTCAATACATTGTATTCTCTCTGTCCTTAGGTTGGAGGACGGGTTGACTTTTGTAATCTATTCAAATACTAGTAGAACTATTTCAACTGGGCAAGGCCCCGTGTTTTTCTCTTTCTCAAAATTTTCCAAGTATTTTTCTACGTAAAAATATTGTTGTTTTCTTTATTATTTGTTTATGTGCTAAGATTTCATATATCGCTAATACAAAGTATTTTCACTCCACCCCCTGAATTTTTCAGCTCAGAACATGAGGATTTACAAAATCCTACTTAAATTAAATCCTACATGCATCCAAACAGACCCTTATAGGATAATGGTGATGAGCAAAAAGGTGAAATAATGAGAGACCCGTTAACACAGAGAGACCTCCTATCTACTAAGAATGATAAAAAAAGACATTAAAGAAAGTGGGAGGTAGCGTGAGGCGACTATATAAACACTCATAACAATGGATGATTAATGAACGAGTGACTTGAGAGAGCTGTAAAAAATGAGTACGGGGAGAAGGTACTAGGAATCACGAAAGGCGCCGAAACCTTGTGCCGCAATAGAAGTTCCTCTAAGAACGTAAACGGCAGGAGAGTAGTGATTGGTCAAGTCCTCTCCAACGATGGCGAGGCGTCTCGTGGGAGGATTCGCTCCAGGGCACTCTCCTTCGAGATGTCACCGTTGCCTCCAAATTCGTCCCAGTTGGTAGCCGGATTTAACAAGATTTAGGGGGTGTTTGGTATCGGATTTATTTCGAGTTTTTAGTAGGATTTACGGTAAATCCAGCCAAACGCTAAAAAAAGTCGCGGTAAATCCGGCAAATCCGTAAATGCCGGATTTGCGGATTTAAGGCGTAAATCCCGGTAAATCCTAATCCCGCTAGAAGTCGGATTTACGGGATTTGGCCGAAGAAGCGCGCGAAAGGGAGAAAGTTACCTTCACAGCAAGCGAGCTACCGTCGTTGCTTCAGATCAAAATGTTGTAACGTCCGAAGAAACGACTCGTGCAATCTCTGCACACAGTCGAACAGCAACGAAGGAACCAAAGAAACGACTCGTGCAATCTCTACACACAGTCGAACAGCAACGAAGGAGCCGAAGAAACACGTGCAATCTCTACACCTGCGAAGCAACGAAGCCCAACAGCAAAGAACGAACGAAGAAGAGAAGTTTAAATCATGCCAAACGGTCGAACAGAACATTTTAAATGCTGCAGAATCCTTAAATCGCGTTTCTCCTCCATCCCAGTTTTTAACAACTCTCAGAAACACCTATTCTTCCTCGCACGTCTGCTCTCCTTGACTGCCTTCACCAGCAAGCTCCCCTCGTGACTTCCTCGCTTCTTTGTGCGTCGAGGGTTTCGAGGGGTTGGGGGAGGGAACAGAAATTTGAGGGAAAAAAATAGGGGCCGCAGTTTAGCATTAATTAAAATTTAAAAGTAATCATAATAAATAATATTAATTAACTAACTTGGCTTATATATTAATAAGGGCTTTGCCCAAAAATTTAAAAGTAATCATAATAAATAATATTAATTAACTAACATATATTAATTTAAATAAATAAATATTATTTATGTTTTAATTTAATTAAACTTTATTTATATTTAAATTATTTTAATAAAATACTAAATAATTATCAATTATGATCTTAATCTCAACTAATTATAAATTAATTGATAAAATCGAAATTGATGATAAATTTTATTTATTAAATTAATCAATATTCAATCAACTAACTCTTTTTTTTGGGACATTTAGGCCATTTAAGACAAACTCACACACACAACGCATACACAGAGACTCGAACATTAGACCTCTTAAGTTGGAAGCCTTAGCTCTCAATCAATAGGCCAAGGAGAGTTGTGTAATCAACTAACTTACATATAAATACAAAAAAAAAATAAATTTAATTAATATTATATTTCAATTTTCTGTATTTGCTAAGGGCGATTTGGTTAAAATGAAAAGAGTGTCACGTATTCCAAATGTAATTATTTTGAAAATATTTATATTTGGTTTGAAATAAAATAAATACAATGTAAATTGAAAGTATTAGAAATATTCATCCTCTTATTCAATTTTTTCTTATTTGAAAATCATTATATTTGACAAACGTTTACATATATCGAAAAATATTTCAAATGCATTACATTCTTTTTGCACTATATTTTATTTTACTATCATATAACAAACTAATTTGCCCCTTAATTTGTTCATGGTAATTAAGATTGAATTTTATTATTATTTGGTATGATTTCTTAGATTAATTTGTGAGGCATATATAAACAATGTAATAAGATGTCCAAAACATATAAATATCGAAACAAATATTACAACAGTTTACTTGTATTAACTATATTTAATGCTTATCACATCAAATAGTTTCCAAATCTAACACAAGTATGACTTAATAAATTTATGTTTATATGATTTATTAAATCCTACTTGAGTTAGCAACTACGATGGTGGGGGCTTTCCTAAGATGCCTATGAGAGTAAGGTTATGTTCGGTGGGATTTACTTTTGAATGAAATTAGGGTTAGGAAGTAGTTAGTGGTTAGCCAACCCAATTCCAGCAACCAACTAAGATATGGAACCCTTAGCTCTACTCATAACAACTTCTTTACCATAAGTCCAAATGACTTGAAACAAAAACAAAAACTAATGGAAATGTGACCAGTTATGATCTTCAAACTTTGGTGAATGTTGATGGAGTTTTGATATTTCTTCTTGAATTTTTCCCAATGCTTATCTAAAACTTATCCTCACTTGCTGTAAGCTGAAATTTTTTTTTTTTTTTTTGGCCTTTAGAACTTTGGATTTTGGTGTGTAAGAGGCCAAATAAAGGTATGGAAATTAAAGTTTTGGGTGTCTACCATGGATTTGAAGCTTTTTATTTTTTTATTTTGGAGGATCTTAAGTCACTCAAGTGAAGGAAAATTACAATTATGTTTGTTATGACTTAGTTTGGCTGATTCTCACAAAAGCCCTAAATGGATGAATTTGTTTGCAAGGAATATTAGGTTTATATTTTTACGGTGTGGGAGATGATGGAATAAACACAACACAAAAGAAAAAAATCAGGAAATCCAAACATGAATAAAACATTGCTAATCACTAAAGCAGTGGTCCTAAATAGGATCATCGAACTCTTTTTTGTTTGGTCAACCATGAAAGTCCAACCAAATGATTTTTCCTTCAATTTCACTCATAAAATATCACTAACTTGTTCATTCCACAAATAAAAAAAAAATATTTAATGTAAAATAATATGATAGGAATATTTTAAAATTAAGAGAGAGAGAGAGAGAGAGAGAGGGGGGGGGGAAGAGGATCAGCCACCAAGTGTAAACACCATCACTCATCCCACAAATGCATTCTTGGCTCGTCACTACTCCCATGCATAGGCCAGCCACTCAACTCCAATTTAGCCATTCAATAAAATTAATTAAAATGTCTAACACAACACAAAAACATAATAACATTTACAATAACACTTCCCATATGAAATAATACAACAAAGTCACATAAAGACTATAATAACATATTCTAATTCTTGAGTCATAGCTCTAATGAAGCCCTCATAGACTTGAATAATTTAATTGGGCATCCCTTGTCTTAATAAGCTCCATATTTTACATCACTTATGATCACACGCAAACATCCCTGGTCCAACAACGCACTTTGTCCTTCATATTATCCCCGTCATTGGCTTTCAAAATAAGAAAAATAGATATTTCCAGCGGAATATGGTCCATCGAAATCACTGACGACAAATTGGCCATTACGAAATGCATACTTTTTTCGGAAATACCATCAGAAAAGGTTCTATTTCCTCCCATCGTCAAACATTTTCACATGAAACGGTGTTCAGGCATCCAAAACTCCATTTTCACGTGAAACGCAGCCATAGCCCCCGCCCTCGATATCGATCGCCACCGTTCATCGTTCTCGAGCTTCCATTCTCAGTCACATTTGAGTCTTTGTTTTCGATCAAATTCCTCCATTGATTCCTTCGTCATTGATTGTAGCCAAGCCTCCGTTCACTTGTTGTAAGCACATTTATTTGCCTCTTTTCAAACCCTTCTTGCTTACATAATGATTAGAAAAGCAAATATGTAATGCTTAAGAACTGATATATTGTGACTATGGTTTGGACACTATAGCGCTTGATTATCGCATAATGCATTTTGAATAATGTGATTCTTATAATGTCTATATACTTTACCAATTGAGTTCATTTATGTGACTGATACATTCTTTGTGCGTTATTGTAAGATAATTGACGTGAAAAGGAATCTTTTGTCTGAGCTATAGGTTTCCGACATATGTGCTATCGAAAATTGCCATGACGAATTTTAGTGCGAAGTATTTTGCTGGTAATTCCACCATAAATTTTGACGGAATATTCCGCCGGTATTTTTTGCGAAATGTTAGCCCAAGATTCACCAACACAAATAGACACAAATCGTTTTAGATACCACCAAAAATACGTCGGTAAAATCTCATGTGGAAAAAACTTCGACACAAGATTTTTCCGATGCGAGTTTTATCAACAAAATTATTTATGTCAGAAACCCGACGCAAATGTGTATTTTGACTTCTTTTTTTTCTTTTTCTGGTGAAAAAATCCGCTGGAATGTTGGTGCATTCCTGAGGTGTTTTTCTTGCCGTATAGTTTATTTCATTTTACATCAAACAAAAAAAGTCATTAATTTAGTTCAAAACCAACCAAAAAATATTAAGAAATCAAAATGTTGTTAATTTAATTTACAATGTATTTGGAGTACTCTTATGTGTTGAATACATTCATCTTGTTGTTTTCATTAATACAATAATTAAGAACAATGATTATTTTGAGGAGAACTAATAAAAATAGTTTAAATGAATAAGAGATATCTAAAATTTAATACCTTTGGACGTTAATCATCACAATCCTAATACCTTTTAAAGTATAATTATTCCCATTAAACTCTTTTTTAATAAGTCTACTCATAAGCAAATAAGTTAATGTGACATTAGGTTTGGCTTGGCTTGTTTGTTTATTGAGCTCAATTTAAGAGTCATTGTGACCTAGACAGTGACCACACCTCCATCAATGTCAATGATCGTGTAATAACTATTATTTCATGAATCAATTCATCTCGAGTTTGCTCAAACAAACTCGATAAGAGCTTTTATATGTTACTATTTTTTTGGTGAAATTTAAAATTATTTAAGATTTAATTAATTTCAAAAGAGTCAACATATTCGAGGGAGCTCTACGGCGCTAAGAAGATGGACACTACAACACTACAATGTTGAACAAAAATTTTTTTGTTTATGTTCCTTTTTGGGATGTGATGCATGTTATGTTCTATTTTTGTTTATGTTCCTTCATATGTCACGCGCAAGGGGAGGTGATCAATTGAGTCATAAGTGGAAGTGTTGTTATAAAAAAAAATCAGGCATGTGTCCAGACCATTTGGCTTATGTAGGTTGAAGGTGAGTAATTTAAGACATAAGTAGAAGTTGAGTTATATGCATATATCGAGTCATGCACATATCATAATTCATATGTTGCATGTTATGTTAAGTGAAAAAATTTAAGTGCAAGTGATATTCATGTTGATAAGTATGCACTAATATTTATATGATAATAAAAGTGATGGTATATGTAAATGTTTACAATGTTTATGTTCAAATGATAAGTTTTGAAATGTTATTTTTTTATGCATGTTTATGTTCAACTGATACCAATGTCATTCTTCTAATAACGTTAAATTAACATTAAGCATGAGTAACACAATGCTAATATTTTATAAGCAGCAAAGTTATATTTTGTTATATAAAATCATTTAAATATTTTATTTATGAAACTGCAAACAAATATATTGATCTCTATGATAGGGAATTGGGGTAGCCTACTGAACATCTCATTGCTCACGCTATAATATATATTATATTTTAGGAACTAGTGTAATTGAAATATTCTTTTGATAATATAGTTTTATTTATGTATTTTGATGCTTTACCAATACTCTAGACTATTGTACATAATTATTTTGGAACAAAGGAATAATTGTAATTTTGTGCATCTTTTATTTTATTATAATTTTGGATGATTAGTGGCTCTTGTATATAATGTATTAATTATAATGTAATTAGATTCATATATTATTATTTTTTTATTAGACCCAAAGGCATGATTGTAATAACCCCTTAAAGTCTAAAAGATATATTTGACCTACAACAATCAAATAATATTTGAGCAGTTATTATAAGTTTATTTTGTAAATCACCTTTGCCATAACATAGGTATTATTGTGCTAAAATGTTAATAAAAAAAAAATTTTTTTTCTAAATTTATGGGTATTATAGATATGAAAATCAGAAGCTTCTTATTTAATTATAATTCCAAAAAAATTGACACATTTCGATACAAGTAGATCGTTTATGACTGTTAGAAGTCTGTTTTGCAAACTATTTTTATCAGAGCATTCTACACATGTTTATCTAACTTTCGAATATTTGTCATATTTTTTAGATATCTGAATATGAAAATATAAAATAATTTATAATAAATCTTCACAAAAAAATTGAACAATTGGTATGATTACCAATGCGTCCTTAAGATATTTTATATAAAAATCTTTTTCCACTTATTAACAACATATGCTTTTCATATTTCATTTGTCATTTCTTTTTTGTTTAACATATAAGAGAACATGGAAAATGAGAAGAACATATACGATAGAGGAGAGAGAAATTGGGTTTGGATGTCGTAGAACCATTTTTACATTCAGTCAAGTTATGAAATTTATTTGGATCGAGATATGTTACATTTTTCCTATCCCAGATTTCAATAATTCAATATTTTTAGATTTTTTTATCGAATTTATAATTTTGTTATAAAAAAGCAATTTTATCAAATGTTGGTAACTTTTGATATGTTGGTAGTACGACTATTATGGTCATTTTAAAGTATTTATTTAAGATTTTCTATGGGGTGATTTTAAAAAGTAACAACTTGTATCAATTTAAAAATTCATTGTGATATCTAAATATAGTGTTTTAGTTCATTTAAATCTTCAAAAACTGTTATACATAATTTCTGGTAATATTATAAAATTATAAAAAAACATAGTTTTCACAAATTATAGAACACCAGGTAGGAAATTATTTGATAGCCATTAGAGCCTTTGTAGACACATAAAACAATACTGTGATTATTTCAACAGTGTACAATGCACTCTATATTTATGATTAAATATTTGAATTGATATTGAGAAGGGATTCGATTGGGGATGGAAATGATTATATTATTTGTTATGTATTAAAAATTATGGAGTTTATGGGCTATATTTATTAAGAATATATTTTGTTGGCTGCTAGTGACAATGATAAGAGATTTTGTTGGCGACGATAAGGGATTTTGTTGGTGGAGAGAAGAGTTTTTGCCAGCGACAAAAAAAAAAATCTATTATTTGTTATATATGAAAAAATTGGGGACTCAGAGCCATTTTGTTAATTACTATGAAATATTTATTTATATTTCAATCAATCTTATTATAGTCTCAGTAGTTTTTAAAATGCTTATAAAAAATTCAATATCTATTTTAGTTTATTCTTTCCGTACAATGCTTCAATTTATTATTTCAATATTTTCAGCTCATTTGATTGAAGATATATATATATATATATATATTAAAATTTTTTTATTTACCCCCCCCCCGCCCCCCCCCCCCCCCCCCCCCCCCCCCCCCCAAATTGAAGATATATATTGATTCATGCTTTAGGCTAAGATGACTTTACTGAGTTGTGTTAGCTCACTCTTGATTATGCTACTATTTTCAGTTAGGGAAAGGTTAAGGAGCAAGTTAAGTAGTTTATGATATAAATTGTTATATGTGCCATATATATGACTTTTTTTTTTTTGGCTAGTTTCAATTTTTTGCAAGCTTGTCTCTTAATTTTTTATTCTACTTAATGTTGCTAAGCGTTGTTGTAGATAAACCTCAAATTTGTGCATGTATTTTTTTGGATCATATATACATTTTTTTTTTAAGATTTAGTCTTCTGCTTCATATTGTATTTAGTAGTGGTTATGTGTTGTATAAATTGAAAATTTATTTTTTCTCAACACTTTTCTAACTGGATTTTGGAGTCAGTTTCTGATTTTTGCCATGATCAGGCATGATATAACCTGTGTGGTATCGAGCCATATCGGTTCGGGTCATGACAATAACAAACCATGTGTATGTGCTCTTAATTTTTTTTTTTTTTTATGCACATGCTAATAACCAAGCTTGTGACCACATGCAGAAATCACGAGTTCATACACACGCCTTCATCTTTCACATTGTCTACATCATGGGTTTTTTCGTGCCTTATAATTTAATTCATTTTCTAGGCAACCTTACACAAAATATTGTTCATTAATTTACTTTAATATCAACCAAACAATATTAAAAATAAGCAATATATTGTGAATTCAATTTACAATTAATGTTGTTGGAGTGCTCTTCTATCCATAATACTTGCAACCTAATCGCCATTTAAATTGTTGTTGTTAGAAAATTATAAGAAGAATGATGATTTAGAGTTTAAATAATAAAAAATAGTTTCGATAAAGTAGAGAGATATGCATTATAATAACTTTGTACTTGAATCATTAAATCATAATTCCTTTGAAGTATATTTCATACTAATTTTTTTTTCTTTTTTAAATAAGCTATCTCACAAGCTAATGAGTCAATATGAGACTAGCTCGGGCTTACTTGTTAGTTTATTAACCTCAACTTATAAGCCATTTATCATGCTAAGTCAAGCTATCTCAAAAGTCATAGCTACCATTGTTCGATTAAACTATAGCTATAAATATTCAATTAAACCAATTAGTTCAACTACTATGTTGAGGTGTTATTTGGCATAAGAGGAAATATCATCCAAAATTTAGTAATGCCTATGAGAGAAGAAGCTAGTAAGTTATATATGAAATAAAACAAATGAATGTTTTTTTAATATTTCATAAATGATTATGCAATATTTCAAGTGGGATATAAGCACTTTAAAGTTATATTCATATAAAAAATTGAGAATATTTGACTAAGTAAAAAAAAAAAGAGAGAGAGAGGATATTTTAAGTAATAGTGCTATTAAGAGTAGGGATGTATCCATAAATTTTTATTAATAGGGGCACAAATTAATGATTTCTAAAATATTTTGAAAATTTTCAGATAATTTGTTTTCTCTTTTATAGATATATAAATTATTAAATTAATATTTAAATTTTATTAATAAATTAAATAAAAAGCAATTAAGAGTAAATTACTTTGTGACTCACTAGATGAGAGGTCAATTAACAGAGCAGGATATATTGGGTTCGACCCACACAAGTATATTTGCTTTGTTTTTTAAATTAAAAATCAATTATTATGTAAGTTGTAGGTGTTATGTGATGGGCCACGTATTGGGGCGCTTTGTATGTTTTAGCTTTTAAAATAAAATGAACTGTAATTTTCTACTGCTATTGTGAGAGCTCGTTCCTTTGATTTATTTTTCTCTATATTTGATTTTCCTCCCAGGATCGTCCGGGACGATATTGAGATCGTCCAGGACGATCAGTGCATTGAAACAGCTGATTTTTCTGGAAGTGGATCGTCCAGGCCTATTTGGGATCGTCCTAGGACGATCGGTGCATGGCAAAATCCCGAGAGCAAGGGTTTTTGACAAATTAATTATCGTCCTACATCGTCCTGGAAAATCGTCCTGGACGATTGAGAATTGGTCATATCGTCCTGGACGATGTGGCGATCGGCCAGGCCGATCAGACTGATGTTATAAGCAAATCAGCTCGATTTGAGGAGAGAGAAAATATTTTTTATAAAATCAAAAATATCTAAGGAGAGAGAAAGAAAAGGAAAGCGAAGGAAAAGCTCGTTTTCGGAGGCCGCGGATCGCTTTTCATCCAACGCCGCTGTTGGGAAAAGTGTTTATTTCGTGGTAAGGACTCTGAATCCTATTTCTGTTTTCGAAGATGTTGAGTTTTGGTCGTTTTGTGCTCAGATTTGTGTTTTCGTTACCGAAAAACGCGCACCGTTTTGTATTGACACAACTTTCACCGCACAACTTTTAATATGTTATAGATACGAATATTCTACACGATTTGATTGTTTTCTGGAATGATTTCACCTGTTATTTTGGGTTCTACGCGATTTTGATCGAATAGAAAAATATCAGGATGTTTATTGATATTGATTCAGTAGAGTAATAGTCTTATATTATTGTCGTGAACATTCTATTGTGATTTGGTGAATTGTAATTTTGTAGGATTTTTGTGTAAATTTGATAGACTGCCGTTACGCCGCCGAAATTTCGTACGATTTCCGATTTTTCCGAGATTGATGAATTGAATAGATATGCATATGAATGTTGATATGATTGCTCTACATTGTTCTTATATTGACTATTGAATTGACTATTGAATATTGTAAGACAAGTGGAACCTGGTTGAACGTTGGTTGGAGATTGACTTGACCTGTACAGGATAGTGGGCCGACGGGCTTTCCTTTAAATCATTGATCATTGATATAACGATTGGGAATCATAAGGAGTTTAATATGCCGACGGGCGGCTGACGGGCACAGAGTGACGACTCTTATTGAAACCAACGTATGTATATCTACAACAGCAATATGGATTCTACAACAGCACTATGGATTTCTACAACAACAAATAGCCAGTGATTGTACTTGTTCAGTATTATTGTATTGAATTGCATGTGTATAGTATTGACATATGGATTTACAGCTTTATTGATTTGATCGGATTTATGGATTTACTGTATCGTACGATTTTATTGATTTCATTGATTGATCGCTGAGCATTGATACTACTGAGCATAGATATTGATATGGATAGATATAGATATTATATTGATTCATTGATGTTATGTACATGGATAGATTCATTGATATTATTGCTTATAGATTCATTGATACTATTGCTTCTGCATCATATTAACCTGCTGCATTTGATTCACTGCTAGTATGGATTGAGCTTTATTGTATTGTTGTTCTAATCGATTTCATTGACTAGATAGTATTGATTCGATACGATTGATTTGATTGATCGATTGATTTTCTTCTGTGTACGGATTCTTCTGAGATTTGACGTACTGATTTATTGAGTTTGATTTATCGATTATTCTATCGCTGCATCGACTATTGATTTCATTGACTATTGATTTCCGTATTGCATTGACTACTGATTTGATTTTCGTATCCGCTGCATAGACTCATTGACCATCGACTGTTATGGATTTGATTGGCTGACATGCATATTGATAGCTGTACCGTGCTTTGATTTCAGTTGTAAGCTTTGGTGATCTGCTGGGCTATTTAAGCTCATTATATGTGGTTGATATTTTCAGGTCCGAGCAAGACAACTGGAATGGAGTTCGATCAGAATGTCAGACGAATCCTTTCACTATGGATGCCTGGGGCGTCACAGCTATGTAACGAGCTAGTGGGCCCCCACTATGGCTCTACCCTTGACGATGAATGTTAAAATTCTTGATCTCAACTCCAACATACAACTTAGGTTTTGTTTGAGACAGTTTTTTCCCTGATTATAAAAATAGTTTTTTAGTACAAAAATTAAAATTTTCGTACTAAAAAGCTGCTTTAAGAAGTGATAAAAAGGCATCACAAATAAAGCCTTAATATCTACACTAATTATCCATAGTACTTATTCTCATGAAAGATGAGAGCCAAGTTGAGCAAATATCATTTATTGAAAAAAGGTATAAAAAGAAAAAAAGAAACAAGAGCAAAATCTCAAAAAGAAGTTATAAAAATATAAAACAAAATATAACAATTAAGAACCTAATAAAAAAAAAAACTCAGAGAAACACAATGCATTGAGCACCACAATTATGATAAAGGTTCCATCCAAGATAATATAATGACATAACAAAGCATATCTGGCATGCAACAGCCATTATTGAATTATGTTTGAGTGATCTGGAAGCAGTTCTATATCGCTCCGCTAGGGTTTTGGCAGGGTTTTGCTTCGCGCCGCCATTTCTTCTCCATTTGGGGAGGGGCCTCCTCCCCTCCCCTCCGTGCTTCCGATGGCGTCTTCCTCTTACACTTCGAACTTTCCTCCGCTTCCTGGCTCTGGTTCTCCAGCGCTCTCCGCTCCTCCCGGTCTCGATTTCATCAGAAATCTTACCAAACAAGACCCAGTGGCAAATGATTTTACACTTTCCTTCTTCTCTCCTACCGCCAAAGTTCCTTTATTGGCGGATGATCTCTCTCGTGGAGTTCCTGACTGGGGTATGTCGCTGGTTGGATACTCGGTCGGGCCTCGTCCTGCTTACATGAGTCTCTTGAATATCATCAACAAGGTTTGGGCTCCTAAAGGTTCGGTTGAACTTTTATCCTTAAACGATGGCTTTTTCCTGTTCAAATTTACTTCTTCGGAAGACTTTGAGGCTACATGGACGGGTGGCCCATGGTTTTTCTTTGGCCGCCCGTTCATTCTTCAAAAATGGTATCCTAAATTCATGCCTAAGAGGGATGAATTTAGTGCCATTCCAATATGGATAAAAATTGTTGATTTACCTTTGGCGATCTGGAATCCTATCGGTATCTCAAAAATCGCTAGCTTTGTTGGTCACCCGTTGGCGGTTGATGCTTTAACGACCCGTAAAACTCGTCTAACGTTTGCTCGGGTATGCGTTTTGGTATCTAGCAAATCGACTTTTCTGGATGTTATTCCTGTATCTCTAGATGGTGATGATGTGGAACTCAATGTGGTGTATGACTGGAAACCAATCCCTTGTTCTGGCTGTGGATCGTTGGTCCATCCTCCTAGCCTCTGCCCCAAAAACCCCCTATCCAAACCTCCTTTTCCCCCTTCATCTCGGGGGAGAAGTAAAAGTCGAATACGTCAAAATACACTATTTCCTCCACCTAAGTTACCTTCGATCCTGCCTCCCAAGGCTTCTGATCCTCCCTTAAGCTCACCATGTACCACCGTATTACCCACTCCCCCTGTTATATCCACTGTTGACTCCATTACTGTGCCGGTTCTATTACCTACTTCCACTGTTTTAACCATTGCTGACAACCCTTTGGTGCCTGCTTAGGTTGACGCATCTCATACTATGGCTTCCCATGGTATGGATTCTGCCCCTCAACCAGAACCCATTTCTAATCTTAACTCTCCCTCCGGACAGACTGAAGCTATTAACTCCTTCTCTCACGATGAGCCTGACCATACTGAGCCCCCTTTGTGCCTGCTCATTCCCATTCCCGGGATAGCCCAGGTAAATTTTCTGCGTCCAAAACCCAGCAAAAACCACCCTGGATGCAGAATCCTCCTCCCACATCCTCCTCTTCACCGAATAAGTTTGCTATACTTCAAGACGATGATCCTCCTGACATTGTTGAACCCTCTGAATCCTCTTCAAGTTTTTCTTACCATAATTTGAAAGAGCCTCCTGACAGACAAAAACAGGCTAAGTCTCAAAAATCTCAAAATTCAAAGCCCCCTAGATCCAAAAGCGCCAAAAAAGCGCAAACTTCATCAAAGTCCAAATGATCTTACCGCCCATTGGTTGCTGGAATGTGCGGGGTTTTAATAGCCCTGAAAAAGTAATGGCTTGTAAAAATTTGTTAAAGTCACATCGTCTTGAAATGCTCTATATTTTGGAGGCTAAGCTCTCTACGAATCCGGATTCCGACCACTAGTTTGCCCATACTCACCATATTTTTCCCCAAGAGATGAGTTGTAACAATCTTTGCGCTTCTTTCCCAGGGAGAATTTGGCTTAAATAGAATGCAAATTGTGTTAATTTTAGACCCATCATCACCTCTTCCCAGTTAATACATGGAATTGTCTCTTTCTCATCTGATTCTCAGTTTCTCCTGTCTGTGGTCTATGCGGCCAACACTCAATCTGATAGAATTTCTCTGTGGAATCAGCTAGCTTCTTTAGCGGTTAATATTTCCTCCTCGTGGCTTGTGATGGGAGATTTCAATTGCTTTCAGAACTGTCAAAGAAAAATTAGGTGGGTTGCCACCTCTCCATAGCCAACTTAATGAAATGAATAGCTGGATTTTTGACACCGGGCTCCTTGAATTGGCTTCTACTGGTTTAAATTTCTCTTGGTTTAATCAGCGGGTTGCTGATCCTATTCATGTTAAATTGGATAGAATGTTGATTAATGTGGCTTGGCTGGAAGCTTTCCCCACTTCCTTTTACTATGTTGATGCTCCGATGTGCTCTGACCATTCACCCTTGATTCTTTTATCTGGAGCTCCCACGATTACTGGTGTGAGATTTTTATTCAAAAACTACTGGGTAAATATGGATGGCTATTGGAATATGGTTATTTCTGCTTTTGCAAAGCATTATGCTGCTAGCCCTATTGCCAACTTATACTTTAAATTGAAATGTTTAAAAGGGCACCTGAAGAATCACAAGTGGAGTAATTCTTCCTTTCTTAAGGACAAAATTGACTCGCTGATTTCTCAACAGAAAATTTGTCTTGATCTCATTAACTCCAACCCGATGGACATGACACTTAACAATTCTCTCAAGCTCATCAATTCTTCTTTGTCCCATTTCCAAAAAGCTTGGGCTTCCTGGACTATTCAGCGGGCTAAAGCCAAATGGTTATCTCATGGGGATGACGATTTGGGGTTTTTATATGCATGGATTAAAAGTAGAGGCAACATCAATTACATTAGGGAGATTACGACTTCTGATGGTCACTTCAACTCCCCCAGTTCTGTGGCTCAAGCCTTGATAAGGCATTTCCAAGGGCATTTTAATAGCCAGCATCCTCATTCTGGCAATATGAGGCTTATTCCTTATGGTCCCTTAATCCCTGCTTATCTTGCTGAATCCCTCACTGTTCCGGTGTCCGATAATGAGATCAAAGATGTTGTTTTTGCGGGTGCCTCTTCATCCGCCCCTGGTCCAGATGGATACACTTATCATTTATATAAAACCTCTTGGAATATCACTGGGCACTATATTTGTCAGGCTGTTAAAAACTTTTTTGACACCGGGATTCTCCCTACCAGTGCTAAAGCTACTACTCTGGTCCTTTTCCCCAAACATCCTCATGCCTCCAACATTAATGATTTTAGACCTATCTCCCTCTGTAACACTTTCTATAAAATTATCGCTAAGATATTGGCTAATAGGATGAAAGGTATCATGCCTCTTATTATTAATGAAAGTCAAGCGGGCTTTATCCAAAAAAGGTTGGCTTCTGATCACATCATTTTAGCTGCTGAAATTCTTAGAGATTTTAACTTGGGATCTTGCAAAGACTTTTTCTGTGCTAAATTGGACATCAAAAAGGCTTTCGATACGGTTTCTAGAGAATTCCTCTTGAATAGGATGGAGGTGAAAGGCTTTCCTCCTAAATTCATTTCTTGGATCAAAGGATGTATCCTGGATGTCCCTTTCTCTGTTTGTGTTAATGGTGTCCTGGAAGGTTTTTTCAACTCTACCTCAGGGTTGCGTCAAGGTTGCCCCTTGTCTCCATTGCTATTTTCCATTGTCATGGACGCCTTTTCTTGTGCCTTGGATGAAGGTCCTTTTCAGGGAATTAATAGAGGCAATTCTGTGTTTAATCATCTTCTCTATGCAGATGACGTGTTGGTTTTTGGCCCGGCTACCATTTCAAATGCTCATGCTCTTAACAACACTCTGAACACTTTTGCTGAACAAAGCTGGGCTTTACATAAACAAGAATAAATGCTCTATCATCCTTTCTGGTAACCCCAACCTTGCCTCGAATATTAATGCCATCCTCGGTTATTCTCTTTCGGTTGATTCTTTAAAATATCTTGGGCTTCCCATCGCTATCAAGAAATTATCCCCTTCTCACTTCCAACCACTTATGAGTAGGATTTCTACTCTACTTGCTGGTTGGAAAGTTAAGTTTTTGTCTTTTGCAGGTAGAATTCAGTATTTGAAATTCACTATTGCCAACACCATAGCTTACTGGATTAGAGGAGCGATTCTACCCAAGGGCTGTTGTAAGCAAATCGTCAAATTATGCGCTAAGTTTTTATATCATGGCTCTTCCACTGAGAAAAAACTTCACCTAATTGCGTGGCATAAAACTTGTATACCAACTTGCTTTGGGGGATTGGGAATTCCGGATATTCATTGTCTTTCTTTTGCTCATGGCTGCAACCTCATCTGGAGATTCTATAATCAGAATTCTTTGCTCTTCTCTTGGTTAAGATACAAATATATTTCTCCTTACAAGCCTCCTAAAGCCAATTGTTCCAAATTATGGAAAGGAATTTGTTCTTTTGCCAATCATATTAAAAACCTTTTTAAGTTTCAGGTGATTAAGAATTCCTGCAATATTTCTATGTTTTGGGACCCGTGGTTGAATGATCAAACTCTTGCTAGCTTAATGTCTCATAGTCCTGTTGATTTTATGAGTGTTAATGAGTTTATTTTCTAGGGATGTTGGAATTTCACCGAGGTTATCTCCCCTCAGTTGTTCCACGCTATTTTGGCTGTTCCTGTTTCTGATGGCCCCAGTAGTATCACTTGGCTGGGAGAGGGCGTGCCTTGCTTCAAAACCTTTAAAATGGTTTACTACTCTAATTATACCAAAGTTAGCTGGTATAAGTTAATTTGTCATAAAAGATCGGCTTTAAGGTACTCGGCTTATGCTTGGTTAGCTGTGATGAGGGGGCTTAAATCGGTGGAGGTTCTGGCTACCCGGAACATTTTCATTCCCCCTTTTTGTCCGTTATGCAATGCCGAACATGAAAGCATAAACCATCTTTTCTTCCAATGTGATTTTTCGAATCAGATTTTACAAATGCTTTTACCTAGCACGCAGACATTCCTTTTAAGGCCTAATCTGATGCAACTTCTGGAATTTTTTGAGGGAGATCAAGGGCTTACTTCAAAAGAAAAGAATTTTTGTTATTTTGTTGTTTGTTGTTTACTTTACTTCATTTGGTGAGAACGCAATGATAGGAAATTTTCGAGGAAACTTTGCTCTCCTATCACCATCTATTACCGTAGCATCTCTGCCATTCTTTCCAAGGCCAGATTCTGGAAGAATTTTGAAAATTTATGCAGCACCTATCCTCAATGCTTCTTTCGCCAATTCTAATTCTGGAAAGGTTATTGGTTTTGTCCCATGGCAATGATGAGCCGGACTGGGTTGTCGCTTACTACCCTGGATGGCCTCATTTTCTGCTTGGCTTCTTCCGGTACTTGGCCTGGCTTTTGCACCCTGCTGGACATTCCTGTGGATTATTGATGGCAACCGGGTAACTTTTTGAAGGCTTTGAGTGGCTTCGGTGATTTTTGCCTTCTCCCAGTCCGTTTATTCTGAGCCTCGTTGGTGACAATTTTATTTTGTCGTTCTGGGATTGTAATTTTTGTTTTCAGCTCATAGTTCTCTTGTTTATCTTTTGAGTTAGATGTTTCTTTTTGTAACCTGTTCATTTGATCAATATACGGGCTAAGCCCCAAATTTTCCCAAAAAAAAAAAAAAAACAAAGCGTATCTGAAGAAGGATGTTATCATTGTTTGAAAAAAAAAAAAAAAAAAAATAAAAACTTGTTTAAGCATCATATCCTTGTACAAGCAATTGCATTCATAGAAGCAAAGGATAATAATAGAAATACACAGTAGCAAAAACTAATTCCCCTTTTTGTCGTTTTTTGTAGACACAGTATGGTCGCGTGCACTGAACCATTTTGCGTCAATCCTGGAGTCATGAAAGTTTCAATCACAGTCACAGTCTATATATGCTCTCCTCAGTCTGCCTCAGCTGATCAGCTCTTGGTTGGCAGGCTTCAAGCACAGAAACCGGTGATCTAGCCCCGAAACTTTGCCGGTAAGTTTAAAAAAATTTATCAATTATTGATTTAAGATTCCGGCCCAGTTTCTACAATCCTTTGAACTTGTGTTCAAACTATCCTTATTGGCTGTCATTTGGAATTTCGTGAATGCCGTTTTGTTTGGGCTGAAGCGTTTCTGATGATGACTGCTGGGCGACGCTGCTGCAGAAGAATTTCATGAGTTATGGAGTTTTCTCCATTATGAGACTTGTGGACTTTTCTTCTTCTTCGCAGCACCGATTCGCCCGCTAGGTTTATTGGGCGAAGTTCAGTCACCGTTGACCAAAGGAGCGAACTTTACCAACGCTTTGGCATGTCGGGACGGTTTCCTCTGCACTTCTAGGTTTTGTTGAAAAATATGAAATTTTCGGTCCCGAAAAACATTGTTTTGTACTGGCATATAGGATTCGTAGGTTTTACACTTCCCGTTTTTAATCTTTGCCTTGCAACCCTAGCTTTTTATCCGTGTCCTAATCACTTATCCAGAAGATGTCACGGAACAATAGTAAGCAGGGTTGTCTTCTGTTAGAATTGTTTTGCCTATGCTTAAAATGACCGGTGATGTTGGTTTATTGAGATAGGTTTATCACTATGAAGTATAAACTCAAGGTTATGCATGTTGATGGGCTTGTTTCTTGTTTAAAGGATGATTACCAATTCATATTATTTCACCAATTTATCTTTTTAGGAGCTTGGTCCTCAAGAGTTAACTTTCAAGGGGGTTTGTAGCAATGGGAAATTCTTTCGAAATCCGGAGGGATCACAAATCACTCAGATGCATATGTCTTTGCCTATTGCTTCTGATAGTTTCACAGAATGTTAGTGCAGAAAGCTCATATTTGATTGGGCTGGGGAGCTATGACATTACAGGACCTGCAGCTGATGTTAACATGATGGGATATGCTAATATGGAACAGATTGTATCTGGAGTTCACTTCAGACTAAGAGCTCGTGCATTTATAGTTGCTGAGCCTGGTGGGAGTCGAGTGGTTTTTGTGAACCTCGATGCATGCATGGCATCCCAAATTGTTACCATTAAAGTAATTGAAAGATTAAAATCCAGGTGTGGTTCATTTTCTGATTTCAGAAACCGATCTTTAATATTGATTGTTTTTTTTTTACCATGTTACTGTCTTGTTATCCCATACTTTATAGTAGTTTTAGTGCATAAACCAGTCTGGCATGGAGCATGGTCTACAATTTGTTGAATACTACTTTATGCTTGGCAAGGTTGTGGATTTTTTCTATTTTAATTGGTACTTGTCATTTCGGTGAATTTATGAGCTTAATCAAGGCTATTAAGGCAGTCATTTACAATTCATTATCACCATCATTGACCTTATTTCCGAATTGTTGACCAACTTTATGTACCTTTATCATACACTTATTCATATTGAGTGTCATATAAGGAGTATTTGTGCCATCTTTTTTTTTTGCACCACTTCTAGCAATTTTACCTTGATCTGCTGCTTTTTAATTTCTTTATTTATACGTCCCAATCTTCTTGAGGAATCATCTATCCTCTCTTGTTTGTGTCTAAACCACTAGAATGACCTGAATATATTTTCTTCCACCTTATCTTGTAGGTTTTGCTAAGACAACTTATCTAAGATAATTTATTGCCACTTCATCCTAGGGGTGTCAATTTCGGGTCACGGGTCGGGTTCGGGTCGAACCCGGAACTGACCCGGGTTCAAACGGGTCGACCCCCTAACCCGACCCGGGTAGACAAACGAGTCGGAAAACCGAACCCGGACCCGACCTGGCGGGTTGCCGGGTTGACCCGACCCGACCCGGTTTGGGTTGCCGGCGCCGAAATGACGGCGGCGGACGCGAGTGGGGACAGCGCGGGCGCGGGGGCAGCGCGGGTGGGCGCGCGGCGGGCAGCGCGGGATTTGAATTTTTTTGAATTAAACGGGTTGGAGGGTTGACCCGGCAACCCGACGGGTCAACCCGAACCCAACCCATTTTTTAAATGGGTCAATTTATGGAACTCGAACCCGACCCGTTTTGAAATCGGGTCGGGTTCAACCCGGATTTTCCGGGTCGGGTCCGGGTCGGGTTTTTTTCGTGTCGTGTCAAATATTGACACCCCTACTTCATCCTTCATAGTTTACGATGCATCCTTTTTAATATTCCATTATGTCATACTCAATTTAGTTATCATTGGATTTTTTTTTATTATCCATACTATATATCTATACCACATATAACAAGCTTAATTCCAAAATGGTGGATGATCCGATTTCCACAACCTTGAAAGAAGGAGGAGAAAGAGATAATGAAGAAGAACCACGAACCCGACCGTCTTCAAGGTTGGTGGGTGATCCGATTTCCCTCTCCTAGGGATTTCTCTCTCAAGCACTCTCAAGATCTCACAAAGAAATCAAACAAGGGAAATTTTTTTATCATTCAGTCATTAAACCTTAGAAGAGAAACATAAGGGTTATAAATAGCCTCGTACAAAAGGACTCAAAAATAAAAAGACGACCATGCCCTTAGGGCTTACATACGATCTCCCTTAAGTAAGGGGTAAAAGAGGAAAACAAATACAACATAAATAATAAGAGATAAATAAAATAAGAAAAGACAAATACCTGAATTACATCGACTCGATCGTGGCCGTAGATCGACGGCCACGCCTTTGATATACTTTCAACGCTCTGATGTCCCCATCAATATCTTTATTAATATTAATGTGTCTTTGGAACTGATCATCTTTTTAATTCTCATGATACTTACTCAATGCCTTTCCATGCTCAGTAAAAATATGAAAACTTCTTCTTTCACTATCTACACTTTTTTCGTTAATCTGTCTCCTTAGCTGATCACAGGGAAAATAGTATTGAATTGACATCACAAAGAGTGGGCTTATTTTGAAGAAAGGCATGTTTCTTTATCTTTATTTTGTTCTACGAAGTCAAAATGCAAAATATAAAATAATTATTGTCTTGGACCTTTAGAAGTTGTTGTTTAGGTGATTAATCTAACATGAACAAATAGTTATTGCAGTTTGGTTGGTCTATTTTTCATTAAATCAATCAGCTAAACTAAGAATATTTCCAGGCTTCAACATGCAAAAGCTATATTGTTGTTTCGTTTTACATACTCGATAATATTTGATCTCATTGGTTTGGCTTTCTCTTGGCAGGTATGGTGGCTTATATGATGAAAGAAATGTAGCAATCAGTGGAATTCATACACATGCTGGCCCTGGAGGTTATCTACAATATGTTGTTTATATTGTGACTTCACTTGGGTTTGTTCGACAGTCATTTGATGTCATTGTTGATGGGATTGAGAAAGCCATCATACAAGCTCATGACAACTTGCGTCCTGGGTCAATATTTATAAACCGGGGTATGCCTTTCATGAGTTTGTTGTGTATATTAATTTTGATTCTATGTTATAATAGGCTTTATTATTAGTTGATGAAATTTTTTTATTGTTTGATCCTGACTTGCTTGGTTTTTCTTTATGATTTTGAGCCTTTCTTTTCGTATGCATAGGATCCACTTTTTATTAGGCTGCATGCTGATGATGGTAAAATATTTTGTTGTTGCTAGGACTTCAATGCCATTCCATTTCATCTGTTTCTTTGTTTATTCACTTCTGATTTTTTGGTAGTAGTCTTGTGTTGTCTTGTTTATATAACATATTTGTTTCACAAAAAATCTTCTGATTTCTTAGTTTTATTTATCTATTGATAAGAATTTTCCTTTTTTCCTTGCTTATCTTTCCTTTTTGTTTTGTCTATTGGAATTCCCTTTTTCAAATGTTCCTGAAAAATTCTTTCTGCTGCCTCTTTAGTCAGCTTGGGCTCGGGATGCATTAGGAATTTGATTTCAAGCAGGACTTTGTAAATAGTGCTTATGATTCATTCCTAAGCAGGCTCAGTAGCATGCCAATTGAGTGTTAGTCAACCCAAGGAGTTGGAAATAATGTTCTTTATTTCTATTTAAGCTACTTTTCAGCTTATGGGCTTCCTCATTGGCTTATTCTGATGTTTCTTGATTTTATCCAAATTTTATTTCTGTTAGAAACTTCATCATATTATAATTCTAGGAACACATGTTCCCTCTTTACTCCATATTTGTTGACACGATCCGTGGTTAACGTGGATACTTTACTTGCCAGGAGAGCTTCTTGATGCTGGTGTCAACCGAAGTCCAAGTGCATATCTTAATAATCCTCCTGAAGAAAGAAAGAAATACAAGTATGATGTTGATAAGGAAATGACCCTACTGAAGTTTGTAGACAAAGAATGGGGTCCTGTTGGTAGTTTTAATTGGTTTGCTACTCATGGGACATCTATGAGTCGTACAAATTCACTGATAAGTGGAGACAACAAGGGAGCTGCTGCTCGTTTTATGGAGGACTGGTTTGAGAAGGTTCATGGAGAGGCAACCGACATAAAATCTGAAGTTTCAATTAATGATAGCCTAGAAAGTGGATTCCCTCGGAAATTGTCCAGCATAACCCCCCAGTTGCACGAAAACTGTATGTTTAAGCAATGCACTTGACTCAGGCTCTCATATTTTTTGTGATAAAATGAAAATTCACATGCTCTTTGTTTTAAGAGAACTTTCAACATGTTTTCTGCAGATTCCATGTTGAAGCTGCTTGCTATGTCGTTTCCGGCAAATAATGGTAGCCAAGTACCTCGTACCTTTAGTACTACACATCGTGTAAGAAGTACCTTTAGTCAGGGAGTTGGAGCAAAATTTGTTTCTGCTTTTTGTCAATCAAATTGTGGGGATGTAAGTCCAAATGTTCTTGGAGCTTTCTGCATAGACACTGGCTTACCTTGTGATTTCAACCATAGTACTTGCAATGGAAAGAATGAATTGTGTTACAGTCGTGGTCCTGGGTATATATATATATATATTTACTGGCTAGTGTCTTATAAGCTTTTCTTTGAATGCATTTCAAACAATGAGTATTGATTTATCAGGTATCCAGATGAATTCGAGAGTACACGCATCATTGGAGATAGACAGTATAAGAAGGCTGTTGATTTGTTCACGGCAGCATCAGAACAGATCAATGGGAAAATTGACTATCATCATACTTACTTGAATTTATCAAATCTAGAGGTTACTATTCCTTCTATTAATGGTCAAGAAGTGGTCAGAACATGCCCTGCTTCCATGGGTTTTGGTTTTGCAGCTGGAACCACTGATGGTCCTGGAGCTTTTGATTTTAGCCAAGGAGATGACAAGGTTAGTTAAGTGGTTTCATCATTGAGAGTAACTGCTTACCAAGCTTTTCTTCATGATATGATGTGCTTTTGATCAGGGAAATGCATTTTGGAAGCTGGTGAGAAACGTACTAAAAACACCTAGTAAAGAGCAAATTGATTGTCAGCATCCAAAGCCAATTCTATTGGATACTGGTGACATGAAAGAGCCATATGATTGGGCGGTAAGAATGCTTTTTGCTTAAGCTTTTTCTTTTCTCTTTTCTTTTTGGCATGAATGCTTATAGATGATATGCACAATGAAATTGGCTATGTATCTAATGTACAAGTCTGATATTGGGACTTTCATGCATGTGCATGCTTGGTTAATTGTATCTATGTGGAAGGTTTGTTGGTAGGGGATTCTCAGGATGAGGGAGAGAGGGTTTCAGAGTGTTTTCTTGGATGGGATCAGGATTACTTATTTTGCTAGCTGGTGTTTTGTGCTTTTTCTTCATTTTCCTTTCTTTCTAGGATGGAGATGGGAAGTTGAGTTTAGAACTTTAGATGGCGCAGTTAAGGAACTTAGCACCAGTTGTAATACTTATGTAAATTCTTTAGAACTTGAATCTCATTTATAAGCTGTCAGTACTTTAATTTGTCCATGATATCTTGTTGCTGATGTTGGTAACTGGGACTTGCATCATTATTGGTGCTGAACTGCTGATTGGTTGGCCTCAATTCTGCCAATATTTTAGCAGACGACAACAACAACATCAACCGGTTATCCATCGGTTGCATGAATCCTTTTTTTCCATTGTGCCCAAATAAGAGTCAAATTCTCATTTAAATTTAATAAAAAAATGTGATTTCTAATATTTTTCTACCTCTACCATTTTTAACATAGGCCAAATCTAATACATCAACTCTTTTAATCGGGTCATTGGAAGACCGACGTTTAATGTGACCAGACCATCTAAGGAGACTCTCTAATTTTATATGCCACTAGAACTACTCCAACATTTTCACATATATACTTGTTTCGCATTCCGTCTCTAATAATAAAGCCACTCATCCCCCTAAGCATCCTCATATCTGCAACACTTAACTTTATTTTATGCTTCTCTTTTAATAGATAACATTCAGTGCCATAAAACATTGCAGGTCTCACCACCATCTTATAGAATTTTCTCTCATTTTTGAGGGGTACTTTTCTATCACACAATAGACTCGATGCATTCTTCTAACCATCTAACTTGAATTCTACTAATAAAATCCCCATCTATTTCATCATCATTTTGAACAATAGATCCGAGATATCTAAAACTTGTACTTTTATTAATGACTTGATCGCTCAAAATCACAATCTCCCTACTTGATTTATTACTACTAAAATTACACTCCATGTATTTTGTTTTAGGTCTCTCAAAAGAAAACCTTTACACTTTAAGCTTGACCTTCATAATTCAAGTTTACCTTCAACTCTATGTAAAGTCTTATTAACAAGAAGAATATCATCAACCAAAAGCATACACCAAGGTAGATCCTCGTACAATATATAGTAAGAACATCCATAACTAAAGTAAAAAGATATGGGCCTAAAGTTGATCCTTGATGTAATCCAACTTAAATAGGAAAATACTTGGTCGAAGTACCTTGTGCTTGAACACAAGTAACAGTTCCTTTATACATATCCTTGATGACTTGAATATTTTAGATGAAAAGTAAAACTTTATTTAGAAGGTTTTTGAACAATCCCTCTCAATCAATTAATACCTTTGTTCATCCATCTATTATTCATTTAATGTAGCAAGTGAAGTTGGGTCAATCTGTTTTTTTTATAGCATATGCGTTGCTTATCATCTTCATCAATAACCTTTCTACTAATGGTAGATACTGCATGGAGAGGTTGAAGAAAAAAAAAAAAAAAAAAAAAAAGATGCTATTAAACTGAACAAATTATTTGCTGACACCATGCATAAGTGTATAACTTTACTCATCAGTGCTCTATTTTTCATTATTCCTTTGATATCTTAATTGTTGATAACTATTGCTGCTAATGCTTTCGTATTGCTGCATCTATACTTGTTTTCACCATAACTTCACCTAGTTGGGTCTGCACTGGCCATGGTCTGCCTTTATCAATTAACAATGCCGAACTGTTATAATATAATTAGCTTTGGTTTCTTTTCTAGCAGATAATGGGCAGATATCATACTGAAAAAAAGCACTATATCTCTCATAATATGTTCTTAATTTTTTTTTAATCTATTTCAGAACTTTTCAAGACTGGTAAATTTTAATAGGGCATTTGTCATTGGTAATTCTAAGCATATTTATTTATTTATTTATTTTTTTAATAATTCTAAGCATATCATAATATAAGTGATTACAAAGTTTTGCAGTTTCATAATATCGCTAATTGTTCCTTTTTTGTTTGATTTTTTTCCAGCCTTCAATTCTTCCAATTCAAATAATTAGAATTGGACAATTGGTCATCCTTTGTGTGCCTGGAGGTATGCATATTATTGCTGCATCTTATTCACTCATTTTGTTTCAACATGGCACTTACTCATTGATTAAATTAGTCCTGCTTTTTCTAAGCTTATCACCTGTGAGACCATTATTTGTGTTGAAAAATTCTCTATTGAAAATGTATTTCATTAATGTCATCTTCTACAAGCGCTAGTATTTTCTGAAAGTAAGTTTCATCTAGTTGTTTCATCTTGTGGCCTTACAGAGTTCTTTTCCTAGTGTGGATCACCTTAACCACGTTTGACTTCATCTTTTCCTATCCGTTGTTATATTTTTTGCCCTATGTATGGTGTTTTCAATGCATACGGACAATCTATCATTGATTTTCATCTTTATTCCAATCAAATGTCAACTTTTCTTTCAGAGTTTTCTACAATGGCTGGTAGGCGTTTACGTGATGCTGTAAAAACTGTACTTGCCAGTAGCAGCTCTGGAGAATTTGATGAGAATGTGCATGTTGTACTTGCTGGGCTGACGAACTCATATTCTCAATACATCACTACATTTGAAGAGTATGAGATCCAAAGATACGAGGTATGTGGAAAATTACTCAAATATTGGTTTCATCAACTCTGAAATGTCCTTGTGTTCCAGCAGGATTATGCCTTTCTCATTTCTTCATGTGCAACAGCACTATTCGCTTATTAATTCTCAGTTCACGAGTGTATAACCTGTTGTATATGTTTCATAATGTTTTGCATCGTCCTCCTCTTCAAGATTGTCTTTAGCCCAATCATTCTGTATCAGTTTAGAAATTCATTGTTTTCATTCATCATTTTTAAGTGTTGGATTGACATTTTCAATTAAATCCTCATTAAAAACCACGTTAGCTTTTCCTTCCTACCACTTTTCCTCCTAATAATTGAGCAACCTGTAGACTGTCGAACTTCTAAAATCTTCTAATTGATAGCTTTGGAGCATGGAGTGAATAGGTGGACTCAACAAGGGGGTGTGACATGCTTTGAGATTGAGATGTTGAACCAAAAGTATGATGAATAGATAGAAAGCCTATCTACTTCCGATGAAGCATCGACTTGATAGGTTGACTCAACAAGAGTTAAGGAAAACTTTGAGAAATAAACTATGGATACGACAAAATATACTGACTAAATTGATAAATCTCCTACCCGTTACCGATGAAGCATGGACTTGACTAGTAGACTCAACAGATGATATGGTAAATTTTGAGAAATAGGATATGAATACCTTAAATTATAAAGAATAGATAGATATAACCTGTTCACTTTTTGGGCCGTTATGAATTAAAGAAATTCATGCACTTGATATAGAACTAAATGATTGGAGATCTAAAGAATGTTTATCACTAGCTTGTGCAAGTGAAGATAATTAATTTTAGATTTGTATATTGGAGCATAAGAATGGAATTTTTAGATAAAGAAATTTTGAAGTTTTGAGCAATAGGATAATCAAATGATTGGTGGTCTAAAGAATGATGATCTTTAGCTAGTGCAAATAAAGAGTTATGGTTTTAGATTTATATATTGGAGGTTAAAAAAATTTAAATTCGTAGATAAAGAAAATGAATACTATCTTTATTTGTGTGTTAATTTTATTTTATTGTTTCATTTTCTATTCCCTTATACAATGATGTAGTGGATCGTCGGAAGATGCGACTTGCAAGAAGGATTTGAGTTTTCCCAATCCAGGGAAGAAGAAGAAGAAGCTTTCCAAAGCTTTAACAAAGGGATAATATCATTCAATGCCTTTTCTTCTACAAGACCTCCTACTTATAAGACCAAAAGAGCATTCTAGAAGGAAATAACAACAAACTAGATAAAGTACTCCTAAGGAACCATTCTAGCTTAAAATGCACCGCATCATTCTCCCCTTGCGTAAAAAGAGCTCGACTCCGTTCGAGGCTCTATAACTAGAAGGGAGGTAAGGTGGCAACAAATTCCTGGATCGAAGACTTTGAATGTGGACTTTGAAATTGCCACATGACGAGGCTTCCCCCAATCCAAGTGATGAACCTTGTGCTCATTTTCATCAAATGAAGAAAGATTTCCAATTCTCTCTGCACCATTACTGTTATCAACTTCGTTGGATTTGCTGCTCATTATCTCACTAGAAGAATTGATAGAGAAGTCGCCATAAGCATTCAAAGTAACTTTATGAGTGAGAACAATCTTTCTTTCAGCACCAACAATAAGCATTACATCAGAAAAGTCCCAGCTCTCTAGAAAATTCGGTAGTTCCCATTTACCAAGGCCATCATGATTAATGTCAAGGATTGCAAACTCCTTACCACTTTCCACTTGATACTCTTTGCAGCCCTTGAGTTCAATAATAAGGAAGAGCTGCAACGGGGTCCTCAAGGGAAGGATGCCCTCAAGAGCTTGATCATGGCTTTCAGTATACACAATACATTTCTCTAACCATCTCCTATTTTTAAGCGTGTGCACAATATCTCCCATCCTCCACTTCTCATCTTGTAATTTAAGAATTTCGATCCATTTTATCAGGAACTGCCATTTGAAGACAGTAATCAAAACCAATGCCACCATCTTCAACAGGGATGCATAATTTTGTAGTGACATATTGTCGAACAGTTTGAGAGCATTGCGCTGGATCGGCTTTGACAGTAGAATTCTGACCAGAAATTTTCACACCTGTAGTGAAAATACTTCGAGTACCACATCCAGTAGCATTGCAATACACTTCCACGTCATTTATATTTATTTCAGGAATGCTAAAGGCAAGAAGATCATGACATACCGTGAGAAAGGAAGCCTCTGATATGAAAATATCATTGTGTTCATCTTCATCATTAACACATTGATGCGGGTATGGATCATTTATGCAGATGTCCTCAACACTGGAGTCGGAACAGGCAGCAAGACTGGAATCTGGTCGTGAGAGATCGAGCTCAACACTTGAAGCAAAATCGCAAGAGCAGAGTGGGTGCTCTGTCTGAACGGGCAGCAACGGAGGAGTAGTAGTGGTATTATTTTGGCCTGCTGTTGCCTTTGTTGCAATATTTTCACCCGCATTCATCTGACCAATTAAGGCCTGGATAGAATCATTTGCAGAGTGACTTGTTTGAACAGGTAAGGAATGCGGAGCCGAAGATGCCAATGCATGAGCATGCTCACTAGATTTTTCAGCTTCTGAAATATTGACTTGAGTGGTGAGCTGAGAAGGTTGAAACGGAACAGCTTCACCTGAGCTAGGCTGTTCAAAAATAGCATGGTCAACTTGTTTGGATTCAGAGGATTCCATTTGCAGCTTAGTGCTCTCGCCCTCAAGAGAGAGAAGGATGTGCTCAACGGGCGATTCCAGCTCCCTACTACTATTCATTTCCTGAGATACCTGGTTAGCGGCATCCTTGGTTTCTGATGTTGGTGCTAATTCATCCTTTCCATCTGAAAACTTCAGAACAACAGTCCCAATTCCAGTATCATACTGAGCGGGCGGCAACGACAGAGATCTAGGAGCGTTAGAAGTAGTAGCAACCGGAACTGGCGGTGGAGGACATGTAGGAAAATTGGATGAAGCGAGAAGCGGTCCAGTGAGCTGAGCAGAGGCAGAGTCGAAAACAACAGTGGCAGTTGCTTCTTCGGCTACGAGATCCCGATCGGGCAAGAGACGGACGAAGCCACGCACGCGTCGGATCGGCGAATCGGCGGCTGGGGGTGCGGGAGTCTGGTCGGCGGTCGGCCCCGCGAGCGCAAGCGGTATGAGGTCGGAGACGGGATTGTCATCCTGCTGGTTTGGGGCGTATCCCACTTCCAGAGATGTTTCTATTTGATCGGAATCGATCTAGATCGGATCAAGATCGGAGTTCCGTTTGCGAGGCGACGTAATCTGTGGAGGCGGAGGATTTCGCCATCATAATGGAAGCTCGAGCGGTGGGCATTCCGGCGGTGGATCACGCCATTTGAGCGGGAGTTCGAGCGGAACATAATCATCAACGATCGAGGGAGTATGGCGGGACGGATGGCGTCTGCGTGAAACGGGCGAGGAGATGGAAGAAGAAGAATACCTCGGTATGGTTGCCGACGACATTCTCATCTTCCTTATTGCCCGAAGGTTTTCGCGAATCCGATCAAGATTTCTGTCTACCTGATCGAGCGATTTCTTCGATTGAGCTTGATAGAAGGCGATCCGGCTCCGAGCATCGTCGGCAGCCCACCTTCCTTGGCGTCGATCGTCGTCGACCGCCAATCTTGTTTTGCGGCTTCGATCGTCGTCGACAGCCGACCTTCTTCCGCAGTCCATCGATCTTCACAAGCTCCAGGCTCTGATACCAACTGATGTAGTGGATCGTCGGAAGATGCGACCTGCAAGAAGGATTTGGGTTTTCCCAATCCATGGAAGAAGAAGAAGAAGCTTTCCAAAGCTTGAACAAAGGGATAATATCATTCAATGCCTTTTCTTCTACAAGACCTCCTACTTATAAGACCAAAAGAGCATTCTAGAAGGAAATAACAACAAACTAGATAAAGTACTCCTAAGGAACCATTCTAGCTTAAAATGCACCGCATCATACAATACTCAAATTCATGATCATAGTGAAAAAATTGATCTTCTATGTTTCATATACAAGAATTTCATTTTCATGGGAAAAGTTAATTTAGTGAGGACATTCACACTGGGATGGTGAGACATGTAGGCTTCTATTGGATTGAAGGAAAGTGAAGGAAATGAAATTAAATATGAGGAATTTTCTGATGAATTTTGAATCAACAACCATTGACTTGAGGTTTTAAGATCCTCGATTTTAAATTTATTGCATCAAAACATAGTTTTTATAGAAAGTACAATAATTTTTCTATTCGGATGGAGTCATTTGTATTTAGAAGTTTGATGTTTAAAACTCTAAAATAAACCATTGTCCTTCGTGATTGAAGGAATTTATTGTGTAATTTTGCAAATGTGTTGTGTTTTCTTGTAAATGTCTCATTCCGATCCTAAACAAGATTTCTTGAAGAGTTTTTTCCACTGAATGAAACTTTTCATTTAAAAAAGGGATAACAATTATGAAAATGATTGCCACCTCGGGATGACATTGTGTTGGGTTCTAGCAATGCATAAATTTGCAAAACTTTGGATTGAAGGGAGTTTGATTGTAAAGTGTTGAAAGATCCACTTGAACAATACTGAGCAGCACCTTTCTCTGATCCACTACTCTATTCGGAGTGTTGTTAGTTATATGAGTTGGCCTTGGAACTTCGACTAAGTTGCATTTCAGATTTACCAGCAAAGTTAACTGCTCGAGATGGTGGCCAAATCAAGTTTATTTTGATTGTTTTGGATGGACTCTTTCAATCCACCAACATATCTTACCACAAGTCATTCCGTTTCATTTAGATCATTGCGCGTACTAACAGGGTAAAACTTCTCGATCGGTAGCTCTGAGAACAACGTTGGTATTATAACAAGATAGTTTTTTTCAATAGCAGATGGGAGGAAATGTGCTTTTAGTAATTCTCTCATTCAACGCTGTCTCTTAACATTCCTCTTCCTCTCAGCGTTATGAATGTGTTAACTTGGTCTTCTGCGCCTCAGGGTCTCCAGTTGAGATCGTTATCGTGCATTGGTCTCTTATTGTCGTCCAGCATAGAAGCTTTGATACCAAACTGACATTAGGGAGGTGAGAAAAAGAAGAAGTCAGGAGGGCAAGAATGAAACTGTTTTGGTTCTGCGTTAAAAAGTGTAGAAAGCTGACAACCACATATGAATATATGCAAGGCTGGGATTATAGGACCTCTTAGTTGGCAACATAAACTCCCAACCAATAGACTAAAGTAGGTTGCATTTCAATCTATTTTCTCCTAAACCTCATTGTGGAATGCTCACAGTTTTTGTTTTATTCAGTTGAAGGTGACTCTTCTTTTGAGATATGATGATGGAATCATTCGATCAGTATGCTTGTGTCTAGTTGGGACTTAGGTTAACACATGCTTGATAGCTTTATATATGCTCGTCTAAATCCTCACTGCTCATAACACCCTTCAGGATTTATTGTTTGAACAAGCTCCTCTCAGAAAGCATGTTTGAAATGAAAATTTCAACAAATGAGTAAAATTATCATGTGCATTTCCAGATTTAGGTTTCGTTTGGGACGACTTTTTTTTCTGCTTCTTAAAGTAGCTTTCTAGTATAAAAATTTAAATTTCTGTACTAAAAAGCTGCTGTATGAAGTAGCAAGAAAGCCGTGCCAAATGAAGCCTTAAAGAAGCTTTCTTCATGTTGCCATTATTTGCTAGTCAGATGACTGAAGCTTATGGTCATTTTTGTTGGTTGCAATTCACCAATCGCGATAAGGTTGTATGGAAATCATGCCATATGTTCCTTGTCCTTCTTTCTATGAATGAATATTACGGATTCCTGGGCGTGGTATTGTTACAGTTCTCTGTTTATTAAATATCACCTGTTCTTGGTGATTTACTGATACAAACTTCTTACAGGGGGCATCTACTTTGTATGGCCCGCACACACTAAGTGCCTACATTCAGGAGTTTAAGAAATTAGCAGCATCTATTGCCGGTGGTCCTAATGTCTCTCCAGGTCCACAGCCTCCGGATCTTCTGAACAAGCAAATCAGCTTGCTTACTCCCGTGCTGGTGGATGCAAAACCCATTGGTGTCAACTTCGGAGATGTAAAATCTGACGTTCCTCAGAACTCAACATTTACCAAGGGCGACCTGGTTGCGGTCATATTCTGGTCAGCCTGTCCCAGAAATGATCTAATGACTGAAGGCACTTTCTCTCTCGTGGAGATCTTGCAGGGTACTGACACATGGGTTCCTGCTTATGATGATGATGATTTTTCTGTCTCCGATTCAAGTGGTCCAGGCCGTGGAAGTTCAGTACTCGCAGCCATGCAACTATAGAGTGGAGAATTCCTGAAACTGCAGTGCCTGGTGTCTATAGAATAAGACATTTTGGTGCTGCAAAAAGGTTGTTTGGATCAATAAGCCATTTCACTGGTGCTTCAAGTGCTTTTGTTGTGATCTAGTGAAGTTTGTTGATATCCTTCTGAGGAAGGATTCTCAATCTACTGTAAAATCTACCTGTTATCCTAAAGTTTGCAACTAATGACAGCCTGAGCTTTGTTTCATGTATGTTTTTATTCTCTGAATGGTAAAGATGAAAATTTTACATTGTATATTGAAGATGATATCAAAGAACATGTTACACGCTTGTACAAATTTCATTTTAAGAAATGCAGTAGATGTGATTTCTTGGTATTCATGGACTCGCAACCTACCTTGACTGCAGGATTAACTTGAATTGTTGCTAGGCTGGCTACTTTTGGGCCATAATTCGAATCCGGATGGCTAATTGGGTCAGGTTGGTTGAGCCAGATTTATAATCATATCATGTTGTGTGGATGTGGGTTGAGGCTTGCGAGAATTTGAATAAATTAGAGGAAACTGTAGTGAAAAAGAACTTGAATTGAGTTATACATGCTATGATTTTGTTTTCTGATCAGAAGTTAGAAGTTGAAATTAACTAACCAAATCATAGACTGGCTGAATCTAAAATAACTTATTTGATACATATTTTTTTTCTTATGTTGCTTGGTAAAAAAAAAAAAAAAATTTCTGGCTAGATGAATAAATTGTTCTATAAAATGTTGTTTATGGCCATTAGATTATTCTAAGCTCAATTGATCAAATTTATATGCAAATAATGATGATATGAAATCAATAGATACATCATTCATATCCTTAAAAGTGAGCTATTCATATGTTATCAACGAAAAAGCCAAAGTTTTAAAGGCCAACGTAAATTATGCGTGGGTTTTAGTTTATAAAAAAAATTGGAAATTGTCATAAAAATTTTGAATTTTAATTTCACATGTGCTAATTTTTTTTTTATTTCATGTTATTTATATATTTAATATTTAAAATTTAAATATTAAGTTCTTATTATTTATATAAAAATTTAATATTAAAAATATCACTCTTATATTTTATTCTTAACATTCATGTCATCTTATATATTTTTAAGTTTTTTTTTTATAATTTTATATTTATTTTATGATTGATAAATGTGTAATATTAAAATTTTAAATATTAAATAAATAAATAGAAGGGTATAAAATGATAAATATGTACCCTCCGCGCGCTTTATAAAAAAAAAAAAACGTATTTTGTTCTCTCAAGGTTTTGGGAATGAATACTTGAAATTTGTTCACAGTCGGTCTCTTCTTGCATTTATCGCTAATTTCACAAAAGCGTGGCTGTCGAAGCAGATAACCATTTTTTTTCATCAATTTGGAGAAATAATTCCCGTTCTCGTCAACAAACAGCCGTTTTCCCTCTTGCCATTTACCCAGATTTCCACTAGAGTGGGAGAAATCTGCTTGCCTCGTTAGCGGAAGAGAAAAATCTAGGGTTTACGGTCTCTTGAGTGAAAAAATGTCGGTCCAGGAGTATCTTGACAAACACGCTCTTGCTAGAAAGATCGAAGATGCAGTTAATGCGGCAGTGAGAGCCAAGACGACGGATCCCGTGCTGTTTATTGTGAGCTTCCACAATCCAATATTCTTTAAACTTCTCTTCTCGGTTCACCAGATGGTAGATTTTATCATTTACTGATTTTTTTTGTTTTTTTTTGTTTTTGTGGCAGTCGAATCATATGAAGAAGGCCGTTCCTTCCGCGATCACAAAGATCAAAGCAAGGCAGATCTTGGATAGTAGGGGAATTCCGACGGTAGAGGTGGAGTTGTATACGAACAAAGGAATGTATCGAGCTTCTGCTCCCAGTGGTACATCTACTGGAATGTGAGTATTATCCAATGGAGTAAGCGCTGAAGTTTATATCCAATGAGCAAATTATATTAGCGCTCGCATGGCCCTGTAAGCTTAGTGGTTTTGAGCAATTTTAGGGAATTTGAAAAAAAATTACATTACAGCTTGGCGAAACTGATACTAGGGACTGTTTGACTACAAGTAGGATTTAGTAAATCTCAGAGGTGTTAAATTTTGAGAACTATATGGCATGATAAATGTTAAATCTGATTAAATTCTAGTGAACAGTTTGGCATAGATTTTCAAGACTGAAAGAGAAAGATGCACAGTGAAAAAAAGTAGTTTACCTTTCCTTTATCCTACTTCTCCTGTGATTTAATACATCTGGGATTTATCTAAAACAAGAGGAAAGCAGAATTTAAGAAAGTTGTAAGATTTATGTGGCTCCAAAAATTATTTATCCTGTCTAAATTTTGTCTAAATCTTGAAACCAAACAACCTGCTTGAACAGATTAAAGATGATTTGCGAGTCACCATAGGAATAAATTTCCGGAATAAAGATTCACATGTAGTTGCACATCACAGACAATTAATGATTCATTCAAAACTTTCATGACATCGAATAATGCTCTTAGAGAACCATATAATAAGTTTAGTCTCCGTAATTATTTTCAAAGATGTTCCCTGTATAACTAAAATCTGTAATAACTTGAAAAAAGTGAAAAGAACCTGCTCGTTAGGCATCCCTAACACAACTTTAGGAGTCACACATGACTGGCCTTCTCATTGATTTCTTGAGATTTATCTCGGGTAGTTTTCTCATGCAACTCTTGTTGAAGGAATTAAGCCACAACTTTAGCATGACAAGTTAAAATGACCTATATAGTGTATGAAATGATTGCAGATTTACTATATGAAATAAACAAGTACTTCTATCTCTTTTCAACAAATGCAAAATCCTACTAAAAGAAATTGTATATGAATCCTAGTATATGGTGAAACTGTTGAAGGATTAAAATGCATTTTTCCTTATCACAGGTTAGGGGATAGTGATCCCTACTGAGGATCACTAATAAAAAAATTGAGAAGTTGAAGGAGGATTCTTGAATAAATGATTCATTGGGATGCACATGTTGAAAGGATGATGAGTAAGAGAAGCTATGTGTCAGTAAGTGCTTTAAAAAATTTGAATCATATGAAAACAAACATGATATTCTACCATATATCCTGCTGATAAAAAACGAATCCATTTATTCCTTATCCATCTCATGTTTATAAAGCATTAAGCTACTAACTATGATGTTTATTACTAGTTTAGAAGGTTTTCTGATTCCTTGTATTTCTTTTTTGCATTTTGGCTTCATGTTAAACTATAAAACTCCCATGCCCACTAATTTCAGTATGAACTAATCCACCATCTTGTTGGAAATGTGGTTGTGGGTAGCTCCACTACCAGTACTATAACCTCCTGGTGCTTGTTCTTTCCTTTAACCTTCATGGTGTGGTTCGGTGTGAACCAGACCACTGAGTTAAGAGATACCTCTGCAACGCAGCGGACCACTGAGTGAAGGGGTACCTCTGCATCATCTAAGTGTAAGTGATCATCTTCTTCCTCTACTTCCTTTTCTGCAACAACTTCCTCCTCATCGTTGATCGTTGATTGTTAGGACCAATAATGAATGAACGATCCTTACAATAGTGGCATGGAGCGAATCATACCTAATTAAAGCATAAACCCTTGACCCTCTTCTCCTGAATTTCTGACTCAGTCAACCTCTTGAAGTACCCGCCTGGTCGTACCCTTGACCTTTATCTGTCGGGGCTTTCTTCTGAATAGGCATTGTCTGCACCTTTGGTACCTGAAATATAGTGGTCGTGCGGTATGAGACTAATGAACTGCTACTAGAACTACCCCTCTCCAATTTCTTATTCTCCACCAGCTCGGCTAACTCCATTGCCTCCCCTAAGCCACGGGGTCTCAGTACTTGAACAAATGCTTGAATATCAGGCTTGATCCTCTTCATAAAGTTTCCCTTTAGCAGTCTTTGACAATTTTCCTAATCGGCTTGAAAAATACTCAAATTTCTCCTGATACTGTATCACTATCTCCTTTTCGACTCGTTCAAAAATGTTATAGTGGATAGTCTTTAAACTCCCTTTATGATCTGGTACCAGGATAGAGTCTTCCCCTCCAGACATAGAGTGGTTGTGGTGAGTTTTTCATCTTCTATCAACCCATTTACGGCAAAATATTGCTCAACCCGATAAATCCACTTATGAGCATCTTCTTCCTAAAAAATCGACATTATCAACTTTCTCACCCTAGCTGCTGCCTCTGCCCCAATTGCTTCTTCCTCCTCCAATGTAGTGGGTGTTGTGATCCCTCCATATTTCCCTCTCCCCCAAATCAGCTCTCCGATCTTCATCATCCCAATTTCTTCATCCGCCATACCCTTTACCTGTTCCCCACTTTAGAAGTGGCTACAAAGGTGGCATCTCCTTTTCTTCCCCCAAAATTTCCACCTCCTGATTGTCCATCATCGCCCCTATATTAGGATTTTCCCTATTTTCTTGTCCGGTCAACAATGTCTTGCTTAAAACTCTAACTTCCTTTTCATCATCTTCTAGATTTGAAATTCTGCTCTCAATTGTTGAAATTCGCTACCTTAATTCAAATTTCAGATTTCCAACTTCCTCATCAAGCCTCTCCTCCAATGCATTAACCTCCTTAGCCGACATAGCTCCCAAAAAAGGTGCTATGATACCAATTTGATAGGAATCCAATCTAAAAAAAAAAAAAGTAATAATAAAGGGAAAACACATAAAAAATCAGCCAGAAAGAATGAGATTATAGGTTAATTTTATTGATATCGACACAACAAACTAAGATACCAATTAATCTACTATTTGAGAAGTAGATCGACTCTCCACAAACCTATGCGCCGTTAGGAACAACTCCAGAGGAAATTACTCAAGAGCACCAAATCACATAATGAAAATAAAACAACCTAATTAATCATAAATAAACTTTTTTAATTCCCTTCCAAATCTGAATTCAAATAAGCTATTTTCCCCTAAATAAACCTTTCATAATTCCCTCCTAAATCTGAATTCAAATCAACCTAGATTTAATGCTGAAATAAATTGAACCACATGTCGTAGCCAGCAAGTTGTTCCCAATCTTTAAAAGATTTGCTTCCTTCTTTTTTTTCTTCTATGATATATTTTATTATCTTGATATTAATTTTTTGAATTGTTCACTCATTTTTGACATTGTTGTACTATCTTTAAATCTAAAAGAAGATTTTCTTGCTTAACATATGGTTTGTGCGTGCATAGTGGGGGTTAGTAGATGTACTTAAATGTACTTATTGGGCAAGTTAAGATATCTAATGTGACATGGTTAGAAAGAAAAAAAGGGTAGAAAAAACGTGTTATGGCTAGAAGCGTTGCAACCGTCTGATGTGACAATCAGAACTGGTAAGCATGATCGGTGATTCTGCCCAAAATATATTTCTTACGTAACACTCAAGAGAAGTGAGTAGAGGAGGATCCATAAAGCTTATGCCAAAATGGTAGTGATTCTTTCTTTATAATCTTCGCCATAGTGTAGCATTTTTTTTTTTAATACATGAAAGTTAAGATCTTAATATTGTAATTCAGCTCTTTACTTAATTGTAGGTATGAAGCTATTGAAGTACGTGATGGTGACAAGGGGAAATATCTTGGGAGGGGTGTCTCAAAGGCTGTTAAGAATATCAATGAGAAGATTTCTGAAGCCTTGATAGGCATGGATCCTTCCCTTCAATCCCAAATTGATCAAGCTATGATGGACTTGGACAAAACTGAAAATAAGGTAAGTCAACTTCTTGTCCTTTTCGTGGAAATCATTATTATCGTAGTTGTTTTTTTTCATTGTTAATAGGAACCTTTCACTGCCTAATAAATTTGTTTGGTTATATTATTATATTCGTTGTATCAACTTTAACTTCATCAGCATTATCTTGTCATCATTGTTCTGTTATTGAGGGAGGCTTTCACTAGGTAAAGAAATTGTTTAATTCTCTTTTTATCCAAGCCTCTGCGTTAGCTTCTCCTTCATCACCATTTTTATTTTTGTTGCTAAAGGTATTGTTGAGGTTATTAATTATTTCATTATGAAAATGATGATTAAAAATTGTCGAGTTTTTAAATTTTCCGCCACAAAATGGAATTATTTAAATGTTTGATTTTAATTATTCAAGATTACTTCTATATTAAAAAATAGAATCTCAAATTAGTTTTGCCGATAAACTCCTTATTGAGAACTGTTCCATGATACCAGTAGTCATAATTAAGGGAACTTTTTGAGTACCCCGTCTTAGTTTCCTGCAGTTTAGATAACTGAAAACTCAATATCAATGTTATAAAGTCCCTGTTGACCCCTGAATGCAAAAAAAGAAAAAAAAAAAAAAAAAAAAAACCACACAAAATAAGGTGAAATTGATGCGCGACGCATTGCTTGAATGGTTAAACGACCTCCGATCATCAAACAAATTGCGCCATTGCGACCGGAGTGTCGAATTCGCCTGTAAGGGGCCCTTGCAGATAAATCAGACGATAAATTGACACCTGAAATTGACGCGCGACATTTCCCAAACGACGTTCGATTGCAAAACGGACTCTGCCGTTGCGATTGGAACATCAACAATACCCAAATTCAACTATAATTTTACCCAATGAAAGTAGCTCGCAAAAAAATCAGAGCGAGTTCCGAGGCGTTTGGTTGCAAATTGAGGAAACACGCGCTTGAATCGAGGCGATTTTGAGTAAATGGACTCATTCCGTCTTTCTAGAATTAAATAATAACATTATTACATTAATAATATGATTTATTATTATTATTATTATTATTATTTAAATTAATTTACAAAAAATCAAAATCAAAATCGAATTAAATGCTCACCTAATATCAGTCGAAGTTCTACCCGAATCTCCTGAAATCCTGACATAAATATTGCGTATATCTCTCACACCCAACTTCAATCCCCCATCCAATCGCATGACCCGACCGAACTTCCTCAAGTAGATTCACAAGATTCTCTTTTCACCTCTCCACACCCAAACTCCTCAAGCATGCTCTTTCCAGTCGAAGCTTAACACCTTACTTGACGCCAGCTCCAGCATCCCAAACTCGTTAGCTCCACCAGCCCCTGTCTGATCCACTTCTTCTTTGCTCCAATCCACACATCCGGCCTCAAGACCCAACATAGTCTCAACTGTCCTATCTGCACCCAAACCCCTCACGCCTCAACCCACTCTCTATTCGACCTCCAATCCAACGCTTGTACTTGTAGCCGAACCCCCCCGTCCGTCCCACTCTTTCTCCAGCCACAAGAAATTGAATCCCACGCACGTGAACATCTGACTACCATTTCAATATACACTTGTCATCTCTACCAAAACAGCCCCACTACAACTTAGCCCATCAATAGCCTGCTATTCCTACTCTCCATCCACTCTATAGCAATACACTTCCTATTTTTTTCCCCACTACAAAACCAACGCCCACTAAAAAAAGAAAAATCAGCCCACTAACAAGTCCCTCCAAGGCCCGACAGTCCACTTCAAATGCATACAACTTCACTCACCCAATCCAAATTATCACCCACACATCTCCATCCATCCATTTAGCGCATTCCAAACTGGAACATAAACAAATCCTATTTAACCTCATACTCACGTATTACCTCACTCAAACCCCTCGCAACCAAAACAATTTTCAGGTGATTTCTCACCCGAATTTTGATCCTACTTTCTCTGTTGTTATTAGTGTTACTATTATCACTAACATTAATAACAATATTATTATTATTATTGCTTTTATTATTATTATTATTGTAAGTACACACATGCACACACACACACACACACACACACACACACACACATATATATATATATATATATATATTTAAAAAAGAAAAAAAAAAAAAAAAAAAAAAAAAGGGAAAAAAAGGGGTAAAAAAAAAAAATCAAAGTTGTGTGCACTTTAGTCATCGTCATTGCCTCATTGTCGTCGACATTGATCGTTGTGAACGTATAAAGTTATAAACTCAAAATCTTATTTTCGACGCTCGTGGCGCGTCGGGGGACCCTCCTATACATGCTTTTCTCTAGAGTGGTGGGAGGGAACCCGGTTCGTCGCTTGCGACGAGGAAGGTAAGCATCGTGCACGCTTTTCTTTAGTGTGGTGGAGTAAAAATTAAGTACTCGTGTGTGTGCTTCAGTGTTTGCGGGAAAAAAAAATGTGTTTTTAAAACATATGTTACCCTGAAAACCCCGTGCACGCCTTTCTCTGACATGGTGGGACCAAAGACTATGGTCGCGATGTCGTTAGATATTGACCATGCACGTTTTTTTTCCTGACGTGGTGGGCAAGCTATGACTCATGGAATTTTTTCTAAATGGGGGAGACGTCAGGAGACTGAAGAAATTTTCAGTGAACAGGGGACTAAAACAAATTTGCAATGGACCTGACTGAACAAAAATGCACAGGATCTGACTGAACCAAAATGCATAGGACTTTACTTGAGCCAAAATGCACTGGGCCTAATTTGAACTTAAAATTGAGACAACAGGGAACTTGCAAATTTAAATTGAACATACAAATTGAATCATAAAAAAATGACATTGCCAAAAATGAAGTTATGATTTGCAAAATAACAAGCTCTAACTTAAATGCAAATGAGCATATATAAGGCTGGTGGTGGATAAGAGATTTGCAAACACTACTTACAAATGGTAGTGAAATTGTAAACAACATAATCGACTTTCATGCCATGATATGATGTTCTCAATGGATAACATGTTTTGCTTGCAACGATCAACAATAATCAAAGATGGCATGTAAACTAATGGCAAATAAGTACATTGAAGCCTTGCAAGTAAGAAGGGTTGGTATGCAGTGAACATATGAACCTACATGCCGATAATAACACTTCCTACAAGTATATGCAAAAAGGATGTGATAAATGTGCAAATATGCTTAATGCTTCCAATGACGCTTGTAACTAATTTATCATGAGAATTGAAAGTCAAAGTATAATGTATGCTGCAGATCATCTTTGAAGTTAACAAAGAGCCTATGACATGCAACTTCAAGACACTTGTGGGTCTTTTGTGAACAACAACAAGATATATACCAATAGATGCAATATACTTGTCAACCTACAAATGAACTCAAGGAGTATGAATGAATATAACAGTATCCCTCCAATGCTAATTGGCTCACATATACATGTAGCATGCCTCATATGAATATGAAGCTAGTATGCAAGTGAATACAATAACCTACCAATCAATGTGCATGAAGGGGTTGGCGACAAGTGCAGCTTGACCGGCAGCATGCAAAATATTATACAGTGACGGAAGATTTGCCATATGTGCATCAATAATAATCAACAACAGGCAATAAATGGTACAACACCCTTACAACTACAAGAAAGAATACAAAAAGGGTCATATCAAATGCAGAAAATTGCAGTAACCACAAACATCTATAAGCCATAGCAGGAGACTCGTCAGTGCACGACAGTCTATTTGTACAAAGCAACGGACAACTCGTAATGCGACATCACGCCATCGAATCTACAATATTTGTACAAGCAGACAGAAGGCATCTACATGTTCCTAAATAAAATGTTGTGTATGCTAAAATGATTGTCATTTGCATAGCTGTTCATTGCAATAATACCCCCTCATGCAAAGACACACCCGCATGGTCCCCGACGAGTGTGTTATGGGTACACACGTGACGTCTGAGGATGCTGCATGGGCCAAGAAATGAATCCAAGATCGAGTCCGATCCTTCTGCATGAATGGATAAAAGTCAACACGGCTCGAACTATCAAACAAATATGCGGTCACAACATCGACCAGGATATTTGTTTTATACATTTATATTAGTCCTTTAAGGTTTATAACACGAAAGATTCATTAAGACAAGTATAAAGCCGATAACGAACCTAAGCCTCTATTTGCATGTAGACAGAATTGATAAGGTTCAACCACTAAATATGAAATTGCCCATAAGCACCCGATGATGGCTGCGTTGATAGAAAATCTCAACTGGAAGGACCACAAATATTTGAAAATGCCTCCCAACTTCCTAAAAATACCCATAAAAATTCAAAATTCAAGATATTTCAGATAAAAATTAACCATAAAACACTTAAAATAAAATCCATCAATCTTCCGTAATAATTTGCTGAGGTGGACAAATTCGAAAATTACTTCAGCTCACAAAGAGCTAATGTCTGGTTGAGAATATCACTAGGATTCATTTTTCAAACAGTCTCTTACCAGTAAGGTTGTGACACATGTTCTCTAACCAGTGGTTTCGCCACCAAATGGCTCCATAGGTAAAAGATTATGATCGGGACCCTCTAAACTAGGTGGTTTTGCCGCCAAATGACATTACTAAATTATGGTCATGGTTAGAGCCCATATGCTCTCCAATGATTTCAAATCATTGAGATATGAATTAATATGATATAATTGATAGGGCACAAAACCTTCTGTTAGCTAAGGTGAATTCAAATTTATCCTCTTAAATAAATATTCACCTCAGGTTTACAAGATACTTTTGGATGAAGCAACCCATGATTGTCAACAAGTACTCTGTCAGGCTGGGTCGAGTGCCTCCTTTGACTAAGTAGACCAAAGATCATGATGACCCGGGTCAAAGGAATAATGGGATCTTGATAGGGTCCATTATCACTTCCCCCATCATCCACTTTAATTGCAAGGTGGTGAATTTCTAATTTTAAATATCAAATGTTCAAATATCTAAACCCATGCTGCTACTATATGTCGGATACTATATATCTATTTGATAACTACCCTTAATCGAAAGTACTTTCTCGCTATCTGGAGGGATAATTAACTATAGGGGCTTGCGTCTATAGAAAACTATGACTGAGATCATAAAGTTCTCCCCAAATGAGGGTGAAATATCTTGGTAGTGTCTTATTTAAAACCACATATGCCTTCTAAAAATTTGCCTCAGAACCTACTTGTTAAAATTCTCCTTGATGACTCGAAGAAAAAGAAAAGAAAGGGGTACGTGGAGAGGGCGGGACACGAAATTTTCGGAGCCAACAGCCCCATTCCAAGTAGTTGGGGTTATTTTATCTCTTTATTCGGAAAACGCACTTAACCCCATCTGGAAACTAGTTGATGTAGCTCAATGTAAGTTTATGCAATTATTTTGCAGGCAGAAGTAGGAGCAATGCTATGTTAGCTGTTTCTATTGCTGCTTGCAAAGCTGGTGCGGCAGAAAAAGAGGTAGGACTTATAAATCGTTTTAAACTTGTTAATAGTTCCTTTGGTGTGATTTTGATTTTTTTTTCCTTGTTGCTTATTTGCAGGTGCCCCTGTACAAACACATTGCTGATCTTTCTGGAAAAGATGACCCAGTCCTCCCTGTCCCTGCAATTACTGTCATTAGTGGCGGCAATCATGCTGGGAATAATCTGGCTGTACAAGTATGCATATATGCTCTTGCATGTGGATAGTAACATGTACTAGTCTAGGATAAGAGAAGTAAAATGTGATTTCATACATGATATTATGATCACCAACATTTATCTGAAATTGAATGAGTGTCCATTTGGGGCGGCTTAGTGGTTGGTGAAAATAGTATACAAATGTTATGCGGAAAACAAATTTTTTTAAAGTTATTATGATTATTATATATATATTTTTCTTTTTAAAAAAATTGGACAACAACATTCTTATGGAAACCACGTTTTAATAGATTTTGTTTTAAAAAGTTTTTCCCACCACAAATTTTTTTTGAAAACAATGAGAATGCTGTAGTCAAATATAATTGTGATAGTTATTTTAAAGCAAAATTATGAAAATACTGTACCAAACTGGCTCTTTAAGAGTTTGGTAACTAACAAGAAACTTAATTTGATTTTTTTAAGGTGGAGTACTAATTATTTGAGCTCAGAAAAAAAAAAAACAGTGACATTATTTATAATTTTATATGAAAGGAATGATACACATCCCCATCTAGGAATCTGTTTTGCAAGATGTTATAGGCATTGCTAACTAAATGATCATTTAAACATGATTTGAATAAAACAGGTCTGTTCATTAGTTAAAGAGCCATAAGATTCTCAATTGGGAGTAAATTTAAAACCAAGTAATGTAGCGATATGCCGAGCTCTAAATGAGCAATTTGACTTATCTTTCAATAAAGCGTGGTATGAGATCATTTTCTTAGAAGCAAAAACAAGCCTCTAATAAGGACATCGTCTTGCAGCCGCTGAGCTATTTTTTCTTATGGACTCTGATCATTTAGTCAAATGTGAATTGAGAGAAATCTAAAGGGGATGAACTGATAGAGGTTTGCTTTCAGACAAATGAGGAAGGTTGAGATGCGACATAGAATAGTGCCGGATGTTGCTTCTTTTAACCTGTGTTCTTCTGCTACTCTTTTATATGGTGATATTGACAACTTTAATCATTTTCTCCTTAGTCATTTCTCTATTGTACGTTACTTTTAACAAAATTTTGTGAAATCATGATTGTTTGTTTGTTTGTTTTCTTTCTTTAAATGTAGCACCAAGCATTGATAACTCCTAATTCCTTAGGAAATCATGATTATGCCTGTTGGTGCAAATAACTTTGAGGAAGCAATTCAGATGGGCTCTGAGACTTTATTTTCATCTTAAGGTAATGCAATGATTGATGTTATCTTGTTGGATTTGAATTTGAAACTCATAAGTGAGCTTTAGACTAGTTTCATTGTCAATGCGATTGCTGTTTCTCTTTCCTTAAAGTATGATTAAATATATGTTTTCATCTGATCGATGTAATTTCCAAATCTTGTTCGGCTGATTCGTTCTCATATTTTGCGCACGTGTTCTAGTTTTTTTTGAGGCTGATTAGGGCATGTTTTTTGAAATGCATTTCATCACAGTACATAAATAATTGCTGCATGCTACAGTAAAGCATGATTTATTAAATAGTTGTTATTTATTCACCTTGAAGAACAGTCAGTTATTGCTGAGAGGTGTGGTTCTAATGGGTGCAATGTCGGTGATGATGGAGGATTTGCTCCAAACATTTCCAGGTAATGTCATTTTACTTCTTGATAGTCATAAAATCCTTCCAAATGTCGATGAATCCTTGTGCTACACAGCTTTTCTTCTCTTTATGATAAGGACCATTGATGGTCACGGAGGATAAGCTCATGCATTTCATGATTCTCATTAGTACTTGCAATGGTTCATTTAATCTAGAATTATTAAAGAAAATTCTGAGAAATGTGTGCGTTTCATGATATGCAATCTTTATAGGCAATATTTAAAATTTAAAAACTTTTTGGATTGAACTTAGGATGAAAAATAGTATGAAAAAATGCATGTGAGAGATGGTATGGTTGCTGATTGCAGTAGGCGCTTAATTTTGGGGAAAATATATTTTGTTTTGGCATCTTAGCTTTGGTCTCTTTGTACCATTTTCAGCATTTCTGAAGGGTTGGATCTTATTAAAGAGGCAATTCATCGCGCTGGCTATAATGGGAGGATTAAGTTAGCTATAGATGTTGGCGCTACAGAATTTTGCATAGGTTTGGGCTCTTATCTTCAGTTTGGTTTTCTTTTAGTGGTGCTCAGCGGGACCGTGAAGGGTTCGCTGAGGATATGGCATCGTATTTTCGTGCTTACCATTTTTATGTTTAATGATTTGAGAGTGTTAATAATCATTAATTATGTTCGACATACATATTCTTTTAATTGGACACAACAAAGAAAATATTATTCTGGTAGCCGACCCCATATAATGGAGTAAAGATTTGTTGTTGTTGTATGCATATTCTCTGTCCTTACTTTTAAGTGCATGCACCTGTTAGCTGTGAGTGAGTGTAAAGAAAACTTTGGGCCGACTTGTTTTCACTTCTATGATTAGGAAAGAGATACGACTTGGACTTCAAGATTCCAAAGAAATCAGAGCAGAATTTTAAAACTGGAGAAGATATGATTGAGATGTACACCCAGCTCTGTGCAGGTAATTTTGTAATCAGAACTTTTCATTTTCAACCTTACATTAACATCTATTGATTACTTTTTAATTCTTTACAATACCAGCCTACCCTATTGTGTCCATTGAGCAACCATTTGACAAGGATGACTGGGAGCACACAAAGCTACTCTCTGAACTTGGGATATGTCAGGTGTCTTTCCAAGCATTTTATTTTTTCCAGAAAGCTACTTTGGAAGCATTTGAATAAGCTTTTGAAACTTGTTTTTGCAGGTTGTAGGGGATGATCTTTTAATGTCAAATCCTAAACGTATAGATAGGGCAGTCCAAGAAGGTACCTGCAACGCCCTTCTTCTCAAGGTAGGGTTGTCCAGTTTTATGTGGGCGTTCATCTTTCTGGAAGCAAAAATACTGACCCTTTGCAATCTTATTATACAAGTTAAAATTAGAGTTTGGAGTGGTCAGGATCTTGTCATTAGTTTCTCCACCTATGAAAAATTGAATATTTGAAAGACTTTGAATTTCTTTTGCTCTGATATAGGTGTATGGTATGTAATGTTTGCTAAATTTTTGTAGGAAATCATCATTACTTAGAGTAGTTTTTACTAGAGTCACTTTTACTAATAAAGATTTTTTTTTTTGGAAAATATGAGATTGAAATAGCATTTAGGAAATTACTAAATAGCTATGGATATGTTTCTATGTATATTTTTATCATCATAATTGAGGATATTTGATAGGAAATACTCGTTTGCACAAGTAAACCTAACCCAAATCAAGTACCTAAGCAAATAAAAACTGTTGTCCGCAGCGAATACACAGCCCAAACAGTGGAAAAAAAACTGAGAGAAATGTAATAGGAATTCGTAGGGAAACAAAGCAAACACTTTTATTTCAATAATAGAAGAAAAGCACTTGCAAGATACAATTTTCGTTCAATTCGAGAGGAAGGAAAAAACTCTCCACTACCTCCGGCAATGCCAAGAGCCAAGACAAGCCCTAGATCTCAAAGAGAAAACTCAAATTCAAGATGAGGAGCCAATTCCCCCCAATCTCCTAATTAAACAAATTCATCATAATGGACTTCCTAAAACAGCCCCTCATTCAAAATTCCCCCTCCCAAATCCAATTTAAACAAGCGTGGGGCCCACAGGGGGTTCCGCCCCTTCCCTCTGTTTCCGCCTGGCATAAAACCGGACCGGTCCAGTGGGGACCGGTCCACTCGTAACATTACTCCCCTCCCAAAGATTCACCTTGTCCTCAAGGTGAAAGTCTGGAAACTGCTGCTTCACTATCTCATAGGGCTCCCAGGTAGCCTCATAGTCGGGAAGATCTTTCCATTTGATTAACACTTCCTTGGTTCCTTTTTTATTAACTCTTACTCCTTCCAGCTCCAAGGGTTCCATTACCACCTCCAAGTCCTCTGTCAATGATGCTGGTAGCTCGGGACTGGCTACATGCTCCCCAAGCGCTCTCCTCAACTGTGACACATGGAACACCGGGTGTATGGTGGCGGATGGGGGTAACTTCAGTCGATACGCTACTGCTCCAATCCTCCCAGTGACCTCATAGGGACCAAAATACCTCGGGGCCAATTTCTCATTTCTCCTGTTTGCCACTGATTTCTGCTTGTAGGGTCTTAACTTCAGAAATACCTTCTCCCCCACTTCAAATTGTATGTCTCTCCTGTGTGTATATGCTCGCTTCTTTATGATTTGTTGTGCCCTTCCCAAATGCTTCTTTAACTCCTCAAGCACCTAGTCTCTTTCTTCTAAGTACTGCTCAACTGAAAAGATCGGTGTGTTTCCCTTTCCATAATGCACTAACTGTGGGGGGTCTCTTCTATAAAGTACCTTGAAAGGGGTCATTTGGGATGCCGAGTGATACGAAGTATTATAACAATACTTTGCCCAAGGTAACCATTTGGCCGACTTACGTGGTATTTCCGAAGCAAAACACCTCAAATATGTTTCCAAGCTCCGATTTACCACCTATGTCTGTCCGTCTGTCTGTGGATGGTAGGCGGTACTCTTGAGAATAGTGCCCTGCATTTGAAAGAATTCCATAACCGACTGAGGAAAACTTTGTCTCTATATGACACAATTGAAGCAGGGAATCCGTGTAATCGCACCACTTCTCTAATAAATGCTGCTGCCACTGAGACCGCGGTGTACGAGTGTCGCAGGAGTACGAAATGGGCATACTTACTGAGGCGGTCCACCACTACCAAAATGACTGTGAATCCCTCTGAGCGAGGTAGGCTGTCAATGAAGTCCATGGACACTTCCTCCCAAACTCTGTTTGGAAGTTCCAAGGGTTGGAGTAGCCCTCCTGGTGCCATCGCCATATATTTATTTATTTGGCACACCTCACACCTTGCCACCAGCTCTTCCACATCTTTATGCATGCCCTTCCAATAGATCTCCGTTGCTAGCCTCCTATATGTCTTCTGAACTCCTAAATGACCTCCAACTGCACTGCCATGGAACTCCTGCAACAGGTGGATGATATGTACGAAAATTCGTGGCATCACAAACCTCCCTTGATACAATAATCTCTCCCCCTCAATGCAGTAGCCCGGATGGCTACTCTTGTCTTTATGCAGGTCCTCCCTGATCTTCCCCAATTCTTCATCTAGCCTACTTTCTTCCTTGATGGCTCCCAATCAACCATCAATGGTACTGATAGAGCTAGCTCCTGGTGCTCCCCAACACATCTGGATAGGGCGTCAGCTACTTTATTTTCCAAACTAGGCTTGTACTGGATCTCGAAGTCGTAGCCCAATAGTTTGGAGAGCCACCGCTGATGCTCCTCAGTCACCATTCTTTGCTACAGTAGATACTTTTAAATTCCTTTGATCAGTGTGGACCAAGGTTTAAAATTGCGTATTCGGGTATTGAGGCGTTTTTCTGATGCAATCAAAAATTTGGGAGAGGGACCCAAATTTTTGATCACAAAAAAAAAAAAAAAAAACTCTTTCTAGGATGATAGAAAGACATAAAATACTTAAAAGAACACAAATACTATAAAACACAACTTTATATAATAAAAAACGACTTACAAACTTTTGACTCAAATGACACTTACAAGACACTTACAATTTGGACGCTTCAAACTTTGACACAAACAAAATGACACCCTAAAATTGCTTCACTTGAGAAGAAGGATACAATGGAATGGATACTATGGAGAGAAGAAAGAGATTAGGAGACGAGACGAAGATTGGAAAGAGCCCGCAGGATTTCCGGAGGAGGGGAAGAAGCTTAGAAAGAGCCCGCAGGATTTCTAAAGCCAAAAAACCACTCAGGTTTTATCCCAAAAATAACTCACATCATTCTCTTCTTTTATAACATCCTCTAACATCTACTATATATAGGCATAAGAAGGGAACTAAACAGCCCAAAACAGCCAATAAATTCCAGCACAGGAAACAGAAAATGACAGCAGCCAAAGGAAATAAGCCACGGACATACCCCGGCAGAGAATGCAAAAAGCCATATCCAAGCTAAGTTCACCGGATTTTCCAAGGCAGCAATTAAAAGCCAAAGATTCAGCAAAGAGCAGCTAGCGGGTGCCAAACGGACAAACCCATTTCAAGTTAAGCTCAGTTTCCAGGCAGCAATTAAAAGCCACGGATTCCAGCAAAGGCAGCAAAGGGATGCAAAGGGCATCATCTAATTCCACGGTTTCCAGCATCAGAGAATTGCAAAGGTTAGAGCCTATTTCAATATCCCAAGGCCGTTTTAAAAGGAAATAAAAGTACG